>JAMRMS010000011.1:1200000-1541928 GCA_030463185.1 Cladosporium sp. BF-F
AGCATAGCTCTCGCCGACACAGATGCTAGCAGGAAGAAACAAAGTGCTTGACAGCAGCACATGAAGTCTCGAATAACGTATGGACCTCGCCGATATGGCTCTCATTGGCACATATGTTAGCACCAACAAAGAGTGTGCTTTACATCATCATGTGAATCCACGGAGAAAGTATACGTGCTGCCAATGCAGCTTTCCCAGGAAATAGAGTCCTTGACATCAGCATTTCAAGCCATGGAGATGGTACACGTGTCGTCGATGTGGCTCTCACCGGCACAGATGTCAGCACAAGTCTGAACACAGTAACAGCGACACACGTTTGACGGAGAGATTGTATGTATTCTGGATAGTCTTTCAGCAATGACTTGTTCTAGATTAAGAGCCATGCTGCTGGTCTGAGCACCAAGATAAAGGTATCATTTGCAGGATCATGCGCCAGAATTGACATGATTCCTCTCACGACTCGACATCATTAATGCGACTGGACTGATTTATACCACGGCTGCAGCCTGCTTTTAGTGACATTCTTCTACGTGTTATCTCTACGGCTACTATGGTCGTTTCTGTAGCTATGGCTGATAGCAGTCTCATCCTCTGTGGGAAGAGATCGGTGCACTTTCGGGTTAAGATTCGCAGCTGCTGATATGAGCTTCGACAATACAATGATCCGCTTGTTCGCGATGCATGACTTCTGGCTTGGATGGACGGTCCTGACAGTAGCTTATCTGACTGAACATGTTGGACTGACAGAATGCCTATCTCGATCAGATGAAGAGCCTGCTTTCGAAGTGACTGGTAGGACATCGCCACCATGACATATGACGAAGAGTATCGGTCATTTCTCAACAATTGACTCGATCGCGAGACGGCTCGCTTTTACGGCTATGGCTACGTTGACGGTCGATCACTGGCGAGACGGACAGCCCAATATTGTGGAAGGCTTCGGAAAATGCCTGGACCGGTCGTTCACGTATCCCGAAGCATCGTCCCTCGATAAACCATGAAGTCGTTTGGGATGGAAAACAGTTTGGTAACACCTCAGCAGCTAAATTTTTCTACAATATACATGTGCTCGAGCAGTCGTTGCCAGCTGATTCATGTCAACCAAACTCAAACGATGAAATGCCGACAATGTCCTTGGCGTTGACCTCAATGGCCAACCCTATCGGGGTTATGGACAGATGTTGAAGAAATGGGCAATGCTTATGCTCTTAGATGACGCTGTCTGCGGCTTCGTATCCTGTCGCTTGTTTCACTACTGTGCTTGTGTGTCATCCCAGTAGAACGTACTGACATTAACGTTCTATCGAAAGCCACGCCTTCACGATCAGCACAACTTTAGAAGCAGTAGGCGCCCCGCAACGTGCTGTGACCCCATCGAGTACAACCAAAGACTCACGCAATGCTCAATGGCCGCATATACACGTGAGCATGTATCCGAGTCGTCGTGATGTTCACCAACATTGGACAGTGCATGCAGACTGCACTCGAACTGTGACAAGACCCTAACCCTGTTTACCCAGCGTGGCCATATCCAATACTCGCAGTGAATTGAACACATGATCACCTTCAATGTTGAGTCCAGCCTTGACGCGTATAAAACTCACGGGCCCATTTGTGTCAGTATGCATGCATGCAATGCATCACTCAATCGATCAAGTGGGCTATGTTCCATGCCACCAAGGAGGCTGGGAGGCCTTGCAAGCGGCGCAAGATTAAAGGGCAGAGAGGCCAATACTGCTGCAACAGATCCTTGTTATTCTTAGAAGTCATCAAATCTACTTGCACAAGCTATGTGAAGTAGCCACTCCCTCCAGTCCTTTCTCGTTGGTACAGCCTCTCTACCCTGTGACCAGGAATCGCGTGGATCGCAGCGGCTACCTTGTTTACAAGAAGGAATCGATGTGGGTCAAGCTAAACAAGGATCGAACGCGTAGAAGCAGTAAGGGCATTCAGGCTCCAATGAGAATACTTCCTTGTATGAAGTAAGCTATTCTGGGATCTTCCTTCAAACCCTTAGGTCGGTCTCTCTCATGCTTCGAAATCAATTAGACTTGCCGCTCCGTACCTTATCTTAGCACCGAAAGCCGCAGCTAATGCTCCTCTTAGTGCTGCTTCTGCTTCTACTGCTGCTCTGATAGTAATCTTTCATTAATGTTTCGTTCATAATTCATCACAGCCGCCGCTCGCGTGCAACAGCGAATTTGTCCCCTCTTGTCTTTCTCTCCCGGCTTCTTTCTTACTTGCTCCTTTCCTTCCTATCGCAAAATTACTACTCCGACCTCTTGATGACAAAGACCGCAACCTCCACTCCCCGCTTGGGCTCGCAGCCGGCGTCGTAAGGCCGTGTCTCGACATCTTTGAGCAGTTTCTGCCACAGCTCCGTCGCGGAGGGAGGCCTGTCGACATATCGATTGCTACTCTTGGTCTGGGCCTCCTGCGCGTTGCGCATGACGACTTCCGTGACGCGGGGCTTTTCCTGCTTTGTCCACCAGTCTTTCGCCCACGCTTGTCTGCTCAGAGGGACTTCTCGCGTTGATGAGTGGACCACGCTGAAATTCGCGCGCGAGCCGTGGAAGCGGGCCATGGTGGCGCTGCGTTGCGTGAGATGCGTGCAGAGGGCGGTGATTTTGCGCTCGAGGTCGTCGTGAGTGCGTAGTAGGTTGACGGCGGGCATGGAGCCTAGTGATTGGCATAGCTCGGAAGAAAGGCCATTTGCGGTGACTGTAGACCTGAGTACGGGGTCCAGAATGGGCGAGAGATATTCTTGCATGAAAGTTTGTGCGCCGGCACGCGTAGGGTAGATGAAGACAAGACTGCCGTTTTGTGGTGAGAGTTCGACGAGTCGGTCTATGAGAATTGAAGGCCCGTCGACGCTGAACATGCCTTTGAACTCTCGAGGGCTCGACGGGGGAATGTATCGTTCGACGATGGAGACATCAATTGAGTTCGGAGGAACCACGGGTCTTGGCGAACGAGGCATCGATGATAGATCCGCCTGGTAGTCTGTGATCGGGACTGCGCTTCCAAAGACCTTTTGTGTGAAGTAGTCTTCGCCGCCTATTGGAGGGCCTGGGGTGTTGGGAGGGGATGTGGGAAGTTCTTCGAGGTTAAATCGACCAGGAATGGCGTGGAACAAGTTGATCCAGACGGTAGGACTCGCAGGTGTAGAATCATGAATGGCCTCGATAATACTAGTATACGCATGGCCTGCTTGTGAGGGACTGGGTAAAGCATGGGACAAGACCTTCAACAGCGGACTTGGGACTGCCGATGTTCTGAGGTTGAGGACTAGCATTTTCGTTAGTTGGACCGGACCATTTGCATGTATATATATCAAGACTGACGGATAGCTTGTACGGCGTCTTCGAGCCAAGATCGTTCGCCAGTAATCGCAGGTGTACTGATGGTCACATTCTGCATTGCACCACTGGCAGCCTGTATTGAAGCGTCGTTCGCCTCAGCTTGGCCAGTGGGCAAGCCAGCTTCAGGATTTGGTGAGTCCATGACTGCTGTCATTATCGAAGGCCGCCAATTAGGTTCGCCTGTCTCAGCGGGTGGTGTGAGCGTGTGCACAAATTGATGAAGCGGCGTTTGCTGATGATGTGGACCTGATATTGGCGACTGGATCCCATTGAATGCTGACACGCTCTGCAGGTCTGGCGTATGACAAGGACCTTCCACACGCGCTGGTACAGAACGTGATCGCAAAGCCAGACCGAGCGCACGTTCGCGAGCCATGCCTGCTAAGGCACCATCGGAGCCCGGCAGAGGTGCTGCAATACCCATAGCCTCAAATGAGGGTAGACGCAAGCCTGGCCCTGCCTTTGGAATTGGTCGCTGCGGCAGAGCGACATCAGAAACAGGAGCCAGTGCACCACCAACGATGATATTCATGTCGTTTAGAGGATTTGGCTGGCTGGCGCCAGCTTGCTCTGCTGGAGGAGTCATGACAGTAGTTTGCCGTGCTGCGCCGGGCTCTGAGGGCACGATTGATTGTGCTTCAAGAGAGGCCGAACCTGGAGTCCATGGAGGTGGCGTGGTGACAGAGGCCAGAGTTCTTTGCAACGTAGGTGAGTCTAGGGAAGCATTGCTCAGAGCAGGCGAAGGAAAAGCCCGCAGAGCGAGAGGAAGGAGGGCATTCTGGGCATCAGCATTCGATGATGCCTCCGAGGCAGGCCCCATCCAATGTAAGGAGGGCCGCGAAAGATCCAGCAGACTGCGGCTGCGTGCCTTCCAACCTGGCGGCAAGGGAGGAGCTATTGGCGGCGGCGGCAGACGCTGTTGTCGCGGCTGCGGTCGAGGGTAGTTGGGCAGAGCTTGAGACGACAGCACGCAAACAATGATGGACGGGCGGGTGTCTGCAGCGGGTGCGCGGCGGGTCTCCGGAGGCGCGGTGGGTTCTTCAAAGTCAAAGGATCGGCAGCGGAGTGAAGTGGGCCGGAGGCGGCGAGGGCGGCAGCGTGTGAAGGTCAACGGCGATCAACGACCACGGTCGAGGCAGCAGACGGCAAGGGCAAAAGAGCGACAGGAGCCGGGGTGGGAGCGAGCGAGCAGCAGTGGGAAGGCGGCGGAAGGATCACGAGACGAGACGAGACGAGACGAGACGCGACGCTGGTCGCTGGTAGGCGGTGGCACGTGTGAATAGGTCTGAGGGTGCGTGTGGGAGAGAGAAGAAGGCGAGAGAGCAGGGTGGGTGGGTGGTGCAGTGCGGTGCAGCTGCTGCGGCCGGCGCAAGCAAAGCAACAAGCGAGCGAGCGAGCACGCAGCAGGTGAGACGAGACGAGCGAGGAGGCAACAGGAAATGGCCGAGCAGCGTGCAGAGGGCAGGACTGAGCGCAGCACCGAGAACAGCAGCACTCTCTCCCTCGCTCTCGTTCGCACTCCGCAGACAGCGCCGGCGGAGTGGAGGAGCAGTAGGAGCAGGAGCTGGAGTCCGCTGGGACAGGTCTACGAGAGTCTAGGCCCTGGTGCGGCTGTCTTCCTTGCGCTCGTGCAACACCGCCCTGCCCTGTTTGTCTTGATATAATTATCCCCATTCATCGAACTCACACATCTGTGCCCGTCCCATATCAGCCAGCAGCCAGCAGCAGGCAGGCCTCAACTCTACAGCCGAGGGACTACTACTCCTTCGTGTCCGCCACGCCCTGCTGCCCATGCACTGCGCGCCCGCGTGCGTGTGCGCCCGAGTAGTTCTAGTATTAGTGTCTGACAGGCACCGCTGTTGAGACACGCTGCTTATGCGCGGGACGGCCATGCTTGATGCACCTAGACGAACCAGCCCACGCTCGTCGCTTTGCCCTCGTGAGCTAGGCATTATTGCGTCTGCTGAGCAGTTTTTTCACTTTCTTCAGAGCCTTGTCGTCCCGCTACCCTTCACACTTGTCATTCCCTCTCCTGCCCATCCTGCCCTAGCAGAGTGCGAGAGAGGGAGAGCACACCACCGGGCTCCCGGGCTCTGTCGGTGGACTCTTGCTCCATCTCAGTACCGGCTACTAAGGCAGTAGTACCAAGTCTAGTGAAAAGGGTCAGACGCTGACACATGCATCCTGCCCAAAGACTAAAGAAGTCGCCTTCCTACTCCCGTCGCGACATGCATGTGCCGACCGATCGATCACATGTAGCCGCAGCGCCGTCCGTTTCTGCACGCGGTAGGCGGCAGAATTAATGCCATCTGCGCAGCGCAAACCCTGGCTCCTGCAACCTAACGCGACGCAGAACATTGCCCTAGGTTCACCCATGTCACGTACAGAGAGAGTGCAGTGCAGCAAATTCAACCGCTGTGCATTTCGGCGCGCGGCGGCTGGCGACTGCGCTTCATCCCACAGTTGCATCGCGTCTCCGCGCGGTCCGGGGGCGTAGCTCCGAGAGTGCATCTCCAAATACATACCCATCGAACTACTGAAGACGAGAGATCGACTACGGTTTAGACAGTTGAGTCATTCTCGATTCCTGCGTGCTGGCCGACGCCACGTCTCTTGACGCTCTTCAAGCTTGTAGGACACGTTCGTTCGTAAAGCTCAATACCTTACCTCTCTTGCGCGAAATCCTGTAAACTTGCCAAGCGGAACAAGCTTCAACCGGACCCAGCCTTGAGGACAAATAACATGTGCATCTGTCGATTGTTCAGACTAAGTAGTTATCCGGTTTACAAGTCTTCCGTATTGGTGCCGGGGGTACCGAGAATTTGCTCGTTGGATCCTGCGGCCTCGCGTCCATATTACACATACCTCCTCTGGTTGATTCTAAAAAGTTCCGTGCATGGCTAACTTATTACAGGCGCTACAGTGTCTGTTGACGTAGGCCTAATGGTAGAGAGGCACATAACTCACAGGGATATCAATGCATTCTCAGCATTACTCCAAGGACAAATGCCCCGTGTGCGAGGACTACACGCTGCTCGTAACGGCACTACACATACAGGGTCATGTGCGGACTCATGAGATAGTACTGCACGTGCGCAGGTCTCACTGACACAGAAGACCTGAATTGAGAAGTTGAGAACACCTTGATCGGTTCGACGAATAAATGCGATTGCTCTTTGTATCTTTCTTTTGTTGCTCTAAGTGGGGAATCTTGTTTTCTCATCCTTTCTTCGACCAGATGTAACGGTCAGTATGAATGGGGGTTAGACATTAAAAAGTTCGAGCAGCCTTGCTCCCAAGCACTGCCGTTCACCGAAACGAACATGGCCACAGACATGACTGTCGTATATGGACTGCTGGAACTATTGCCTTCAACGCAATATCATGCCACAAGCGAGTCGTGCTGTGTTAACCTTCCGGATTCGCGAGGCAGAATGTTCAACATCTTACTGGCCTCGATCCTCAATTTTTGGTAGCGGCCTTCCTTAACACCAAAGCTTCAGGTAGCCGACTGGACCATTTGTGGCTCAAATTGGTGATACCTGCTCGCACCCGCTGGCGCGAGCTACGCTTTCGGGATTTCGATCATCGTGCGCCCTGGTGCTGGAAAGGGCTGCGCCGACTCAATGCGACTGGTTGAAAAGATGCCATCGACGAAAAGACTGTTACATATCAAATCCTCAGAAACAATTGTCTTTTGGGACGATTGATCTCGTCTCGCGTCTCGATTGTTTCAGACAGGATTGAGCGGAACATACGGCTGCTTCCCCTCAAGCGGACTCCACATTTCGTCCGCCAACCCGCCATGAAGAGCGAGCCCCAAATCGAAATCCGTCGCGACAGACGACGTCCTGTTATGGTGACCAGGCGAAAACTGCGCTATCTCCTCCTGCGAGTACAGCTCCGGATTCTGCTCGACGTGCTTGTTGCCAATATATGACCAGAACTGGCTGCTCTTGCGCTTACGCTCCACGAAAGCGCCGCTGTTGTCCTGCTGCTCTTCTTCGCGGATGATGTCGTGCAAGGAGACTCGAGGGGATACGACTTTTGTTACCGGGTGGGAGTAGGTTGCGCGTTTGTTGGCGGCGAACCTGTGCGGGACGACGCTGGTGCTGTTGGCGCGGGAGAGGAATCCTGATCTAGGTACTTGGCCGGAGCTGTTGAGAGGTTGGGCGGAGAAGGCGCGTTGCCTGGAGCGTGGGGTCTTTTGTTTGCTTTGTTGGCGGGTTAGTTGGTTGTCGAGGACGTCGGGGAAGCCGCTTATCGGGAAGCCGTCGGGTTCTAGCTGATCTGAGGGCTCAAGGAAGAGGTTTACTGTCGTTTCTCGCGATTCGTCTTGCAATGGAATCGAAATGCTGGGAAGCGCGAAGATGCCCCTCTCAACCATGACGCGGGTGATCTCTTTCGTGAACTTTACTGTTTTCGACTGATACTTGCTGTGTGCACCGGGTTTGACCAAAAAGTATGGTTCGAAGTCTCCGACAGATCGATCCTGGAGAATGCGGCCCAAAGCACGTAATTGCGTGCTGCCGTACTTGAAGCGGCAAGCAAGGGTGCCTGAGAATACACGCTCTCCGTTCTCGTCGGTCACTGTCGAACGAGAGTCCAGATAGAATGAGGATGCCACCAACCTGTGGGCTATGTTGCGCAAGGCCGTGGCCTTGCAGGATTCATGTAAGCCTTTGCGGACATTGTCTTGCAAAGCCTCGATCTCGTGCTTATTATCGGGCGAAGGAGGCGTCCTGCCGAGATCTGGATTCAGTCGGAGGTAGTGCCTTCCTCTCGACTCGTTGCCATCGCGCGTGATGTTGTCTTTGAACGAGGTCCAGGCACGTTCTGTATCGATAGTCTCCTCGTCCTTTCGCATCGACCATCGTCTAGACAATCGCGAACTTGGTCTCCGGGGCCTGGCAGACGGGTTCGATGTCCCTTCTCTGTCAGGACTACCGCTCGTTTGCTTGGACAAACCCTTCAGAACCTCAAGCCTGTGTTGTCCCGTGCCTAACGACAGCAATAGATCAGGGTCCTCGGACTCGGGCCAGAGTAGACGTCTCTCCGCGTCAGCCAGCGATGCAGGATTGCCACACTTCAGTCCTCCACCAAGATAAGTCTGTGCATTGTGCTCGAAAGGTGGAAAGTATTCAGGGTCTGCAACCGCTGCAGCCACTGTTTCCCATACTTTCAAGTTGCGGTCCTGCTCGTGTTGGATTTCCAAAGTCTCCGGCCTAGGATAGTTGCCTAGTAAGAAAGGTTCTTGCTCCACGGCATGTGACGATGTGACCGCCACACGGCTGCCTTGCGCGAAGTACGTTGGCGACTCGAGCAAATTATTCTTCTCGCCAAAAGTCGTTTGCAGGACGGAGTACAGTGACTTCGATCTGTAGCGTCTACCGCTACCTATCTTCGCACTGATGGATTTGACCAGGGGAGCTGCAGCCTTGATCTTTGGCGTGAAAGCGCGATCGCAGACTGTCTTGAACTGATCGGTGCATGTGTTGACAGTCTGGCCGCGCATCGACAGGGTCATCGCGATTAAGCCTCCTGTGCCAGTACCAACGATGAGGTCGAAAAAAGCCTGGGCTGGGATGTGATTGCCCAGCGCATGCTCTATGCCACGGAGGGTTTCCAGCTGTACGATACCTCGTACGCCACCACCGTCGAGGCAAAGGACGCGAGGGTTTGCGCCGATCGGCATCGAAGGAAATCTAGGCTCGGGCTTCTTTGTGCTTTTGGTTCGTGATAGACCGCTGTTGCTGTACCAGGACGCGCATTAGTATATTAATAGTTTTAGACCTAAACTGACAGTCCTCGACTTCTTTGACCATGGCTTACCTCATTTTTGAGTCGGCGCGAACGCGCCTTGTGGCACCAGCATCGCTTGTACCATACTGTGGCATCGTGTTGCTAGTACCAAGATCATTGGTCTCGACCTTTGCAGCCTTACTAGGACTGCGGCCAGTCATCATGCTGTAAGTTGTTGGTCGCGATCAAACCCCAAGAAAAGGTCCAAACGAAAGTCCAGAAGGCAGTGGATTATCCAGCCTTCAAGGTCGGAGCATAAAAGGGAGTTGAGTCCAAGGGTTTCCAGGAGTATCGTCAGTATAAGACACGCGACGTCACTCGAGTCCAGCCTTTCCTCATGTCGCACCAAAAAAAGAAGTCGTCTACAACCGCGAGGTCATAGAAACACAACGGTTTCCGAGGGAGGTAGCAGCACAGCAAGGGGAGGACATGCCCGTCATACTAGGTACTACAGTACTGTGCAGAAGTGCTGTGCCGCACAGATAAACAAGGCTTGGAGAAATGCTGGCTACCCCGGCAGGATTCCCCAAGCGCCTCTTTTTTGTTAATTATATTGCTTAGCCGGCCGTCACCAACATGGCAAGCTTGCCGGACGGGCGGCCAGAGTTCCAAGACAAGACAAGACAAGATGGGCGCAGTCATGGCCAACCCCGTGGGCGTTTGACTTGGCTCCCACACGCTTTGGATGCTGCCACTTAGCTCTGCGCTGCTATTCCAGTCGCGATTCGACGATGAGACGTGAGTGCTGCAGGCACGGGGAGGAGACATGATAGCCGAGACACACCCATTTTCGCGTAACAGACCGCGGCGTAGCGGGTCGCAATAATGCAAGCCTCGCGAGTAGGCCCGTAGACCCTGATATTATTAGCGTGCGAAGCGTGTAGTCTCGCCATCCTCGTCACTATGTCTCGGCGCCTCGAGGGAGCGAATCCCAGCACAGTAAGGATGACCACAGTGCCATTTGGCTGGCGTGGCTGGCACAAGGGATACAGGGAAGGACAGTGGAAACTTCCGCAGGGCAGACAACATGTTTGCCATAGCGCTGGCTTCCACTCAGGACGGCGCAGGTTGGACGTGGAGCATGAGAGGTTCAGTAGATTTGCAGCGCCGTTTGCCGAGATTGGGTCGCGGCTCAAAACACAAAACACGGGGTAAAAATAAGTTAGCACGTGCAGTCGCGTGAGGCTGTGGGTCCGGCCGATCTAGGCGAGTCGCGATCTTTACCTGTGTTTGGCTCCGGCATCGTGTGTCTGGTGATGTTTGAATGACTCGCCTAGTTGATGGCAGGCGAGTGAAGAGAGCGAACGAGACGGAGTTCATCTCACATGTCGATTGTGGTATTCATCCTTGCAAAAAATACATGCAGATTGTGTCATTGGAAATCTTGCGTGTTGATATATGTAGTCAACACGTATCGTACGAAAAGGCACATGATGGCATTGACGAGACAAGTTAAGGTGCGCTGTGCATGTTTACGAAGAAAAGGCGCTATGTCAATGTCCAATCCAGTGTTGTAACCAGAGTATCGTGATCCCCAAGAAACGCCAACCACACACTTCCCTCCAGACGGACCGATAATTACGAGAGTCATTACACATCCTAGAACCATTCCAGTCCGAGCCCTTACCCAGTCGTCCTAATACCACGCAAGCACTCAAGGCCTCTCACACCCTGCTTCTCGAAGCCAAGAACCAAAGCTTCACACTTCCGCCTCAACTCCTCAGCTTCCTTCTCAGCTCTCCATCTCACCCATTCTTCAACGCTCATGCCCTTCTCCTCTTCGCTCAGACCTCCCGCTGCGTGTGCTAGTTGCACTGCGAGAGAGCCGGGTGTTGCTTGTGGAGAGGTGAGGAGCAGGGCGTCCAGATCGACGGGCTCCCATGGCACGGAAGATGTTGTCAGCATCTTTTGCTTGGAAGGTGAGACGAATCTGTTTGGCGAGTGGCGGTTGGGCGTTGCTGGAGCAAGAGCAACGCGGGTCGTAGTTGGCGAAAGTATGGGGTGTGATCTGTTGTGAGCGGCTGAAGAGGGCATGACGGAAGAGGGCAGGTTCTCTTTGTCGCTTTGGGCGGGACTTGGAGTTGCGTTGGAGAAGCTCTTTGCTTCTGCACTGTTGTGGATAACAACCGCGGGCGAAGAAGTGCCTTGCATTTGCTCCTCGATCTCGTCGGATTCAAGAACACTGATCTGCTCGTTGCTTCGTCGAGAGCGACGGGATGCTCTGCCTGAGCTGTGTGTGATGTCTGTCCTTGAAGGAGAAGACTCATACTCTTGTGACCTTTCTTGTTCAGCTTGAATGGCAGCTTTTGCGGCTAGGCGTCCTTCTTCGGCGATGCGCTCCTCTTCTCGGAGACGCTCCTCTTCCAGACGCGCTTCTTCAGCGAGTCGCTCTTCCACAGCAAGGCGTTCGGCTTCTTGGATCCGCTGCTGCTCGAGACGCTGTTCCTCCGCAATGCGTTCCCCTTCGGCTAGACGCTCTTCCTCAGCCAGTCGTTGTTCTTCTGCCAGTTGCTCTAGTTCCAGGCGCTCTTCCTCGGCTGCCAGACGCTCCTCTTCAGCGAGACGTTCTTCTTCTGCCACCCGCTCCTCTTCTGCTACGCGCTCCTCTTCAGCAATGCGCGCCTGTTCGGCGAGACGAGCCTCCTCAGCGAGACGCTCTTGCTCCTCGAGGCGATGAAGCTCAAGAGCCTTCTCCCTCTCAGCTTGCAGAGCTTCAGTCATGAGCCTCTCTTCCACTGCACGCTGCTGCTCTGCCATGCGTGCCAGTTCGGCCTCGATCTCTTGCTCATCACGATCAAGATCCTCGGGCTCTTCCTCAGGCTCCGGCGCAGCGGTGGTTGTGGCGGCCTTAGAGGAGCGCGTCGACGAGGCTTTCCTGCCCTTTGTGCCCTTCTTCGCAGCACCTTTCTTACCCTTGATGGGCTTAGACGCTTCGGCATCCGTAGATAGTACCGAGGGGAATTCTTCTTGCTGATCTTGTTGTGGCAACTCAATCTCCGATTCGCCGGCTGTCGCATTCTTCTTAGCTATTGCTCCCTTCTTGCCCTTGGTAGCTTTTGGGGGAGCCGGGAAGTCGACAGCCGCCAGCTCCGATTCGCGTTCGTGCTTGCGTGCACCGTCTGACGCACGCTTCGTACCGCGTTTGGCCTTTGTGTCCATCTGTGGCGTAGATTCTGCGTAAGGTATATCCATAGAATGATCCAATTCTTCCTGAAGTTGGGCCTCGACCTCGCTTTCCCTAGGCTCGAACTCCTTTTGTAACTCTGGAGTCTCAGGTTGAGCTCGCTGGAGCTCATAAGGTTGAAATTCAGGTTCAGGTTCCGGCTCGCTCTTTATCTTGGGCTTGCGACCTCGTTTCTTCGGCTGCGCTTCAACCTGGCTTGTGTCCAGTACTGAGGAGTCGGTTTGCTTGGGTGGACGGCCCTTCCTCGCTCCCTTCTTTGGTTGAGGGGCCACCGGTTCTTCCGCATCCTGTGAGATCATAGACACTCTAATCTCATCGTCAGGCTTCTGCTGCTGCACGCTCTGGCTCAAGTCCGGGTATTGAACTTGCATATCATCTTCCTGCTCGGCCGTAGCTGTCTTCTTCTTTCCCTTTGTTGACTTGCTTGCAGCCTTTGCCTTTCCAGGTGTCTTCCGGCCTTTGGCGCCATTCTGTGATGCCGTGGTCCCAGTGGTCATGATGCTATCATCGGCACCTGCCGCTTCATTTAGAGAGTCGGCCAAGCTCGGTACCTCTGACTGTGCTAGAGACACGGAGCTCTGTCTGCTCATCTTGCTTGCTGTGCTCGTCCGTCCTTTGCTCTTAGCCTTTCCTTTGGTCTTCTTGGACGCAGCTCCTCCGTAGTGTTCTAGTAACATGAAGAATGGACAGTCGGGGGTTCTCCGTCTGTGTTCGTCCATGGGATCGTCCTTGGGCTCCCATCCATCCAGGCTGAGATTGCAGTAGAAGCAAGTCGCCCCATCCTCGGCATCCGGACTCAGATCGCACGTCCAACCGGCTTCTACCATCTTTGATATTTTGCATCGCCAGCCCTTCTTTCCTTCGTGCGCCCAGCCATCTCCAGCCTCAAAGGTAGCGCGCCGAGCACTAGCCATTTCCTCCGACATTGGATCGCGCGTCTCTTCATGATCGCCATCCTGTTGCGAACACGAAAGACACGTCGCCCATGCGCATGCCTGAGAGTGCGCTAGATGTTCTTTCAATGGGTTGTCGGAAGCTTCCCAGCCGTCGAGTTTGACGGCGCAGAGAAAGCATTGTACGTTGTCGTTCGAGTCTGGGCCGGGTTTGTAGAAGAAGCCTGCGCGCGCGAGCTTGATCTCGTTAGTACAGGGTATCATTGTATATATTCCAATGCATCATACTTCTTCTGGCGACGGAGACTCATGCGGCCATTCGCTGGTCCGTTGTGTTTTCTTCTTTCCTTGCGACGATGCGCGGCGCTTGCTGTGCTGGTGTGGTTGTTGAAAGGTCGCGACGCGCGATGCAAACGATCGCATCTCTGTAGATATATTGTCGGCCATGATTGTTGGTAGTGTATGTCGCCGTGGCGGCGGTGGTGGCGGGAGTGTTCGCTGTCGTCTGGCGGCCTTGAATCCTCTCCACCAGCAATTCGTGTTTTGAAGGGTCGCGTTGGTAAACAAGCGGAATTGCGTAGCCGATCGGCCTTCAGCGGGCGCTTTCGGAGTTTAGCGTGGAGCAGCTGGCCGAGAGTAGACTTTAGAAAGGTACCGGCTGCGTAAGATGGCAGGCAAGGTAGGGTGGGATTGAAGGTCCTTTCCGGAGCTTCAAACACACTTCTTACATGTTTGTCTCTTTTTGTCACTCTCTATACTTTTTACGTTGCAGTAACTTGTCACTCATGGATCTTGTTCGCTGAAAAGAAACCCACGTCTCCCACTGCGTCCTCTCAAACCGTCCCAAAACATGCCCCGTCAGGCGCTGGCAGTGGGTATCACAGTCAAACATGTGTACAAACCTACACCAACTGACAATATGCGCAGAGGTCGCCGATCCTCCATTCGATAATCCGCGCGAACGCTCGTAACATCGAAACCACAGCATGGCGAGCGCGCCCTACACACTTCCAGCAATCATTAGTAAAATCCCGCACCTTCACCTCAACGCGCTGGACATTGGAAGAGCAAAAAGACAAGAGCAATGTGCAAGAACATTTCGAACCTTCATATCCGAGCTTACCTCCCAACTGGGAGGATGAAGCCGAACTTGCTAAGATCAGCCGCTTCGCGGATCTGCCGCATGAACACTTTGGCTATAACCAGCACATAAAGATCAACGAGGACTTCAAGGAGGATCTACGACAAGTACTTTGGCAGTTCCGTGCACCCATCCGGTATGCATTTGCTTACGGATCTGGCGTCTTTGGTCAGAGCAATACTACTGGCGGTGATGCCGACGGAATGAGCCCACATCCCAATCCTTCCAAAGCAGTGCAAGAATGGCAGAGTGGAGGCGCAAAGATTATCGACTTCATCTTTGGTGTTTCTCACACTCAGCACTGGCACTCTCTCAACTTGGGACAATATCCAGAACACTACTCTGGTCTGAAATACCTCCCTTATTCCAGCGCTGCCATTTCAAAGGTTCAAGATTCGATGGGCGCTGGAGTCTACTTCAATCCTTACATTACAGTCAATGGCACCATGATCAAATACGGTGTTGTCAACCTCGACACTCTTGCATCGGATCTCAGCGAATGGAACACCCTCTACCTTGCCGGTCGCCTGCAGAAGCCAGTCAAGATCTTGCGCGACGACCCACGCGTCCGTTTGGCAAACCAAGTCAACCTTATCTCTGCGCTTCGCACAGCTCTACTCATGCTTCCCGAGAACTTCACCGAGCGTCAGCTGTACGAACGGATTGCTGGTCTTTCTTACATGGGTGACCCGCGTATGAACACCTACTTCTCAGGAGAGAACCCGAACAAGGTCTCCAATATCGTTGGAGCACAGCTGCCCGGTTTCCGCCAGCTCTACGTACCTTTGATTTCGACCCTTCCCAATCTCGCCTTCACAGACTCCCGCACTCCTAGCACTATCGGGTGGGAGAAGGAAGACGCAATCCGCCACACCGGTTCTTCGCCGGCTCTGCACGACGTTCTTGGTGGCGCAGACGGCTTGCAACTCCAACAAGACATGGATCCTCAGAAGCGCGGCAACATGGTTCGTCGCCTGCCCAAAGCCTTCCGCACAAAGCTGTACTGGTCTTACAAAAAGCAATTCGGCATCCCCGGGTCTGCCTTCGACAGCGTCCTGGAAGCTGCAGCAGACGAAGACGCTACGGCTGCTTTCAAGAAGCGCGAAGCCGGCGACTTCGAGCGCCGTATCGCGGCTCAGGAGAACTTGAGCTCAGTCATGGCCAAGACCGTCACTCAGACTGTGGCCTGGCCGAGCACATCGCAAACGATCAAGAGTTTCTTCACAGCTGGCATTGGCCGTGCGTGGAGGTATTACAGCGACAAGAGGCGGAAGAGCAAGGAGAAAGCAAAGAAGGATGCGCTCAAGAAATTGGAGAGCGTAAAGGAGAAGAAGGAATGATTCCAAATTGCATTGTCTTGAGGAAAGTCCGCTCGGCCGAAGGAGATAGGCCTGGAGCGGCAGGGGCGTTCAACGGGTACGGGCAAAAGTCTCATGGTGTACATGCGGCTTGCAGGGGGCATTTCGATCAATTGCCAGGAAGCCTTACAGGACTCGGTCTCGGCACTGTGGAGCGCCGGCGCCTGGGCAGTTGGTTTTGTATAACAAACGAAAATGTATGAGACAGCCAACTCATG
Source organism: Cladosporium sp. BF-F (assembly GCA_030463185.1). Classification (NCBI taxonomy): domain Eukaryota; kingdom Fungi; phylum Ascomycota; class Dothideomycetes; order Cladosporiales; family Cladosporiaceae; genus Cladosporium; species Cladosporium sp. BF-F. The sequence goes on from JAMRMS010000011.1 coordinate 1,215,959, forward strand.
CTAATCCCGGCCAGAAGCGTAGGAGGTCACGTCTGTAAACCAGTAATAAATAAACAAAATCAACCGAGTTGTCCCAAATCAGGCATTGTCTGCCTTCTTAACCTACGAATGCTATTTCTCGCCACCGCCTGGACTTCACACACGCAACGCCACTGCCCCCGCGATAACAGTCTTCAGCAGAACAAGTGACCTAGCAGGAGAGGAATTGCATCCGACCAGGAAAAGAAAAAACAACTCTCGATCGGATCCTTTCACCTCCCATCGCTCTGCCTCTGATCCTGTCAAGTTGAGTACCCGTACCCATCCCCAACCCCCTCATCAACCACATCCCAGTACTCCGCGTTCCTGTTCCTGCCAAAGAACATCACACACTCCCACCCGCTCGCAAACCTATAATGTAGATCGAAGCTCAGGTAGCCAGCGCCTTCATTCATTGCCGCTGTTGCACATTGTGCAGCCGCTTCACACGCGAGCACTTTTGCGCGGATGGGAAGGGTGACGGGTGGGTTGGTGTTGCCAGGGTTGTTGTAGTTGAGAGTACGACCGCAGGTGCGTGAGTAAAGGGTGTAGTTCGTTGTGTAGTCGGTTTGCGAGTTTGTGGCGGGGATGGCTAGGCAGGGGTTGGAGGAGGCTGTCTCTGTGATGGTTGATGTTTGTGTTGTGGTGATTGTGCGTGCTGTTGTGCTGGCGAGGGATAGGGTGCTGGTGAGTTCTTGGAGGGTTATGCAGGTTGATGTCGAGGTTTTGGTTGAGGTTGGGCCGGGGCAGATGGGGAGGGATGTTGAGCGAGGGGAGATGTGTGGATTGCGGTAGTGGTAGTAGAGGACTGATTGGGTCAGAGATGCTATATTGGGTGTCGGATTGGTGTCTGAGATGTCGCGCTTGGAGTTTGGCGAAGGGCAAGTGGCATCCTCTGTGAGAGTCCTGATGAGGTTGTTAGTGGGAGCCCTCGAGTAGCATGACTAGACTTACGAAGTGACGGTTTCTAGAACGATAGACGTAACATCGGGAAGCAGGCCGATCGTGGTCGTGGCGACGCGTGTACTGAGGTAGCCATAAAGTGAGCAAGGCTTCTCACAACTACGAGGTTCAGACAACCTACATGGTTTCATCCACAAGCACAGTCGAGGTATATACAGCGTCCTATCATCCATTAATGCCATGATTCCGACGGTTTGTCACCGTTCTAAGCGATGAACGACGCCAAGTGAGTGGATCAAACATACGCGACACAAGGTGACAGAGTCACGTTGATCCTGCTGAGCCGATGCAGTAGCAACAACAGCAATGATGGACAGACCAATGCGAGCCAGAGATAATTCCATGTTGACAACTTGATGGGTTGATGGATACCGCTGGATTTGGTGATTGAGCAGATTGGTGGTAAGTGTGAATCCAAATATTCTATATATTTTCAGTTATTGGACGTCTCCCATCCTCGTCACATGCCTACTAACAGATCACGAGCTGGCCGTCACACGTGAAACCCCTTGCGCGACCTCTTTGTCTGAAGGTCCGGTAGCTTGCAGGTTGTGGAATGGCGGAGCGGGAAGCACGGCGTCGAACACGAGTAAATGTGCATGCACCATCTCGATGGTGTTCTGTGTATGTATATTCAAGTCTGGGCATATGAGCAGACTTGAATACGAGAAATGCAAAGTGTCGCCTCATGGCTCAGTTTACTCATGGGCCGTCGGCTTCTGCTTCGTCTTTGCATCTCGTAGCGCCTTTGGGTGGGAATCGCGCAAAGAGCATGACTACAAATGCGAGGATCGCGGCAGCCTACAACTAGTCAGGACAGATCCATTTTCTACTTCCGCAAGAATGCAAGACTTACTCCATTTATAGCAAAAGTATAGTGCGGCTTGCCGATCGCTGCGAACGCAGAGAAGATAAGTCCAAAGAGGCCAGCTAATATTCGGTCAGTACATCATATCGTACGTTAATGATCCGACTGAGCTCTTACTTGTGCTTAACCTCGCCATCATCTCTACAAGACTTATCGCTCCAAGCGCGTCTGCCCTCTGTTCTGGCTCACACATCTGTAAAATGGTACCCTTGGCTGATGTACCTGCACCTGCAGCGAGTGGGATCACAACTGCTACAACGTACATCTGCCATCCTTGATTCGTGAAGGTTGCACCAGCAGTAAGGATTCCGTCAGCTATCAGCGAGAGCTTGATGTAGAAAAGATCGAAGTCATATGTCTCCGTCTCTGCTGAAACAGGAGGAGGATCGATTGGTTCGGTCTCGTCGTTGTCGACACCCGGGACTGAGGCAAGATGAGCTGGAGCGGATGGAAGGTAGTCGGATCCTTTGAAGTGTTTGTTTGCTGCTTGTGCTTTGGATTTCGAACGACTATCAAGCCATTTGCGTCCTCGTGAGATGATAGCAGGGAAAGCTAGTGTGAGGAATAACCCTCGAACGAGGCAGTTTGTCGATATTAGCCATCCGTTCTCATTGGGGGTGAACCCAAACGCATCAGTGGCGTACATCTGCAGCAACACTGGGATGTAGCCGGTGGCGAATACTCCGAGGAAAACGCCAATGCCGACAAGAAGGGTGCCATACTCCCGCTGGACTTTGCCGTTGGGCAGGCGCCACTTTTGTGGGACAAATATCTTCAAAGGGTCGAAGAAAGTCTTGAGGGATGCTGACGCCTTGGCCTCGATCTCTTTGTTAAGAGGTACATGTGGAAGGAAGACAGCAGCGTACGTGAGCGACGAGAGGAATAGCAGAACTGCAACTCGGAAGGGCGCGACTATTCCGAAGTGGTCGCTGATCAAGCCGCCGAGTAGGAACCCTACAGAAGTTCCGAACAAGGAGCAGCCAGTCAGTCTTCCGAGTGTGGCTGTACGCTCAGAAGGCTCAACTACTTCGGCAGCGAACGAATTGCAGGCCAGAAGATACCCAGCTGGTCCTCCGAGCACCGTGATCATTTGCGAACACTGAATTATGAGAATACCAGTGCCGTAGCCAGTCTGGACGCCAATAGTTTGCACCACGAGACGGAGAGCGGGCCAGAAGATGGTGATCATCAGCGCCCTCTTGATGCCGAGAACCTTGATCGTCCATCCCGTGAAGAAAAGGTTGATAACTCCGAACAATGTTGTGGACGCTCCGAGTAAAGCAACTGACCTGGCGGTGGAAGCTTCGATCTCGTGTAGCTGGCAGAGCTTGGGCTCAGGATGTTTGAGATAATAATCATCGCATGTCATAAGGCCAAAGACATAGATGAGACTGCACGTGGTCAGTTTGGATCGAAAGCTAGATGAGTATTCATTCGAAGCTACCTAGGTAGGCTGGGTTGTGTGGACTGACGGTACTTGTGTCACTCCGAATGACAGCGAAACGAAGAACGCAGTTAGCAAGACTCGGTATACAACCGACTTGGGCCATTTGCGCGGAGCGTTCGACTCTCGACTCCGCAAGAGTGGCGTAGACTCTTGCGCGCTCGCATCCACGGAGGGTGACTTGAGCTGGCTCTGGACAGCCATCTTGATGTAGCCTACCCTAGAGGAGAAGGAGACGGAGTGCTAGGTGTGCAGGGTGAAGTTGAAGAAACATAGTACGCCACGGCTAATGCAGCGGCTAGCGGGCAGAGATGATGGCGAAATCCCTCGAGCACGAAATCGCTCACTTCGCCGCAGAGACCGACTAGTGGTGCCTCCGTGCAGGTACCTGGTCTTCGGGCAACTGAGATAGGCGCAGGCGAGACGGACTGCCTGTTTGCATTGATATGCGGCGGTGACAGGAGGATGCACTGGCGAGCGGCCGGGTAGTCGGCTTCTCTAATCGCTTGGTTGCCGTGGAGTCCTCTTATCGGCATGAAGATAGCACGAGACGGGGCAGTTTCAACATGGGTACACCGCCATCAGAAGTTGGAGAGTAGTACACTAGACTACGACTCTCAATGAACACATCCGCATACAAGCGTGATTTTTACTTAGTTGGGCATGTCATTGGAAGTCAAAATTTGCATATGATTTTGGTACCTGATTCACCCACGCGCCGCCACGTTCCAGGGTTCTTCCCTTCAAAGTGGCATGACGCCGGACTCGCGTTGGCGGGGTCGGTGACTGCGACTGCTGCCCGCCATAAATCTTTAGATTCCACCACAGCCGTACAATCAAACATTCCCTACCAAACGTCCTCTTGAATTATACCTGCAAACATGGGAGGCAAGGTCAACCCCAAGAAGGCTGAGGCCGCAGCCTCAAAGAAAGCGGCAGAGGATGCGAAGAAGTCCGCCGCTGAGGCAGCTGACTGGAAGAAGGGCTCCAAGGACGACAGCAAGGCGTATGTTATATCTGGCCCTGAACCTATTCTCAGCGTATACTGACTGTACTCAGTGCTGCAGCTGCAGCAAAGCAGGCCGAGGCGGCACGCAAAAAGGCTGAGAAGGACGCTCTGCTCAAGGAGGAGGAGGCTTCTCTTCCTAGCAAGCCCGGCAAGAAGGCACCCGTCAAGAAGGCTCGCGGCCTCGATCTCTCCGGTCTCGACGGACCCTCCAGCAAGAAGGAACTGTCTGCTCTCAACGCGACTGGTATCGACGATGCACTCGATGCTTTGTCCTTGACCAAGGGCAACAACGACAAGATCGACCGCCACCCCGAGCGACGCTTCAAGGCTGCCTACAACGCATACGAAGAGAGGCGCTTGGATGAGATGAAGGACGAGAAGGGTCTGAGGAGGCAGCAAAAGATCGATCAGATCCGCAAAGAGTTCGAGAAGCACCCGGACAACCCTTTCAACCAGGTCGCCGGTACCTACAACATGTCCAAGGAAGAGATGCAAGCTTTGCGCGACAGCGAGAGGCAGAAGTTGGAGAACAGACTGGGTGCTTGAAGAAGTTGATATCTGGCTTGACAAAACTCGATCATACTCGAGAGGTGTTGGGGAGCATTGCACGATCAGTATACTGCACGGCTGCTCTGTTCAAAAGTCAACGCAGCTATACGTCTTCTCGGCTGTGGCCTGGAAATTAGCAAGGGCTTGGCTGTGCTAGTTGCTCTCCTGCGAGAAAGGTAACTCAGGCATCGTCCAAACGAGTACCTACGAATCTATGAGATATGATCAGCGGCATTAGCATCATATTGTGGGCGAAGCCCTGGAAAGATTGTTGTTGGAAGAAATTTCTTGATTACAGACCTGACTACCGATCTTTCAGATTACAACCCTGTGCTCTAGTGACATCATGGAAACAAATAAAAGACGCCTTAGCCAATGTGCCTCCTTGAACACTCTTGTTCTAAGTACTACTGACTTCTAAACAGCGCCATAGCCGCTGCAGCGGTCCAGCCGCCTGGCCAGAAGACCCTGCTATCCAGAGTAAGATCATCTGGCATCTCAATGATCGCACGATCCTCGTCGCCGAGAACAAGCTCGATGACATCTTCGAAATCGTCACTTAACCCAAGTTTCTTGGCCGCTTGCATCTCAACCAGCTCCCTGGCCCAGAGGATAAACCTGTAGCGCTGGTCCAAGTCCATTTCCATAAAGCATTGAGTGCCTTCGCCCTGAGTAACCGCCTCGTCTCCCTCTGCACGCTGCACGAGCTCTTGTAGAGGCTGCTCATCACGCACTTGATGGACGAGTCTCCACAATCGGTCGAGTTTGTCCAGCCCCCGCGGCAACCACTCATGGACAACGAGAGTGGACTTCTCCACGTCCCGACGAAGCAGCGCTTTGCATTGCTGGATCTCGAGGTTGAATTTGCGCGCTTCGACGATGAAGGCCGGCAGCTCGTTGTCCGGTGCTTTGTATCCCTGGATCTGCCGGACCGCGAGGTCGATGTTGCGCGCTTCGGCGATGCAGGCCGGCACCTCGTAGTCCGGGTCCATCGGATCGTACTCGAAGGCCTTGTGATACACACTGTCAGTGAGCTGGTCACGGACTTCTGGGCGAATACGATGCCAGGTGACTCCAATCTTCACGTACTCGAGATCGAGGGCGGCAAACTCATGCACGAGCTCTTGGACGAGGTCCCGGACCTCTTCCGTTGTCAGGTTGTTGGTTTTGCGCATGGCTGTTGAGTTCGATCTTGTGAGTTTCCCTTTGGGTGGGTTTCTTGGAATCTCACGAGTCGAACTCTTTGGGTTTGACCAGAGAATCGATGGCCATGCTGCGACACCTGCAGCTGTTTATAAGACATCGTGTATGTGAAAGCCGCAAGGCAATGTGTTGTGGATAGTATCACAATGACCTTGTGAACACCAGCGAGACCATGGACACCGTTGTATGATTAGTCAGTCGGTCTTGTGAAACGAGCCTTGTATTCACTTCTAGCTATTTCTTTGTTCGGTTCTATATGCGTCTTTGTTCACTCATTGACTTTGGCACATTGTCTATAGTAAACGAGAATATGTATGTGAATGCTCGCGTATCTCTTGGCGCTTGTGTAACCAGCATTGAAGCGGACTGGGTTTCAAGCGACATAGAGATGCCCTCAAGAGTGATTGAAATTCTCAGTGACAGATACGCCTCTGCTGACGACTACAAAATCGAGATCTACTACATGCACTACCATGATATTATGCGTAGACTTGGTGTAATCAATCGCATAGCGACAAGTATCCATGTATCGCGGCTGCGAATCACATCGTGAGTATAACTTTCGATCATTGAAAAACAGGCTTATCATTCCAAAATTTGAAGTGAGAGTCCAACATTTTGTTATTAGCTTTCAATCTATTTCATGGCGGCGCGAATAGCACCAATCGCGTCGTCCTCCCAGTCCTCCATCCTAGCAAGATAGCCCCACGCCTTCGGGACAGCTACCATGGATTCCCTGCTGATTATTCCGTATTCACTTACCTCATTCTCTCTGTGCTTGCTCTTTGCCGCGGACATCAATTCAATGCCGGTCAGAATCTCGTCGAGCGGACCCATGAGACGTCCCACTTTGGCACGAGCTTTGTTGATCCTCTCAAATGCGCGGACGATGTCCTCACGGTTCCTGCTCTTTCGAAGCATCACGTCAGCCTCATGGCAGTAATTCACAATCTTCTCCATCGGGGCAAAGAGTAGGTCGAGGTGCCTAGGAGTTGTCGAAAGCCAGAACTGCCCGTGAGCACAAGCGCATCTGGAGTCGTTAGCATACTTCGCCTTTTGAGAGAAGTCGAGCATGTGGTACCTGGCTCCCGCCTCGAGATACATCGCCTTGCAGCTATCGTAGAGGTACAGTAGCTGGTCGATGCTCTGGTGGGCGCGGAGCTTCCACATGCCCGGAGCTACCCATTCTTGACATTTGGGACAATTGCCAGAGGAGGTGACGTGGCGGCCGGTCGCGATGTTAGCCAAGTCATCTTTGGAGGTGCTGGAGAGGAACCAGAAGTCATCGGTCGCGGCTTCGATGAGAGCTTTGGCCGACTCGCAGCCTGTCGAGTGGCGAATGCAGAAGTGGCCGCATGACCATGTTACCAGCACGCTTGCCATGTTGGGTCGAATTTGATCTCAGCGCCTGCGTTGAGATGCTTGCTGACGATCTTTGCATGAAGTGTCGTCGGTCACAAGGACTTTATGATGTTCGAAGATCTCTTCTGGTGAACAATGGCGGGAAGGGCTTTCTTTGTATGTCTTTGACGTGTTGCAGCATCAATGCGAGGTATCTCAGCTTTCGAGGTATGGTGAGTCCTTTGTTCTCAAATTGGCGACAAAGCCGATTCAACAAGGTAACGTATTCACAACAACACATCGTCATGCTCGACGTCTATCGATCGCAGCCTTGCATAAGATTGAACATGAGTCGACCAAGATAGTGGATCTTTCTTCTGCACCGAACACACATTTGCTCACTGACGACTCTTGCTTTCAGGTAAAGCAAGTGATCCACCTCAGAGCAAATACTTCAAGTCGATCAAAGAAGCTGGCGGTCGCCATGTTAGTGTTGTCCATCGTCACTTTCCTCAAAGGAAACCATACTGACACTCCTGTTAACATCAGCCCAGCATGCCCCTCCAGTCAGCCAGCGTCTGCTCCGACAGATAACTTGACCCAGGACGTGGCGTCGCCGTCCGCTCCCTCTTCTCAGCCGAAGACAACCAAGCCAGCAGGAGCTCCGAAGGACGAGGCTCTGGCGTCGGACTTCTTCTACATCGGCCAGTAGACCCAATGCAGACGATGAAAATTGCCATCGACAAGATGTTGATCGAAATGGCAGTTGAGGGTTATGTTCAGCCCACCGAGCAACCGCAGGTCGCAAGAACCTTGGGTGACATCAGGAGGACCGGAAAACTGCTCTCCATCCCGTGGGATAAGCAGAACAGACTGCAAATCACCTGTGTGGTCCCAAACGTGAGTAAGCCTTCTCTAAGAGGTCGATACCGCCGCTGATGTGGAAGATGTCTAGAAACCGTCGTCGATAGTGTTGGACAGATAGTTGTACGAGTTCGGTCGCTGTATTGCGGTACTAGATCGGAATGTTATTTGATTTTTACTGATCATTTTTTGTTTCCCCTCTTCACCAGTCCCAAATCTCATGTTCGTTGCAACAACGATGAAATGTCAAAGCAGAGGGATGCAGTGGTTATTCCATTGCTGTAGCTGCCTGTACGTGGTAAAGGATCGTTCATGCGAACCGTGTGGGCTCGGGATGATACCCAGAATGCCAGTGAGAGTTACCATGGGTTTTGCATTGAAAAAGGTATTTTGCAATGGGCATGCTTCCCCAATCGTTGTAAAATCATACCAGGTAACTACCTGAACGTTTGGCTTCTGTCCAGACGAAAGGTATACTGACCCCCACCGACATGACGCATGAAAGTGGCTCTAGTGGCGAAATTTGAAGCACACCTCAATACCTTCGGCCTGTTGGAGTTGCTCCGTTTGAACCCGATCGTACAGTGACTTGACTGTTAGATCGTATTACGTAGCACAACACGATACACTGCCGTAGATCGCCAATCTTGAAACCAACCCCTCAACTTCTAGTCACTGGACAGTATTCAAAATGACGCTATGCCGACTCTCCGGGAGCTTGATATTTAAGGGTGTCAGTCAACAGAAGCCACCAACCCAAAAAACCTAAAGGCCCCTTCATACCAACAGCGCATCACTACAACTTTCGACTTAGCCATGGCCATTACCAGATCGACGCCTTCCTCTACTGGCCAGACCAATCATTTCTTTCCCCTATCGAAGGGCCATATTGTCCTGGCTCTCGTCATGTGCATGACAATTGTGGCGGTGGCCGCATACATGGGCATCTGGTATCGCAGGAAAGACAAAGAGGACCGCGAAAAGTTCGAAATGCTGGAAGCCATTCTCAAAGAAAGAGTGCGAACAGCGGAAGCTGAAGCCGTGGCACGACAGATCGAGGAGGACAGAGTTCGTGTTCTTGCGAACCTCGAAGAGCTGGCTGGAGAGTCCGGTCCATCGAGAACATGATATCGGTGCTGTGCTTGCCACGCTCAGATGTCGAAGTCGGCGTCCGGGAAAGTGCAGAGGATTCGACGTTGGATTGCTTGCTGAAGCCAATAGCTGGGTGTAACGTTCAGGTGCTACTTTTGACAATTGGTTGGGATCAGGACAATGAATGCTTAAGGTCAGAGATCACAATGTTGGCTAGTGCGAGCATCGAGTTTTTTTATGTGATCAGGGCATCAAAGTCTCCAAATCCTCAGATACCTGTTACGTTTTATGCATATTCGTCGTTCGATACTTGGCCTCATTGCCGCCCAGCGTTAGACAGCTTCCTCCCTAGGCTCGTATGTGACGCACTCGCAATGTGAAAATAATGCGCGACGTTTTAGTGCAGCACTACGAGATGGCATACCAAAGCAAGTTGAGAACATGTTCATTTGACAAAGGTGCTCGCTCGTCATATGGCTTGGTTTTGTGGTCTTGCTCTTGAAGTGAGGTGTGGTCACCGCGGGAGTCCGGCTGTTCGCCGCAGCTGGCAAGCTCCGAAAGTGGATCTGGCTGATTTTGTCCTCCTCCTGTTTGTCCGCCCATTCCATCTCTTCATTAACATCACATTTCCTTTCTGTCATCACAATAATGCCGCCTCCACGCTTACAGCCCCAGAGGCTGGCTCAATCTTCAGTATGCCAATGGACCCGTACCATGACACAGGTCGGTCCGGAGGCTGCCATTGCTTCACGTTCCTTTCACACATCTCCCCGCTCACTCGAGGGCAACCTGAGCGAGGACAAGCTCAACAAGCCACGGCGATCTACAAAGTTACGACGCGAAATGGCTGCCTGGCTTAATGGTCCTGGTGGCAGATTTCGAAGACCGTTCCCTGGCAGCACAAACTATCTGTCTGCGTACGACAAACAGGGCAACCTTCGACGCAGGCGGGTGCAAGTCGACTACGAGGCAGAAGCGTCTCGTGAGGAGAAGGTATTGAAGGAAGAAGAAAACGACGACCTCGACGAAGCAGAGCGTAGGGCAAGAGCTGAAAATCGTGCCGAAGATCTTCGGATGCGCATAGCCAACGCACGACGCACCAACAAGGAACGTGCTTCCGACATGTGTCCCTTTCCTCTCAATCAGAACTTTAGGAGTCAGGCAGTCCTTTCGGAGGATCTGAGAGAGGAGCTCTACCGCCAGATTGTCGTCAAGAAGATGGACCTCCAGGGTGTCTCTGCTGCGTATGGCGTCGACATGCGCCGCGTCGCTGCTGTGGTGCGGTTAAAGACCATCGAAAAGCAGTGGATCGAAGATGTGAGTTCATTTTTCCAACATTTCCCTATACCCCAATGCTGCCATTATGATGATTATAATTTAAATCGATTAGTCTTTAAGACAACTACATGGTTACAAAATATTAGCATGCGAGCCTCTCTGATTTTGCAGCACACTCACACATCTTCACCGTTATGTCATTTCATGAACTTGTACTGACATCCACACTAGGGTCAAACATTGGCTAGACCATACAACGATGCCGTCTTAGCCATGCTTCCTACAACACCACTAGGAGACATTGCTGGTACTGCACATGAAAGTATCAACGATCTTCCTGTTCATTCCGCCACACGTCAACAATTGTTCTACCCTACATCCGAGTCACGACACTTCACTCGTGAAGATGCCGCCAAGGCCTTCTCCTCAACACTTCTTCCCGCAGACAAGCGCATCCCTCATCCTCAACTTGTGCAGCTTGAACGCTGGAACGCAGAGGACATCTCTCGTCCAGAGCGCTTGAAGCGCTTCGCGGAGATGGAAGACCAGGAGATCGCCATTGCTGAGGAGAAGAAACGTAAGCACGAAGAATGGGCCGAGCGCACACAAAGAACCGTGCAAGGTCGTCGCTGGGACTTCAAGTTCCAGGATATCAGTGCCGAGGCTGTTGGCAAGGATGGCCGCAGCAGCAAGGGCGTTGGTCACCGTTATGGTATGCCGCACACAGAGCGGAAGAGAGGCGAAGTCAAGATACCCACCAGCGTGGAGTGAACAATTACACGAACTACGCTTTTGTATTATGAAGGTTAGCGATCGCGGCGTATGGGCTGCAAGCGGAACGATACCACTGTTGCGATATGTATAAGTATACCACTGTACCAACTACGACGTGCGATATATGCACAAGTCACCCAAATCTTTCGTCCTAGACCCAACGTTCTTGTCACCATTTGTGTAGTGTCATGTTTCATATTTCCACTCACTTGTGGCGTTCATTAACACTGTACATTATGGGCGAATTTTCATAACTGGGAGGTGATGTATGTGCTACCATCGACCAAAGACCATATATATATCGATACATAGCTTCTCGTAGATTGTACGAGAGATGTGCCATAGGCTGATATTTCGAGATTCTCTGCATGACTCTCGCGAATACCCCGCCAGCTGCACCCCACGAAATTAATGCGATTGAGAAAGCCAGCACTAGATATTAACTTCAGCACCTGACAACCCAATTGATCACAAGGCGAGACCGCAGGAGGGTGTGTCTTGTTCTGCCTCTCGTTCAGTCCGACCCACTAAGCTCGCTGCTGTCTTTACCTCTCACGAAAGCCGAGCGCCTACAGCACACTGAGAACGCACCACCACCCAGCTCGAGCTCGAGTTCGGCACCACCCCCAACGTCATGGCCTTCACCACTATCCTTGCCTACGTCTTCGTGGGCGGACCTGTTGTTGTCTTCCTGACCACGCAAGTCCTCTATGTCGTCGCAAGCGCTACCAAGAACCAATACATCGACTTCTACGCCCGCTGCGCTGCTTCCTTCACCGCTCTCATAATCTGCGCAATCTATGGCACTATTGCCTCGGCTTGTCTGAACGTTGCTGGATATGGCGGACTCGGACAATGGACTACTGCACGCTCGTTCAAATGGGTCATGCTCCTGTTCACCGGCGTGTGGTTCGAGATTGAGGATCCTGATGGCTTGTTGGAGGGCGAGACATGGGAGAAGTTGAGGCCTGCCGTGCTGCTGGGAAACCACCAGACTGAGCTGGATGTTCTGTTCCTTGGACATTTGTTCCCCAAGTACTGCAGTGTCACGGCAAAGAAGAGTCTGATGTATATGCCCTTCTTGGGCTGGTTCAGTAAGTACTTTACGCCACAGATAATCTCACTCGGAATCATCTCGCTAAGACGACTTCCTCTTCCCAGTGGCCCTTAGCAAAACCGTCTTTATCGAGCGCAAGTCGCGCTCCCAGGCCGTCGCCGCTTTCGACAAAGCCGCCGAGCAAATGCGCGATAACAGGCAGTCCGTCTACATCTTCCCCGAAGGCACTCGCAGCTACTACGACCACCCCGATCTCCTTCCCTTCAAGAAAGGCGCTTTCCACCTGGCTGTGCAGGCGCAAGTGCCTATCATTCCCATCGCAGTGGCCAACTACAGCAATGTTCTCGACGTGAGGAGGAAAATCTACCGCCCTGGTACTATTCCAGTCAGAGTCGCAAAGCCTATTTCAACCAAGGGCAAGACCAAGGAGGATGTTGACGCCTTGATGAACGAGACAAGAGATGTGATGCTCAAAGAGCTGAAGATTGCCACTAGCAAAGCCAGAGAGCATGGTGTTGCGCTGAAGGAAGGCGAGAAGGTCAACGGCACTGCGAAGAGCTCGGGAATTGAATTGAATGTTGCTGGTGGCAAAGAGTTGTGAGCTGCGTCGTTGTGAAAAGCAGGAGTTTGCATACAGAATTGTTTGCACAATCACATGGATTGACGTTGTGAATACGTTGTTTCGGCTGAGAACATGGGATGAATAGATGGTTGTTGTACATGGTCTGTCTTGTTTCGCGAAGATTATAGAGCTAGCGACGTAGATACCCAGGAAGCAGTCATTTTCATGAGAAGCTTGTACACTCAATCTGGACGAGTCGGAGGGACGAGGTGAGTCCAGAAACATTTGGGCGTTTCCATGACATTCTTGAGAAGACTGAGCATGATCCTAGGGAGTTATTGACGAACATGTTGCATACAGAGAAGCGCCCATCTTAGTGCTGTATGATCGCGGTAAATACAGTATATTGTATGCTCAGAGCGCCACTTTATTCCCTGCGCTACCCGTACCGCCAAAACAGAAAGTGCACGTTCGTCTTCGTGTCATGCATGTGCATCGCCGTCGCGTGCTAAGTCGAATTGACGTCTTCCTCAGTAATTCCTCTGGAGGACACAAGCCGAACTATCTAGCCTTGTATCACGAGGCATGACCTGGCGTGAATTTTCATGCACACTGGTGTCCTTTGTGATCCACGACGTCTGGAAGAATATGAAAAGACCAATCACCAAGACGAAGACTGCTGCCTTCAGGCGAGGGTGGGTTCCGTAGACGTTGCAGAATCCCGCCATGTCATGGAAATTAGCTCTCTCTTTCTTATTTTAAACCCTGACCTGTCATGTATTTCCTATAGCATAGCAGAGTGAGGAATGGCTTCCTCCCTCCTCAGTGAGCTGGGCTAAGTGACGAACTACTCGCTAAATCCTGCGTGGTGTGACCAATCATGCTCTCAGCTGAGAACACTTTACCATGTGATCTCTGCCTGAAGGTGTATCCCGGGCTCACAGCTGATGTTTGCACAACAACGCGACGACACGGTGAATTTATATGTTATATGGCCAGAGAATCTTCGCAGCGCTTCCGTCCCTGAGACTTCCCTAAATCAAGTCAAATGACTAATTCTACCGCTATACGCCACCTTGGTTTCTGACATCGCTATAGAGATAGCCTGTGAGGTAGGGATGACCATGTCTACAGCAGTACAGGGGCCTGGGAAAAAGCTATCACCCATACACGATTTCTTGCCAGATGGACACATCAGACTATTCGAGCTCAATGTAACATCCTCAGGACCTATTGGCGGCAAGCTGCAGACGGTAAAGATAGGAAATGGAGCGCCTTACTTTGCCTTGTCATACGTTTGCGGTACTGGAGCCAACGACAGCAAGATCTTTGTCGACGGTGAAGTATTCATGGTCAAAGCGAATCTCTACAATGCACTTGCCACGCTCCGCTCATACTTTCAAGGCATCCATACTTCAAAGGCTCTACTATGGGTTGATGCAATCTGCATTGACCAGGGTGATGAGCAGGAAAAAGCTAGACAAATCCGGAATATGCAGGATGTCTTCTCGGAAGCCCAGGAGGTACTCGCGTGCCTTGGTAGTGTTTCTGAGGACGTGGACTTGTTCTTGAATGTGCTGGCCTGGGACGGGTTATACACAGACCTGAAGACGAGCCTCGTGCCAGAGCATTTTCGAATGCTTCAAGATTCTATAGGCATCAACAGCGAGGCCTCATCGTCCAGTAGACTAAGGCGCTGGACGACTCCGCGTCTTGCTTGGCTGAGGAACCCGTCGACCATGCTGGCTGGGCTCGAGCACCACCGCCGGTCTGATGAGCTGGATCTATGGTCAAGCTACGTCGACCAAGTGACAGCAGAACGCATCGTGTTCTTCCTTGGTGTCACCCGGCGGCTGGAGAAGTATCGTCAGGTGTCATGTCTGAACTTACACGCCATGCATGTCTTTCTGGAGCAACTGGATGCAGTTGCTATATCTAGTCTCTACGCAAGGCCCGAGGAAGAGCTTCAAAGTAGAGTCGAGTCTATCTTAGACACGCCCGGCCTGAGGGACGGTCTTTTCCGCCTCGACCACAGCTTCTGGGCTGCGACCCATGGTTTCATACGCCACGAATGGTTTCAGAGAGTGTGGACTTTCCAGGAAATTTTGCTCGCTCGGGAGGCTCAATTCTTCGCTGGGAAAGTACGTGTCGGCTGGAGGAATATCGTACGCCATACAAGAAGCCTTTTGACAGTCATGAACGCAAAGAAGCTGCGTGAGGCGATCGATCCATCTGCTCAAGGGGTCCAAGCTATTGAACATCCCATCGAGACCGCGGCGCACGTCACGACATGGAAACTCTATTCGCAAGATAAGCTCAACGTGAACTTATGCTACCTGATAATAGCCACCTCTAATCGCAGGGCCACAGTCGTGAAGGATAACGTGTACGCCCTGCTAGCTTTGCTGGAGCGTAAAGAGCGTGACCGAATCGAAATCGATTACTCTAAACCAGATGCAGAGGTTCTAGCCAGTGCCATCAAAGTTGCTTTACACTTCACGTACTGTTATGGCAACGACGACGGTAGAAATGATTTCTCCATTGCTCATCTTTGGGAACTGTATGGATTGTGGGAATCACCAGACCAAACCCAGTCACCCGTGGGAGACCTTCCATCGTGGTGCCCCGAACTGCGAGGAAACGTCGACCTTGTTCCCCTAACAATCGGTGGGACAGGGATCGTGGTATGGGAGGCGTTCTCGGTCGCTTTTGCGAAGAAGTCAGCCCCTCATACGTCCTACGACCACTCATCGAGCTTTGACACACTCGGCCTGACAGTCTTGAAGCTAGATGCAATCGAACGGTGCATGAGCGTCGTATGTCCTCTTTCCATCCACGACTGGCATCAGACATCCATGAGCAGATCCGAGAAGAAGACTTATCTGAAAAGGGTGCCTGCCCAGATTCGGTGGTTACACGATCTACAGAGTACATTCCCTCCGAGACGCGGTGACGCAGGAAGCGTATCGCGCCTTCTGGAGGAGTATCTCTACGGCACGAAGAAGCACAATCTTGAGACCATCAAATCGATCGATGATTTCTCAGCATCTTTGACACTTGTGTTGGCTGTAGCTGCAGGCAAGCAAGATACAACCGAGCAAGACATGCTGATCGTAGGCGAGGCATTCCTGATACTGACATCGCAGCGACACCGATTCTTGTTCGAGACCGCGACAGGGCGGATCGGGTACAGTGCAAGAAGACCAGAGGCGGGAAGCCAACTCGTTCTTGTGCCGGGTGGTTTCCTCTTTCACATGCTCTCGGCGAATAGCGACAGGTATATCGGCTGCGCCAGTATCTCTGGTATGATGGGTGATAATCCTATGTTGAGTGTCTTGGAAAGGCGCGAGAAGGACTGGGAGATGGTGTATCTGAAGTGAGCGATCGATCGCCGTACATGACCTTGGTGCTGTCAAACCCCCCCGGGAGATTCACATATGTCTGTGCAAAGCATTGAGCCAATGCCTCTTCTCAGGCCAGATTGTTTGAGATTCTGTCTCGAACAAATTCAGTATTGTTCACGCGCCCTACAGTCGCAAGAATTGTCTGCTTAACATCTGAATTGATCCGTGATGTAGCCGGGCTTCGCGGCAGACTTGCAGCATCATATTCCTCAGTGATCTTCGTCTTCACCGCCGCCGTCGTCATCCTCATCCCCCTGCTCTGACGCTGTTGTGGTGACCATTAGGATGAGTTCGTCTAACGATGGATCCAGTGCATACTGCTCAGCGTCATCTTTCAACCGATGTAAGTTTTCGGCCATGTCCCCATCCTCCCGCAAAATGGCGATCTCATCGTACGATAGAAGCCTCAGAATACCCTCTATAGATCCGCCCACTGTCGACCAGTCCAAGCCCTTCCGGATCTCTGAATCAAGTGTGCTGCCTCCTTCGTCGAGTACCTCTAGTCCAATGTTGATAATCGCGCAAATCGCATCTTGTTTCCCTGCGAAAGACACCTTGGAAGCTTGTTCCCTGATCGTTCCAATGATCCCCTCAATCTCGCTTCGGGCATCAAAGGCATTGTCATACTCTTTGCTGCTGGAACTACTGCTGTATTTGTTGTAAACGCTGAGCACGTTGTTGACGTATTTGTCGAAATCAATGTTTTGGGTCGGCATGGACGCGCGCTGCTGTACCGGCGCAGGTGCATACTGTGGCGGCATCGCGGCGGGTGGCATCATGGGTGGTGCTGCCGGGGGTGGAGCACCAAAAGACCATGTCGTGAGTGCTGGATCATATTGTATGTCACCGTGTTGAACAGCAAGGGCATTGGATTGCTGGGGAGAGATGTTGCGAAAGAGGATACATAAATTGGGGCGCACCGTTTTGCGGAGGGCGTTGTGACGGAGGGTCCAGCGATTGAATATATTGCAACGTAGCAGAGTAATTTGGAAACTGCGACGTGAGATAATGAGGAGGTGGAGGGGACTGCGAAAGGGAGTGAGGCGGCGGAAATTGATTTTGTTGCGCCTGGTATTGGTATGGAGCAGGCATTGCAGCGGACATGGTTCCCAAACACAATGATCAGTGGTCAACGGGATAGTCGCTTGGTCGTGGTAGTCTTCAACGCGTCTATCAACGCGTGAGACCAAAGTTCCTGTTGCGTTATGGCCAAGGGCCAATCGATCGACTTAGAAAGCCATGCGGTCATCGTCTTCCTGATCAGACTCCTCTAGCCAAAGCCTGTCGATAGAATCATCGATTCTCAAATCCAAGGCGAAAGCCTCGAACCGCCGTCGCAGATTCTGGAGGGCCCTTGGGATCTCCCCATCTGCTTGTAGTGCAGCAAGTTCTTCGGGCAGCAGCATGTCCAAAATATGGCTTACCGTGGCGCTGAAAGGCATCCGAGGCAAGTCCTCTCTCATTGCTTTGCCGATGATGCTACGGTCACCTTCAATGCAGATGAATCCAGCAATCTCGACAGCAGTATTCAGTGCTTGTTGTTTAGCTTCGAATGGCATTTGTTGCGAGACTTGTGCCCCAATAGATTGGATGACATCTTTGTATTTGTTGTGAAGTTCGATTGCGTTCCTGTGCTCTGTCTGATCGTCAAGGCTGCAACAGGCCTTGAACATGCGCTGTACTTCATCGACATAGTGAGTGAAATTGGGGGTTTCTGTCGACATTTTGGACTGTGGCTTGTTCCGGGATCCCAGCTTCCTTCCATGTTCTTGAGAGCACAAAGGGCACATCTCCCTCGCCCGCGTCGTCTTGGCATCGCGCTCTCTCGCTTCCAACGTGATCACGTGATTCAAATTACAGCCCCAGTACAGCGAAAACCAGACCCGTGTAGACAACAAGAGATCGTGCATCTACCGATACCAAAGACAGACTGGTGGACTGAGGTCGACTGGTTTCTTCGTGACTTAACGCTTACGGTGTCATCCAAAAAGTGCTGCCCTGGACACTGCTGACGGGAACATCGCACTCAGTACTCACCAAGCCTCTCACATCATCGAGCCATACGCAGCCGTTGGATGCCGTTGACAGGATGATATCGAGGTGCGTCATTGGATGTGATGACATCGTGAGGCACGATAGTAATTAATACCAACGCACATGGAACCTCGCTCTTCTTGCTGCCATCATCTATGTACAGTACCTTGCACAAACCAATAATGTCGACGGAAATACCTACCTATTTGATGGTCAAGCGCAGTGGCTGGCGTACGGACCAGGTTCGCTAGCGCGGATTGGTCACTGTTCTGGATCTGTCGACCCCGGACTCATTAATAATAACATTACAGAGGCGCTACTTGTGGTTGCATCTGCAGATCGTGGACCAGTCGGCCATAACACAGCACACGAGCACAACAGTTCATCGTGCATGATACTACCAACCACCACAGCAAGCCCAAGGAAGCCTCATATCAGACGTGGGTTACCACGCTAGACTTCCCACTGGCTGGCTGCTATACTGTGGGCTGGCGAAGCTGAGCGCTGGTGGCGGAAGTTTCCTGTCTGTGCAAGCAATTCGATCACGAGATGTATAGGCCACGCGGCTGAGTACAAACGGGTAAAGGCTAGGTGATTGGCTGCAGCGGATGCAGGCTCTCCGACCGAAATGAAGGTGCATGCAAAATGAGGCCATCCCCGCAAATGGATTAGAGCCGTGTGTGCGCGAAGGCGTTGGGACCTGGAGTGTTGACAGGGGTGCCTGCGAGAGCCTTGACGAGTCTCTTTAGAATCGCGTGCATTCCAGTGCCTCTTTTCTTCTCCATCCTTTCGCATCCCTCACAACAAAGCCTCCATTCTTGCCATTCGCGTCCAACGTCATCGACGTCCACGTTCGTTCAGTACTACCTTCACTGCGCCGCTGTCGTTCCGACTTGATCGTCAGATCATTCCGACACCAAACAATCTACACGCGACCATAGTTCAAGATGTTCACCAAGACTCTCCTTCTCAGCGCTCTCGCTGCTCTTGCGGCTGCCCAGTCCACTGTTCTGACCTTCACCAACGTGCCCAACCCGGTCACTGATGGTCAGGCTCACGCGATCACCTTCGCGACCAACGACACCACCAGCGTGAGTCTTGCGCGCCATCATCTCTTCTATGATCCGACTTCCTAACATCATGTAGCCTGTGTCTATCATCCTCCGCCAGGGACCTTCCACCGACCTCAAGGATGTCGAGACTCTGACCACCGATGCACGCAACGGCCAGTACATCTGGACTCCTTCGACTTCCCTGCCCAACGGCAACAACTACGCCCTTCAGATCAAGCAGGGTGACCAGATCAACTACTTCGGTCCCTTCACTGTCCAGGGTGCCAGCTCCAGCTCCAGCGTGTCTGCCTCCGCCAGCCCTGTCCCCAGCGCCAAGTAAGTGAACTGCGGTACGATTTCATCGTGACAACCACTAACATTCGCGCAGCGCCACCACTGCTGCTCCCGTCACTCCCGCCGGCACTGCCGCCAGCGCTTCCGGCACCGGCGTGTCCGTCCCTCGCAACACCACGATGAGCATGGCCACCCTTACTGCATCATCCACTTCCTCCAGAAGCAGCGCCACTGGCACCGCAACCGACGACGCTGGCTTCCAGGGCACCGGCACCGGCTCTGCTGGCGGCGCTTCCTCCACTGGCGCGGCCTCCAGCTTCCAGGTCGGCTCCGGCATCGCCCTCTTCGGTGCCATTGCTGCTGGCATCTTCCTGCAGTAGATGCGTCAAAAGCTTCACTTCATCATGGGTGGGTCGAGTCTGGCAAAAGGACGGTTTCTTTCTGTTTCTCATTGGGGGACGACGAACGACACGAGGGGTATCATGCGCGTAATGGCGCAACTCGTTTCTTCTTCATTTTTTTTTTCCTGTTCGTAATGTCTTACAACCGAGGTCTACGGTACTGCAATGCTATCAAAATGTCTTGTACTCTTATCGTCTGTTGCCAACAGCTCATCATTGTTGTGTCTTGCATTTTTGACTTTGCCAAGTGGAAAGGAGGCGTTCGGGGCGTTTCAACAACACTTTGGCACTTTGGGAAAGTTTGCGCTTCCGTCGGCGCGGTGATGGAATTCTCCGATCTCTGAAGGGGCTATTATTTGCAGACGCTAGTATGCCAGCCAGCCAGCGCACGACATCGCAGCTGAGGATCAACAATTCGTCTAGTCATGGCTGCTCGCCAATAATGCGCTCAGCATGCTTGAGAGGATCACCCACATGACCACATCGAGATCGAGGACTCCTGCACTCACATCAGCCGATCCTACTAGGGCGAGTCGAACCAAAGCAAGCGATTCAGAGGACTGGCGCTGTCTTTCCCCTGCGTGCCGTCCAGACGTCGATCGCTATGCCAAGGCCGTGGAGAAGCTGGAGACCTGAATCCACTCTGCAAAGCTGTTCCTGCAGCAGCCTGAAGCCGTGCCGAGATGAATTTCGGCTCAAACGTTCCGGCGCACCCATGCCTGTCTTCACCAGAGACATCACCATGCGTTGTACCAGAGATAATCAGCTGCTCGTGTTCCGACTGCCAACGCCCCTCGAGACCCTTTGATTTCATCGTCAGCGACGCATGATATAGGCTCCTCGGCCCAGCTTAGCCGCCAGACACCGCGGGCGAAGAGCGCCATGCCTTCTAGCCTGCCTCACTATGGCCCTCGGCCGCTTAGCGACGACTAATTTAGACTTTTAGACCTTCTCGCCACCACACCAACGGGGTCGCGGTTGGCTCATTTCGTTTAATCGCCGCTGGAGACTGCTCGCTAGTTGCTATATGGCGTAGCGCAATGGACGGGACCTTCCTCTGCCGGTATAGAGTCAGATCCAGAATGTCTGCGCCGCCCTTCTCCTCCAGGCGACCGGTGAGTAGTGGGTGTGTTAGTCCCTGGCGGTTTTGCTTTAATATCTCAAGTCGCACTCCTGAATTGGCGGTTTGCTTTTCTCGGTTTCTTCGTTGTTCGTGTCTACGCCACCTTTCCTCGATCTCCAGCATCGCCAGTGTCTCAGTCCCTCGCTTCTACGCCCATCGCATCACCAACTCCTTTCGTCGACCAAACTCAACCACACACTTCGTCAACATGCGTTTCTCCAGCTCCGCCTTCCTGGCCGTCGCCGCCGCCCCCCTGCTTGCTCTCGCTCAGAACGACTCCAATGGCTCCAACCCTTTCAACATCCCTACCTCCAGCTTGAACACTGAGGCTGGCGAGACCGTCAACCTCACCTGGAAGCCCACCACTCAGGGCACCGTCACCATCTACCTCAGGAGCGGTCCCAGCAACAACCTGAACAAGGGTGTTGCCATTGCCTGTACGTCCTCGCTCCCAAATTGAATCAATATGATACTTTGACTAACATTCTCACGCAGCCAACATCGACAACTCCGGCTCCTTCAGCTGGTCCGTCCCCGACGACATCGTCCGCGGCTCCAACTACGCCCTCGAGATCGTCGACGACTCCAACTCCGAGAACACAAACTACACTCCCCCCTTCGTGATTGAGAGCACCAACAACGCCGCTCCCAGCAGCGCCTCCTCATCCGCTTCCGCCTCCGGCAGCGCCACTTCCAGCGCCGCCAGCTCCACCGAGACCGATACTGAGTCCTCCACCATGACCAGCACCGACTCCAGCTCCATGTCCGCCACCACCTCCGGCGCATCTGCTGCTTCGACCCACCACAGCGGCAACTCCACCATGACCACTTCCACTCGCTCTGGTTCTTCTGCCTCCGCCACCAACAGCAACGACGCCGACGCTACCACCGTTACTCCTTCCGAGGGCTCCGCCGCTCGCACCACCACCTTCGCTGGTCTCCTCGGCCTCGTCGCTCTTGGCGCTCTTGCCTTGTAAATGCAATATCCTCTATGACTCGATCGCATAGTCATTAGCAGAGACGAAATGAACCTCAAGTCGCCTGAACGGTAGCATCGCATGCATCTCGGATTTCCCTACACCTTAATTTCTCCGGCAACGAAAAACACATCTCAGCGGATGATATTTGCTTTTCTGTCAGCCCTTTCTTGTAAATATTTGAC
Source organism: Cladosporium sp. BF-F (assembly GCA_030463185.1). Classification (NCBI taxonomy): domain Eukaryota; kingdom Fungi; phylum Ascomycota; class Dothideomycetes; order Cladosporiales; family Cladosporiaceae; genus Cladosporium; species Cladosporium sp. BF-F. The sequence goes on from JAMRMS010000011.1 coordinate 1,238,451, forward strand.
GATACCCCCTCTTTTTTTTTTGGACAATCTCCTCTTGAGTAGGAGAAGCACAGCGCACAACAAAAACAAAAACTTAGCATCTAGAATAGTAATATATTACAATAATGCAAAACATTTTGAAAAATGACAAAATCACTTTGCTGCGGACAAAAACGTTCGCGTTGCCATATCTTGTTACGGCCAAATAATTCTTCTTTGCAACTTTACTCGAAATATATAAGCCTGCATATCCCATCCCATATCTCAACGCATTTTATTCATGGCAAGTTGACCTTGTTTCGTTCTTCTTCTTCTTGATCGAAATCATATATACGAACCTTCCCACGCATGCCATACAGGGCATCCAACATATCGATCCAATGCGTCCTCGAAATTGAGACTCACGCTTAGTTCTGCTTCCTCCTGCGCATACCCACATCGAAGCCCAGCGGCTTGCGAAGGAAGCCTTCCCTCGTCTCGAGAGTGTCCTGGTAAGGTTCGAATTCGTAGCGGCGGAAGACGGTGGAGACGATGAGGGAGAGCTCCATCTGGCGATTGAGTTGGTCAGTATATGTGAACGGATCCGAAGGATTGGAGTTTATGAGGGGGAAACGAAGGAAAGAAACAATACCTCGGCGACATTGCGACCGACGCATGAGCGGGGACCGTAGGAGAAGGGGATGAAGGCGCTTCGTTGTCTGTTGAGGGGAGGGTCAGTCGGTCATATTCGATTTTGTATTGGCGGTTGATAGGTGGGTGATCGTACCTCTCAGTAACTTTCTCCCAGCGTTCCGGGCGGAACTCGTCGGCGTCCTTGCCCCAGATCTCTTTGCTGTGGTGCATAGTATACGCCGGCACGCTGAGGACAGTGCCTTGCGGGAAGTGGTGACCGGCAATCTCAACGCCTGGTCCAGGGGGGACAATACGAGGAAGACCTTGGCTGGAAGTGCTGTGGATGCGGAGAGTTTCCTGGATGACCATGTCGAGGTATGTGAGGTTCTTGACTTGCTCGTAGTTCGGGACGTCGTCTGAAGGAAGGGCTTCGTCGAGCTCGGCTTGCAGTTTCTTGACGCAGCGGGGGTTCATGAGCATGTGGAAGAGGAGAGCGCAGGAGGTGTTGGACGTGGTGTCAGAGCCGGCGATGAGCTGGGTGAGGGCTTCGGCTGTGAGTTCTGCGCGGCCGAGTTTGTTGCCGTTCTCGTCTTTGCCTTCCATGAGGCGGGCGAGGAGGTCGACGCGGTTGATCTCGCCCTTCTCGGCGGCTTCCAGGCGTTGGTTGACGCGAGCGATGGCGATGCCGGCGAGGTTCTGGACTGCTTCTACACCTTTGGTGAAGAAGGGATCCGGGAGGTACTGGGCATAAGGCTTGATCCAGGGGATGATTCCGATGGCGTTGGAGACCTCACCTCTGCGGTTGAGGACCTCAATGGCGGGAGCGTAGGTTGGAGGCGAATCGGGAGTTGCTCGCACTTCTGCAATGTCCTTGCCAGTCTCGAGCATGCCAAAGGGAGCACCAAAAGCGAGATCACCAATGATGTCGAATGCAATGTAGTTGAACCAGTTCAAGCTGTCCATGCGGTAGAAGCCGCCACCAGCCTGCTTGCTGAGCTTGTCCCATTGCGTGGCGAGCATCTCAAGATTGTGGTGCATGTATTGCTCGAATTGACCAATGCTCTTGGTGCTGAAAGTGTGCGAAATGGTCTTGCGCTTGCGAGTGTGCTCGGCACGGTCTCTGGTGTTGAAAAGACCACGCTGGATCGACACGAAGGCATCGTAATAGTCACTAATACGGCGTTAGGGGGTGATTTCACTTAATCGACAGAAGATGCATACGCTTTGAGGAAACCAGTGCCGTGGCCATAGACGATTGGGATAGCATCAGGATCCGCAATGGACACTTGGTTCGGCGTGACCCGGACCAATTTGCCATACTTTGCATGCGCCTCGTGAACAGTCAAGTAACGGCGGCACAGGCGGCATTCGTACAGATACCAGAGGTTGGTGAATTTGGCTAAGAAAGGACCGGGGACATCCTGTATTGACCAGTTCCTCATGTACGGGAGGATGAAGAAGAGCAGCGGCAACGCCAGCAGCGTCCACGGGGTGAAGAGCAGGGAGAGGAACATGTCGCCGGCCGATTGGAGTGGAGAGTTCCCCTTGCTCTGATTTCAGTTCCTAGCAGAGGCTGGGATGAATAGAGGGCGAGTGAACTTGTACGGGCCAGCCAAATGCCAATTGCACAGGGAGGAGTAATGGTTATAATGCCATTCGCGCGCGAAGTTCGGCAAGCCTTGCGCAACCCGACACGAGCTCCCGTCCTAGGGTTGACATGCTCGCACAGCTACTAAGGCCGATCATGGCCGCGGGAAAGCGTGAGCATTCGCCTTCCCCTCCATCTTCTGCCCCGCCTTTACGGAGCCGTGTCGACGTTCCGTGCAGTGGGAGGAAACTCGGTGCTAAACAGCAGCATGCCGGTCGCCATACCGAAGCCTGCGAACTGACACTTGCAGCAGATCATACTCTTCCGTCTGCATCATCTTGCAGCTTGCACTGCCAATCCTCATGGCGCACACGCGGATTCGCCGGCTGTTCGTGACGACGATGTGGGTCTGTCAGACCCGGGGAAACGGTTGACGAGAAGCCGTGCACGCTCGTCTCGCAGGAGGTACAAATCAGCTTACCGCGCACGGCGAGGGGAGTAATAGCGAGACATGATGTTGCATCCGTAGCAGTCCACTGTCGAATGCGTTGACCAATGTTCATCATGCTGATGCACAGTTCTTGAAGCACACTTGGACTGTCAGGCTCGAACAGCGAGCACAGGCGAAGACGTCTAGACAAGACATGTAATTCTAGGTATGCAAGTTCTGCTGTATAATACTGTACTCGTGATAGAGCACGCTCATTCAAATCTATGCATCCAAAGCAGTGTCGTAAATGCATGAAGTCGTTACCAAGTCATCGTAGTCGCGCTCCTCATGCGCAACTTGAGCTCCTTCTCTACATCTTTCAAACCTTGCTCGTGTCGTACCTTGTGTCGCGTCTGCGAAAATCTGTGCCACCAGACCCAAAGTCCATACGTTGCAATTGTGACCGGGACTGTCACGGCGAAGAAGATCCATAGATTTGGTGATGCGATGGGGTGGCCTGGTTCTGGGTTGAATGTAAAGGCATCGTTCATGCTGAAGAAGGACTGGTAAATGTTAGTATATTTCAGAGATTTGTATGAAATGATGGACACACAGCTATGAAGGTACCAGGAAGGAAGGTAAGCGTCAGCACTGCTATGGTCTTCATAGCGGCGCTGTCCTGCCTGGTCTCCTCTGCCACTTGTGCAGTGGCTTTGGCGAGTTCAATGTTCAGCAGGTTGTCTCGTCTGCTTTCTTCAGCGATCCTACGTGAGCTCTGCGCAATCTCAATGTTGAGTCTGTTGTCTCTTTGGATAATAAAGTTTGTGATCTATGCCCGTCGTTAGCATTGAGTTCTGGTATAATGAAACATGTCATGATGTTATCTTACCGCTTTCGACTGGTTCTTGATTCTCTTTGGTATGATTTCCAGGTCGACTCTCACTTGCTCCGAGTAACGCATCTGCTGCTCCACTTTCTCCTGCATGTCTTCGACATAGCCGGTGCCACCTTCCCATAGAGTCGGCCACATTTGAAGATACTCGTCAAAATACTTCATCAAGTTTCTCCCCAGCTCAGTCTCGAAATTCGATCGCCGCTGGAGTCGAAGCTGCTCGATGTTGAACCTGTTCAGCAGCTTGTAATCGCCGTTCTCTTCGAGCGAGATGTCGCCGTCCGAAAGTCGCAGCTCGGTCGCTGTGATATCTCGAGACAATATCTGCACCTGTCTCAAGGTCTCGTCCACATGCTGTACAAGTATTTGAAACGGCAGGATGGCAAAGTCGCGAGGCACTTTCGGGTGCTTGTTCTCGTACAAGACGTCCGCCAAGAGAGCATTGAGCGAATAGTTTTCATCTGCGCAATAGAAGCCACCGCAAGTAAAGACATCCCGGACCAGCGACAGCGAGCTGAAAGACCCCCCATCTCTCGGCGTTTGCAGGATGAAGATCAATGTGTTGTGCGACGTCAAGCAGGCGGAACCTCCTCCATCCCGTTTCCAGAGATGCTCGTACTCGTCTGAGATCCAGCGTTCTTTCTTGACAATGTCGCGCACTTCGGTGGGCATGGGCAGTGGCGGAGCATCGGCGTTTCTGCGCACAATTGGTGGGTCGGCAACCAGCAACTTGAATCGCACCGTGCTGTCATCATAGCTGCGGTCAATTTTGTGATTGATTAAAAAGTCCTCGTCGTCGAGATCGCGAAGTGGTCGCAGTTTGATTTGTGGCGGAAATCGCCAATTGTTGTGGCCCAGCTCCGAGTCGGAGATGGTGAACTTGCGGAGAGCCATCCTTCCTGGAGTGGTAGCTCTATGGTAGCTTTGGTGTTAGAACTGCGGCTCGCTGCGCGCCGCCTTTCCACTCTCCGCCTGATACATTGATGAGGGCACAATTCGTAGGGCACGTGAAAAAGAACGCGACAGAAACGTGAGAGTACGAATCACCTCAGCTGTGGAGGCGAAATGTCGGTCGGCAGACTGCCATGTGCACTCCGCAGAAGCACAGCACCCCGAGCAGTCAGTTCCAGCCTTCCAGGCCTAGTCTAAAGTTGCGCGCTACTGTACGTTGCACCCGCGTGCAGATAGCCGACGATTGGCTGCGCCATTGGGTTTGTTGTGTGCTGGTGAACATCTATCAGCGTGCTACAGGTCTCCTACTAGAGGGCATTCGAGGCCTCCTTGAGGGATGTGTATTTGACCGGAAGAGTGTGGTACGGAGGCAGTCACTGGGGTCCGAACGTGTGGACCAGGGACCTTGAACGGCCTCGGCCAAAGCTTCATTGAGATGTGGACCCGTCAAGAAAGCTAGTTTGCGATGAAGGATATCTTCACATGTGCTGATGCTGTGATTGTTGACGCCTCTCTTGGGGCCTTGTTGCCAGGCGCGTGAGAAGCTGACTACGGTTGTGTGGCAAGCTTCAATGTCAGGCAAAGTCTCGTGGGATAGAGCTGCCACAGGTGATGCAAAAGGAAGTGGTAGTCGCTCGTGCATAAAGAATCTACCCTCTGAAAGTCTCTCATGGCTACAGGGAAGTCTCGTAGCACACGAAACGTAGGGTCCGTGTATGATCGTGATCTCGGAGTCTAGACGTGGGAAGTGAGCGGTACCTGCGACTGACTCCTCCTCAGACAGATGGTGGTGCCACCGGGTCATTGGTTGTCGACCAAGCCATGATACCTCAGCTGAGCAAGCACTTGGCAATAAGGTGCACTGCCTTCGCTGTGTGCAGCTGAAGGTAGCAGAGCCCTGATCGAGCACCAGCCAGCAAGAGAACAACTGACAACGGCTATGACCAGAGGACATCATGGATGAACATTGTTTAATAATAATAACGCTCGCGTGTACCCTTCCCCGAATCAAAAGCTTCGACCAAGGGACGTTTGCGAGGCCCGGCAGGCAAAGATTTGGCCCCCGGGTTTGTTGTCCGCTCGCTGCAAACACTCAGCCGCACGCCTTAGGTCCAACGCACTCGCCTCGCATCGCAACTCGTGCGTCATTATTGGCAGGCCTGCGCCCATAATTGGTGGCGGAGCTGCATTCTTCGCAGTGGCCGTGCACTTGCTCTAATGCACGTTGTGGCTATGTTAAGGCGCCGCCTCTCTCCATCACGTGTCGACAGGGGTGCACGTCCAGCTCAGGCCTGTTTACGGTATCGGCGGGCCCGGTTGGCTGCATGAGGTAGGTCTACATGTTAGCACTCAGGTAGGCGCACTCTCGTTTGCTCGTCGAGTATGCTGCTGTCCTCGTCGACAGCATCTTCCCATAGCTCAAGTCCACCTACTCTTTCTCCGGACTGATGGAGCCTTGGACTACCCTCCCACCTGATCCGTACGCTGCACTAGGACTCCAACGCCATTGCTCGCCTCGAGAAATCAAGGCGAGATACTATCAGCTCGCCAGGAAGTACCACCCAAATCGCATCCATGGCACCGACGAGGCAAAGCACGCCCTTGCCGGCCATTTCTACCGGATCCACGAGGCATGGCTCCTACTCAACAGGCCGGCACAACGCAGGAGATATCTCGAATGGGTTGAGCTAGAGGAGCTGGAGATCGAAGTCGAGCACAAGCATAGAGAGATAGCTATACTAGAGCGCGACGAATCTAGCAGTGACGAATGGTCCTCCAGTGATGCCGAAGACTACGACCTCACCCACCTCGACCGTATCAGACGGGCGAGGAGTCCTATGGGGGACTTTACATCCGGAGTCGAAGACAACAAACGTACTGATTCTGGCAGGGACGCCAATGATGGTCTACAGAGAACTTCAACGCCCAGGCCGCGTGGAAGAGAAACAGATCGACGGGACACCCATCCGCCTGTACAGCAACATCACATACACCACAAAAGAGAAGGAAGCGATGCACAGTCGGCTGCGAAACGACGTCGGAAGCTTGAGAAGTGCAAAAGGAGAGAGCTCAATGCCTTTTACGATTATAAAGAGGCTATGATCGCGAAATTGGAGGCCGAGGTCAAAGCAGAGGTCTTCAGGGAACTGTACGAACAAGCCAAAGAGAAGCGCGAGAAGGCAGAAAGTGCCCCTCGAGAAGCTTCGACTCGTGTCCGATTGGCTCAGCGGGTGAACAGGGCTGTTATGCTCTTCAAGACGCAAGTCACTCCCAAATTGCAGCGCCAGCCCACCCTCAACCTGAGTAAACACATCTTGAGCGCCGGTGACAATCCCATTGATGGAGACTTCTTGACGGTAAACAGCCCAAGCGCCACACGACAATTGAGCAACCACTGGAGAGGATGGAGCAGCGACATCAGTGGAGATCAGACAAGCAGCGAGGACGACGGAGGCACACATGCGGCAGTAAGACGGCAAAGGAGGTCGCCTTCAAGCGTGTCTCGACGCCGAAGAGGACCAGATCCGAACCTCCTATTACATCGAACGGTATCAGCGCCCGACAATGTCCCTCAGATCAATGGCAACCAGGAGACCGATGCGCAAGCGCCGCCTTTCAGGATGCTGCTCAAGCGACCCACCGGTCTCGGTAGCCCTCTTGCATCAACAATGGTGGATTCAAGCGAAGGTTCGATCTCACCTATGTCAGGACCTAGCCGCTCTCCCTCTCCACACGTGTCAGGCCACTCGCGTGAACTTATTTTGTTCTCACAAGAATACCACGATGGTGTACTTGAATGCAATTCTCAGAAAAATCGGACGATGTCTACTCCTACCCCTGGCCACTTCAGACATGGGTCTGATCCTGATTTTGATAACGCCGCCGCGCCAGATTCCATGTTCGCTATCAAAATGATTGGCGATCTTCGCTTCAGAGCCAGGATTCCACGAGACCACGTTCACAGGCTGGAACAAGTTGATGAAGCACAGCTGCTCAAGCCTCCTTCGGATGAAGATGCGAATCCGGAGCAATTGTTACAGAAGCTCAGGGCCTTAGATCCTGCAGTCGCTAAGCGATTCATGGTCAAGAAAGATATCAAGGCTAGCTTCGCCTTCCGTCTTATCTGCAGCAGTCGACACTTTGTCCGACAACAGCATTCGTCCTTCATCGCTCTGAGCTATCGGCGCAAGCTTGTGGTAGAGAAACATGCGGACTACTACACACTTCCGCTCGAGAAAGAGATGCTGCAAGCCGTCTGGGAAGAGCGCATCCACGAGAACGAGGGTCTCTGGGTTGACCAGATCTGTATCGACCAGGACAGCGATGTGGAGAAGACGATCTCTATGTCTGCCATGGATCTCGTATACAGAAGCGCTAGAGTCGTTGTGGTAGCACTGGACGATCTCGAGCTGAAAGAGAAAGAGGGTGTCGTCCTGCAGAACCACGTGCTTGAATATGAGAAGCTCAAGCATGTGGTTCCAGACAAGCGTTTCCGCAGGCACCAGCCGCCATACTTGGACACACATGATGATCTACTGCAAGTGCTGCAAAAGATCCTGTCGTCTTCATGGTTCAGGCGTGCTTGGTGTCGACACGAGATGCGACTCGCTCGCGATCACATATTCCTCCTACCTTGTCAGACAGCCGACAGGAAGAGAACGGTATTGAGGCTCACCAGCTCTTGTATCGCTCATCTCCTCGCTCTCGCAACAGAGGTGCCAATGCACGCAAAGATCGAATTGTTGAAGCCTGCTTTGCATGCGTTCTTCCGCGATCGCACGCAGCCTTCTACGACAGGCACCATTATGGGCGCACACCTGTTCGGCAACTTCACTACAGTATTTGCAGAAGTGTTCCGAATGGAAGCCGGTGGTGATCCACGATTGCCATTCGAACAGCGCGAAGCCGATGCAAGACGAGACAAAGTGTCAATCATCCTCAATACAATGCAGTGCGGGCTAGCACTAAAGCACGCTCCCGGCTCTTCGCGCATCAACATGTCAAAAGAAGACTGCTACTACTCGTTGCTATTGCTTGCCCTGGCTGCCGGAGATCCAGGTGCGCTTTGCTCTGTCGGCAAACCTATGACACAAATCGCGGCGCCAGAGAGCATTCGGCACACCCAGCCTGTAGTCTCCAGCTGGCTGTTCGAACCCACGAGCGTTGATGCAGGTCTCAATAATTACAAAACTCTCGACCGCCTTCCATCCAATATGAAACTTTCAACTGGCGTCTCGCATCGCGGCTCTCATTACGTGCAGCTGGACCTCCACATGCTCAGTCCAGATAAGCTCTGCCGCGCTTCCGATGAACCAAGTATCCTCACTCTCGCTGGGGCTTTCGTCCACAATTGCGAAAGCCGTAAACTCGGCCGTCACCGCAAACGCTACCTCCTCCACGACAGCCAAGCCAACGAGCTATTCGGCAACATGCGCGAAGTGTACGGTGAGACCCTGGCTTGCGTCTTCTACTGCGGCCCGGACTGGATGAAAGAGGTAGCCACGCGCCACGGCATGAGTCGCTACAAGCTAGACCTACAACCTGCCTACTGGCTAATGGTTGCCCTCCGCAACATGAACGGCCAATGGCCCACAGCCGACTGGGTTGATCGCGCCGCCGGCTTCATCATGGACTTTGTCAATTTCATCGTCATCCGAGGCTTGCCACAACGACAGCTGCGCCGTCCAGAGTCGTGGCGGCCTAGTGTAGTCACGACCCCGAATGCAGGAAAGCTCTTGATGTTCAGACCACCTGGACAGGAGGTAAGCGCCGCCGTGCCGAGCGTCCTGCTTGACATCGACTATGTGCACCTCGCTAGGCTCTGGATGTTGGTGCGGCGGGATAAATCTTCAGATTGGACTTTGACGGGCAAATCGGTGATGTTTGGAGATGACGCGGGTATTTCGCATGTCAATTGCGACGGTGATGATAAGCAGCTTGTTTTGAGGCACCAAAGGATTTACGGGAGGGAGCCCGATGGATCAGAAGATTGATTTTATCAGCTAGTGATTGGAGCTTTTTGTTTATACTTGTGTGGTGTTTTGGGAAGCGAGAATATATCCTTGTACCAATAGAGAGAATGTACGCTGCTTGAACGCCGTTTGCATGCGTCACAAATTATATGGTGAATTAGTGAGCTTAACCCACTTATTGAAAGCTAATTTATGCGAGTGATTCCCATTCTCTCCAAACGTTCAGTGGTATCGTATGAATGCAGGTGCAAAGTATGGTGTGAGATGCACATCGGCGAAGTCCAGACAGAGTGAGACCACGAAAGTGGCTCCCGGAAAGGGCCGGCTCGGAAGAGCGTCATTACACAAGCCTTACCAAGATGTTGCCTCTTTCTGTGTTTGGCCAACCGTTACATCATCCTAGCGCATAAATCAATCGGTCCGTCACTTCTCGTTCCGTCATCACATGCAAACGTAAGACGACGCCTGCAGCTTGAAGCAACAGCTCAAAGCTCAACTGTGCCAATTGGCAGCTTGACTTTGAACGTCAACCTCCAACTTCTCCATCTTGCACTAATACGATCAAACCTTGAATACTAATAACAGGCTATCACGCCTAGTGACCAAATCACAATCATGGCATCACAATCCGAGCAGAAAGTCGCTCAGATCATTGTCGACAGCCTCTACAACGCCGGCGTGCGTGTCGTGTTCGGCATTCCCGGCGCCAAAGTCGATGCCATCTTCGACACCTTGAGCGACCACTCAGAGATCAAACTCATTGTCTGTCGCCACGAGCAAAATGCAGCTTTCATGGCAGCAGCCACAGGCCGAATCACTGGCATTCCTGGTGTTTGCATCGCCACTTCGGGACCTGGCGCTGGAAATTTGACCACAGGACTTGTGACGGCGACGACCGAAGGCGACCCTGTCGTGGCTATTGTTGGTAGCGTGCCTAGGATGCTCAATACCAAACACACACATCAGTCCATGAAGGCGCTCGACATTCTGGGGCCGACTAGCAAGTCTGCCATGAACATTGACGTTGAGGATGTTGCCTCGGAGATCGTGCTGGCCGCTTTCAGGACTGCAACTACCAGCCCCAAGGGCAGTGCTGTGGTCAATCTGCCCATGGACATTGCAGCTGGAAAATCCAAAATCACAGCCTTCCCGAGTACTGCTTTCAAGGCGCCGCTCTACGGCCCTGCTCCTCCTGACAGCGTCCGCAAGGTGGCGCGCATGCTGGAGTCGGCGAAAAGACCAGTCCTGTTCCTTGGCCAACGAGCTTCGAGTCACATTGTAGTCGAAGCGCTTCATGAATTCCTGGCGAAGCACAAGGTTGCCGTTGTTGAGACTTTCCAGGCTGCAGGCGCCATCTCCGAGGAGCTTGCGCCTTCAGTGTTCTTTGGCCGCGTAGGCCTGTTCCGCAATCAAATTGGTGACAGATTGCTTCAGAACTCAGATTGTATCATCACGCTGGGCTACGATCCTACCGAATACGAGGCCACTGCCTGGAACCCGTCGAGTAAATTGCCCATCGTCCACGTTGACTACACTTCATGTGAATTCGGCGCCTACTACCACCCTGATATCGAACTTCTTGGCTCTGTTCGTGAGACGATCCGCGCCCTCGGCGCAGCGGTGTCCCACGTTAACAGCCCAGACGGCGACGAGTTCTGTCAGGGGCTTCAGCAGGAGATGAAAGAGCAGATTCAAAGCATGCAATCCACCAAATCCGCTTCCGAAGCCCGCATCCACCCACTTCAATTCGTCGCAGCCCTACAAGCCCACGTTTCGCCTTCAACAACTGTCACCTGCGACGTCGGAACCGTCTACATTTACATCATGCGCCACTTCCGCGCCTATCAGCCCCGTCGTCTTCTCTGTAGCAACGGCCAGCAAACCCTCGGCGTTGGCATGCCTTGGGCGATCGCTGCCTCGCTCTCACAGTCTCCTCCTTGCTCCGAGAAGGTTGTCTCCCTATCTGGTGACGGCGGTTTCATGTTCAGCGCGCAAGAACTTTCCACAGCCGTGCAGCAGCGCTGCAACATCACGCACTTCATCTGGAACGACGAGGCGTTCAATATGGTTGAGTTTCAGGAGGAGATGAAATATGGCCGCTCTTCCGGCATTGCACTAGGTGGTGTTGACTTCGTGAAGCTTGCCGAAGCATTCGGTGCGAAGGGTTTCCGTATTCACAACGCTAGCGAGCTTGACAGCGTCATGAAGGAGGCGTTGGCGTACGAGGGCGTGGCGCTCGTTGACGTGAGGATCGATTACAGCCAGGCGAAGGACTTGGCTGGCAACTTGATCAAGGACAGTGTGGGCTGAGGGATGCTCTGGTTTGGATGACGAAGGGCTATGATAATGATTGCACTGGGAATGGATGGCTTTGGTCTACACAGAGGACAAAGTAGATTGAGTAATAATGAGAATGCAATCTTCACGTCGCAAGTCCCAGCAGATGACGACGCCGTTCCTTTGGGCATAGCGGAACATGAGTATTGCTATACCAATGATGCTTCTTCACGAATGCAATGCATTGGGTGACGTTCAGTCGTATGCCATATCATTTCACGCGTCGAACGGATCTAAGCATCCTCGACTGGTTTAGCCTGGCCCCCAAGCTGCAGGCTAAGTTTCCATCCGGCGATGTGAAACATGCGATATTTTGCACCATGAGCCTCATATAGCCACCATATACGCATTGCTGCAAGAGTTGGAGTCAAGTAAGAATACCTTCGTCGTCTCAAAGTCTTAGATAGCCTGTATCATTGCTCTGTAGACATTCTCCAGCAGATCTGCTCGCAATCAACGCCCCAACACTAACCCTGAACAAAGTCTGCCGGTCTCGAAAAACAAAACAGACTCGGTACATGTACCTTTTATAAGTCAGCAACAGCAGCAAACTTGGCAGACGCATAAGGCGGATGATCAGAGACGACGAAGAGGTAAGATACGGTGCAATGTTTTTGATCATCGCCACAACATTACAGCACGGCTCATCACAAAAAGCAAAATGATACGACGCCTGTGTGATTCGAACACACGCCCCCGAAGGGACATCCTTAGCAGGGATGCACGTTAACCACTCCGTCAAAGCGCCTTGATCGTATCTGATCGTGGTTGTTAGGTTTACTCTCCAGAACAAAATACATATTTGCTCAATTTGAGACAGGCAGTCTGCGTTCCGGTCCTGGGAAATCAGTATAATCCATAGACATGATGTTATCATATATGCGATTCAAGTCTCCAGCTTGCTCTTTGACCACAGAGAATGATTCTCGATGGTATACATGGTTCAGTCTTGCGATCTGCACACATGTATTCGGATCGAGCACACTAGGTGCTTTTCGCGACACTAGAGATCTTAAGGCGCGTTAACATCGAAGTGGTAGAAGTGATTCATATACATGAGCCAACTGCGCAGACATGAATGTTAACCGTCTGACCTCTGAAGGATCGGCTGACGCAGTCTGTAGCAAGTGATTTTGCTTCCTTCGGAGGTTCCTTCTTCGTGTACAACTTTCCTTCCGAGGTGCCTTACGCACCGTCGGTCACATGTCGTCCTCACAATATTCAAGATCGCAAGGTATCTCATTGGTCATTATCAGCATCTGTCTTCACACACCTGTCGATAGAGAGTAAACATTCCGTTGATGGTTCGCCATACTTTCGCAAACATCTCAGTGGTGCATAAAAGCCAACATTGATTCGATAGCCGCTGGCACAAGCACCGGAAGAGCGTTACAGGTAAGCTTTCTGGTCATAGAGTCCTTCAAGGCTGCGATTACAATCGTGACTCGATCTATGTCTGTCGGCACGAGCGTGGTAGTCTCAAGATACCAACAAAGTCTTGACGATCTCTCAGTGGTAACAAGACAAATGCCCGATTAGTCCTCCACAGCATAGACAATCAACACCTGAAATCCACAGAATATACGTGCACTCCGTTCTCAAAGAGCTGTAAGCTGAGATGCTGCGTAGTTCGACGACGCTATCAATGTTATCCTATCCAATGCCAGGGTGAACATGCCAAAAAGGATTAATATTATCCACATCTAATCCTGCATCCTATAAATCCTCCACCCGGCACCCTCCAAAATGCCCGGCACGCACTCCACCATCACGGTATCAACGTCCCGCCACTCCTGCGTCAAATCCCGCCAAGGCACTAGGAAAGGCGTAGTCCTCTGCTTTCCATTCCTAGGACCCATGCGCCACTGTCTCTGCAAGCGTTCCGCATTGAACCGCTCATGCTCCATTTCGCTCAACATGAGCAGGTCCTTCTCGTCGAATTGCTTAATCTGCACGAAAGGTTCGCCGCGCGGCTCCTGCGTACCGTCGTACATCATGAAGCAACCTGTGGCGCGCAGCTTGCGCGGAATGTCGTCTGCTTGTGCGCGGGTGGATTCTTTGAGCTCGCCGGAGAGGTCTTCCCAGTCGCAGTAGCTGCGGTCTGATTCGAGCTCTTTGCGCTGTTGGTCGGTGCGGGCCATGAGTTCGCGTTGCTTTTTGTAAGTTTCGAAGAGACCGTGTGCGAGTCTTTCTCGGAGAGCTGGTGGTAGCTTGGGTGATCGGAGGAAGGACATAAAAATGCGGCCTTCTACGTGCAGCTGTATCTGCTCCTCAGGTGGAAGAGCGGACACGTCGAACTTTGTTCGGTGAGAGAGACGACTGGTGCTGATGATTTTCTCGAGGGAGCTGAGACCTTGCTTGAATTTGGGGGTGAGTAGCAGGGCGTGAAGTACGGCGTCATCGAAGGAGATGATCCCATTGACTTCCATATGAGGGTATTTTTGCTTGATGATTTGTCGTAGCATCATTGCTCGACGAATTGAGAACATGCGATCGTCTTTACCGGTGCTATTGGGCCCGAGAATGTTGACAATGCCATGTAACGAGTCCAATAGAGGTGACTCGTCAGTGTACATCTTGCCCCACTCTGCAGCAGATGGTGTGGTAGGCCTCCTCCGCAGAGTGAATTCTGTGGCTACAGGTGTTGGAGCGGCGTCGGAGTCGGTGATCTCCTGATCGATCGAAAAGAAGAGCACGGCATGCCCAAGGTGCCTCTCACTTGCTTGATCCATGAAAGTACCATTGCTCACCAGCGTCAAGAATGGGTTGAGCAATGAACTTTCAGCCTCCAGCACTGCGCCAAAGTTCTTGAAAATCACCACTGGAAGCGTACCAGTGGCAGATGCGTCTCGAATGGACTGGCATGCTGCAACGAATTGCTCCTCTTTCATCGACCGCGCATCGAACGTGAACTTTGTATGAGGGCGTTCGGCCCCAAGGTGATCTGCAAGATTTGTTGCCGTAAATGTCTTGCCACTGCCAGCTGGCCCAAACACACCAATGCATGTTGGTGTTGTTGCTCCCGCTGCAAGGCGTTCCTCAGTGATGTCAATGACAGCTTCAAGTCGTTCTTGCTCTGCTCTTTCAACACTCAACAGATTGTTAAACTTTCGTACTGGACATCTCGAAAGTGCCTTCTCCGGCCCGACAGTCACGACTTGTCTTGCAAGTTCTGCTGGATCCCCTGTGAGGCTTTCGAACAAGGCCCACTTATCCCCAGAGCTAATTTTGGCGGATGGTATGCTCGCGATCGTCAAGCGCGTATCTGGTGTAAGGTTTGACATGATCTCAGTGAAGGGATAGTCCGGTTTGCTATCATTCGTGTTTGACTTGAAGCCCAATGTTGCAAGATCGCGGGCTGCGGATATACCTAAACGGATACCTCTATCAATGTTTGGATGTGTGGCGTCGGAAAAGCCGAGCGCAAAAGCCGCGGTGAATGCTGATGTGAGGCCAATCTGTGTTCCTGGTCAGCAGATGTTACGCAAATAAAAGAAACAAATCTGACTTACCATTCGTGGCGCATGACTCATGGTTTCACACTCCATATTGCGCGGATTGAAATATAGCTTGGGGTTTACTGCGTCACGACCTCGGTGGTGAATGACTCCCTCAGTGCCAAATCGAACGATCAAATTCGGACAAGTGACCAGGGTATCGAGTCGGCCGTTGGATCCCAGGTTGCGAACAAAGTCTTCTGAAGTTGCTTCCCAAGACAGGGACTGACTCAAGTTGATGCCTTCTGCACGAAGGTCGTCTGCTTCAACGATGACAACGAGATGATCAGGCTCAGGTATGCCACCGCTGGTTTTAGGGCCGTCACGAATTGCGTCCCAGAGCTTGCCAGTAGCAAGAGGCCTGGTCATGTGATGCACTATATATCGAGGCCGGACACGCTGCAGTAGGTCGATAGCAGGCTCGAGGTCGTGCAAGTCGTTTCCCGAACCAGATATCACAGCGGCAATCGGAGCCGTGTTCACAGCCTCGTTGGTAGATGGTGCCTGCCAAGAAGACGGTTGGCCGATATGTCGAAGGCGCACAACTTGGTAGCCAGGTGGAGTACCAGGCGATGAAGATGCGCGAGGTTCCAGATCGACCAGAGTAGAGGCATCGCTTTTCATACTGCTGCTGACACCATTCGACTGCGCCACAGGTCCGAGGATCTCGAATCCGTAGTCGGCCGCACCGGCGGTGAGCAGACCGGCGACAAGCTCAGCGCCTGCGCTGCGGATGACTATATTGGCAGCATCGCCATCAGGGCGGCTGGGCTCAGCCCCGAAGGGATGTTGTGGGCGCATGGGAAAAACCAAATAATCATATGAAACCGCGCCGGCGACGAGGATGGTAGGAGAAGTCATGGAGGCCATAGAGAGCGATGCGAGGAATGCTGATCTCGTGGCGCCGCGTGACTAGGCTGTTTCTTGCAGGGCGCGTGGGCGCTTCGCCCGATTAGCTGTCAGACGTTAAGGACACATGGTCGGTAGTATAGGAGTGCAGGATTTCGCCAACTGGTCAAGCGCGCGGTGGCCTAGAATGCGGATTTTCAGGGTGAGCGAGGCGAAGTAGGGAGTATGTTCGCGGAGGCGCAGCTCTAAGCCACTTTTTTAGCCTGCTTCAGCACCTTGACCGCCAGCGCACTGCGGCGCATGCGACTCGCTGTCCATTCCCGCGTAGCTGGACGCGCCACCATGCAGC
The DNA here is from genome assembly GCA_030463185.1 of Cladosporium sp. BF-F. Taxonomy (NCBI): domain Eukaryota; kingdom Fungi; phylum Ascomycota; class Dothideomycetes; order Cladosporiales; family Cladosporiaceae; genus Cladosporium; species Cladosporium sp. BF-F. Next base: position 1,254,908 of record JAMRMS010000011.1, read on the forward strand.
GTGGACAAAGAGTGCACCACTGTGACATCGTGTCAAGCGCTTCCTTCTTACGGCCAAGGCTGTAGGTCCCTGTGGTAGTGCGGCGTGCGGCGTGCGGCGACTCTTGCGGCGACAGAGCCGCTGGAAGGATCATGTGGGGCTGACGGCGTCCTCATGTCGTGTACGGTACAGTAGTACACGTAGAACGATGACCGTAGTTGCGGTAAGCGGATGTCACACGGACGAAGAAGAAATCAAGAACACAACAAATCCGCACTCGGCGTCATTACATGAAGTCAAAGGAATAAAAGCTCTAACATTTTCACTGCATCTTGAACCCTGTAGCTGCAAACCGCGAAACCCTGGGCGGTGAGCTGTTCCAACTCCAATGCTCGTTGACTCATTGACACATCTACTCGTCCTGCTCGTCGAGGTCGCCCATGTCGTTGCCGGCATCCTCGTCCTCCTCGAAGGTGTCTGCGGGGACCTGGTACAGGCGGATGGTGGGCTTGTTGGGGTCCTTGACAAGCACGTACTTGCCGTCCTCCTCGCGCATGACCATGTCGACGAAAGTGCGGACGATGGCCCAGCCGTTGTTGAGGTTGAGGTTCATCTGGGCAGCGAACTCGCGGGGCTTGTAGCCGAGCACGCCGAGAACGACGTGGTCGGAGTTGCTCTTGGGGTTGACACGAGAGACGAAACTACGACAGGTTAGCATTGAAAGCAACTAGACATTTCACGAATGATGTGACATACCCAAGCTTCATGAGGTCGGCCTTTGCGAGGATAGCCTGGGTGGTCCAGCGGGCGAGCTTGCAGCTGTTGTTCTTCATCTCGGTAGCAACGACCGCACCACGCTGGGAAGCGAGCTTGGTCCTCCAGTCGAGAGCACCGCCAGAGCCCTGGGCCTTGTTGTCGAACTCGTTGAGAGCCTTGATGATGAGGTACTGGTCCTCGCCACTGATGCTGTTCTTCACAACAGCGTCCAACTCGGTACGGACAACCAAGTTGATTGCCTCCTCGTCGGAAGCGAGAGAAAGATCGAAGCGGCGGTACTTGTAGGCCTTGGACGCGGGAGGATCGGTCTCCTCTGCGGAGTTGTAGAAGGGGTGCTCGTTGGCCATCTCGACCTTGTTGGACTCCTGGACGACTTGCGAGGGGAAGACGTTGTTGATGTGAGTGGCCTCCTCCTTGAGGGCGCCAGGTGCGTTGATCTGGTCCTTGTTGCCCTCGGAAATCTCGAGAGGCGCGTCGGCGGCGTTCTCGTTGACGGTAACCATGTCAAGGCTGCTGCCCTCACGCTTGTCGATGTAGATCTTGTTGCCCTGCTTTGTCATGACGAGATCCCAGCTGTACACACTGCGGGGAGCGCACATGAGCATTGAGAGAATGTTGTCGGTAGCGAACACAGTGGCCTCGTCCTTCTCGGCCAGCTCCTGAATGACGGGATCGTGAGAAGTGGTCACGTTGTATGCGGCACGGTCCAGAGCGCCGAGCTTCTTAATGCTCGTAGGAGCACCAGGCTGCTTGTCGTAAGCGCGGTCGTAGTAGTAAAGGAATCCATGGTCCTCAAGATCCTCGCCATCGCCAGTATCGAGGTTGAGCTTGAGAAGACGGCTGAACTCAATCTCCTCAAGAACACGCCATGAGTCCTTGGGCTGAACGGAAGCCTCACGGTTGCGCTGAGGCTTGTCCCAGTCCTTCCATCCGAATCTCCTGCCACCACGTCCACCGCCGCGGCCACCGCGTGCGTCAAAGCCTTGTGCTCCTCCACGTCCGCCACGTCCACCGTCGGAGCGCTGGAAAGCACCCCTGCCTCCACGGCCGGCCTGGCCTCCACGCTGGCCACGGCCACGGAAAACAGCGCTTCCCCTTGCGCCGAATCCTCTGCCGCGGGTCGAAGTCGCTGAGCGGTCGACGAGGGAGAAGCTGCTCTCCTCGTTCTGGCCCTCGATGTTGAAGACAGTCTGGAGTCCGCCGGCGCCGTAAATCTGGTCGCGGTATCTCTGCTGGTATTGTTGCCTTCCGCCACGTGCGCTGTCCTTGCCCTCAGCAGTCCAGTCGGCCATGCGACCCAACTTGTCGCCCTTAGAGAAGGGCGCATAAGGCACGCCGTCCAGGGTGGTCTCGCTGGTGGTCGGGGGGCCCCATGGCGAGTTGGTCGAGGGGAGGTTGTTGACCAGGTCACGAAGTGATTCGAAGGTGGCCATCTTGTCGTTTAGGGATCTGGTCCTTGCGCTACGAATGCTCGTCGTCGTTACCGTATATTTGCTGAATTGCGCTTTTTGAAATCTTGGCACAAGCCCCACTTTCCAGTTGGGCAGCCCAAGTTCAAGTCGCGCGTCGAGCGCAACATCACCAAACCGTCACTTGTTACTACTTGATATACTACAATAATATTCAACATTCGCAGAGATCTCAACGCTTGCTCAGTAGGACTACAGAACACGAAAGATTCACGTGAAAGGATCGCATCATCACCTGCAGAGACGCCACCAACGCCAGCACTGTGCCATGGCCGTTCTGAAAGCTCACGGGTCCAGGCATGGTCACCCGTATAGATCTTCGCGTGCATACGACCGCACCGAGTTCGAAGAAAGATGACGAGAGATTTAAAGCCCAAGCGGAAGCATATGGCGCTTTTGTAGCGTCAAACAGACTTACAAAATTGCCTCAAAATGGTTCACCTTTATCAAAGGGCGACGCGCCATCTTTGCCACAGCCCGAGATGATGCCAATTAACACGACTCCCGATCGTGAAGTGGCGCCAGAAAATCAGAATGGGGATCTGACGAGCATTGCTTACGATCCGACCACGTTTCTTGAGGAGACACAGCTTGGATATACCGCTCTAGAGAGTCAATTGTTCGTTGCGCCGCCTCAAATTTTGCCAAAGACCAGCAAGAATCCCTTACGTTTTACGGCAGACGACCTCAAGGGTCGGGTGGAGCCTCGAAACCAGGACTCGACAGCTGGTCCGTCGGACGAAGAGATTAGCTCTTCATCCCATGGAGTGCCTAGTCAATCGTCATACCTTAAATCTCCTATCTTGGATCGTTCGAACAAGAAAGCTCGCATCAATGAGGAGAATCGCCAATACTTTCACACTAATCGATCATTGCTGCCGTCATTACTACCTCAAGAAGACGGCAGCCAAGCTATTGGACATGTCAGAAGTGCAGCAGAGATCAAGAATGTCTCTTCTTCAAAGAACCCGCCGCACAATTCGATCTCTGGTGATGATGCCACCTCCGAGTTGCCAAGTTCATATTCCCTGAGCAATGTGACTTCCTCGAATTCGAAGGACAGACAGCACAGTATACGATCCTTAAGCGATCCGGGCCCCTCGCCTCTCAAAGCAATTGAACCTGTGCTGGCAAGCCAAACGCACACCCCGACACACTTCATAGGACCACCATCTGACCGACACGCCATTGCGGCTTCTGAGATAGCAGCTGTCTCTTCCGCCTCGACCAAAGCCCCGAGCAGCGATACAGCGGTGAGAGATTTTGCCAATGTTGAACCCGTTCATAAGAAGTCCGACGTCAGTACTCCTCAAGCCTTGAGCTATCCAGGTTTACCAACGTCAATTCGAGCGCCCGGACCTGCGCCTTCGCTTCAGCCATTCAAGACTCACATCACCGAGTCGCTCAGATATCTTGGCGACAATGTCAATCTTATACAGTGCTATAAGCCCATATTTGTCTCCCGAGACCTTAGAAAGTCGGAACGTGGTTGTTGGACTTTCGACATTACAACGTGGCCTTCACAGCTGCGGATTGACTTCTTCCAATTCCTGGCCAAGATGATTGAGCCTGGCAGAGTGGGTTGGGGTGTCTGGTGTGTACGTGAACCGGCTTCATTGGAAGTACGTGTATTTTGCTGGGGAGAAGTCATCAGACACATCTATCTTATGCTATACGTTGCTAGCAAGAGCAAGGTGCGCAAGCTGGGATTGAAGTGGGTTGATGCTGAAGGAGCGGCCGTGGTGCAAATGCGAGGTCCAGAAGAAATTGGCGGGCAGGGGAAAATGTAAGACTTCTTCAAAGACCTAACACTTCGTCGGAAACTGGCGCAGAAGATTGTTTCCCAAATCTTACGCTGCAGCTCACGTTGCGAGACGGGATCTTTCGAACATCACCAGCCATGAAAGCCATTGAAACGGTACGCAGTCCTAGGGCAGAGCAGAGGAACCGACGTGCTGTGACCAGTATGCACAGAAGCAGGACAACCGAAGTCTATTAATTGTACACAAGATCGTTCTCTGATCTCTAGCTCGCAATGAGCATACCGAAAAGGGAAACTGGCAGATGAATGATATTGACAAACAACACTTGGTGTGCCACAACCCGAGTAGCGCGTCAAGGCGGGAGTTGTTGAGGTAATCATTGCTGGCCATCAATCCCTTTTGAAAGTATCCCGCCCCTGGGGTAGCGTTTATGTGTGTCGTCAGATAAATGTTGATGAGTGCCAGAGGAGCGACTCAGCGTTGATGTGCCCATCTCTGCTGCGAGCCCTCGGCCTGATTTAACCCGAAAAGTTGGGATCACCATGTGCCGAGAACTCTCATCGGCGTCCAACCCACATCTCCCGAAGTTGCCATGCTGCACATCTACGATTTCGCCTTGTTTTTGACCAGCCTCAAGCTCAGTGGCAATAGGACAAGCAATCTGATAGGTTGCTTAGAGATCAGCAACAATTTTTTGGATACTAAACCGAGCATCAGTATGGGGTACACCCACGTGCATCCGATACCAGGTTTACACTTTGCGGGGTCTGGGGTACGACATCCGACACATATGACCTGTACACTGTTTTGATGATGATGACCGAGGGTAAGGGCCAGCAGCATGGACCATGGAATCTTCCTTATATGACCGTTGTGCCTTCTGTGTTCCATGTAGACCTGTGTCACTGGGAGATTGGTGTAGACCATCATGCACCACTTTCGATCAGCCGTCCTGGCATTGGGCTGCCTTGCCTGCCAGCAAGTTGCAGCGTGGGTCCTCACCGATACCAATGATTTCAAAATGATGGATCAACTAACGAGATATTAGCTTCGTCGACTACGGGATCGTACACCCTACCGCTTACAGTCTGGGACAAGATGTGACCATTGATGCTACAACGCCGTACAAGAAGGACAAGATCCAGTTGTCGCCATCACAGCCTTTCTTGACTCTGGACTATGGCACAGACAGATCTGGCTTCCCTATATTCTCTGTTGAGTCCCTATCGGGCGACACCCAGGTCGAAGTAAAGTACTCAGAAGAATTCCCTGCCCTGGCATTGCCTCAAGCAGATGGTCCATGGCCCTTCACGGTCATGCTTGCAAATAGTTTCAGAGTGGAGACTCTCAATTTGACGGAATGCGGCAAAGTCCAGAACTTCTTCATCCAAGGTGGACAGAGATGGCAATCTCTACGACTCTTGACCAACACCACAGTCGTGTTCAACGAGGTTGGCTTCAACTCTACCGCACCGCTAGAGGGACCCTCGGAGATACCTGGCAAGTTCTCTACGTCGAACTCGCTGTACAACAAACTGTTTGACCTCGGTGGCCAAGCCTCTCACGTTTCGTGCATCGAAGCAGGCAACGCTCCGTCCACTTGGGAGATCACGCCTGATGGAGCATTAATCCGGGGTCAAAATACTGCTCAGTCTGCGAAGAGTGTTGCTTTCAGCAACTATACCCTCTCCTTCTCAAGCAAGATTGTCCGTGGCGGAACAGGATGGAGAGTTGCTAGTGGAATCCAGCCCTTCGGCGCATACTTCGTGCTCAACTCCAATGAGCAAGGCTTGCTCAACCATAATACCTCACTGCTGGCTCCAAACACGCTTGTGTTCACCTACGGTACCTCGCTATATGCACAAGAGACTACCGTACAGGGCCCTATCTTCAAGTATCCTGTGAACGTCACGATCCACGACGACACTTGGTACAACATCAGCACGTCCATCACTTCCGATGCTTACGTTGTCTACATCGATGGTCAAGCTGTGGCCTCCGTGCCCATGGCCCCGATAGAAGAAATTGCTGCTGGTGGATCATTTTTTGGCACCGGCTCCCCTAATGTCGGAGCCTTCGGCTTCGGACCATACCTGGACCAGGCTGCGTACTTCAAAGATGTCACTGTCAAAGCACAGAACGGCTCGACGATTTATGAAGACTCTCTCATGTCGGAAGATGTCCTCGGAGAGTATGAACAGGCCCCGTTGGAAACTTCCCTTTGCCTCGATGGCGGCAAACGCGATCGTCTCGTGTGGATCGGTGACTTCTACCACACTGTCGACGTAGTAGCTGCCAGCACAGCTATATATGATCACATCTTGGGAACTATTGACTTTGCGTACAAGACTCAAATTACCGAAGGTGCGACTAAGGGTTTGGTCCAGATCTCACCTTTCATGGGCGCAAGCCCGGAATACAAAACCGCGACCGGGCTCTACGGCGGTCTGACAGATTATCAAGATCTCATGCTGGCTGGTATTGGCGATTTCTACCTTTACAGTGGCATGTCGGAACAACTGAGGCCATACTGGGAGCAGATCAAGCTGCAAGCAGCTGCCAAGTTGGCATTCATTGATCCAGTGTCTGGCCTCGTGGCATCGAACCCGGCGATTCCGGGTTCTGCGTCAGGTTTCCTCGGTCCTGCAAACGGTACAGCGGTGACGGGTGTCTTTGCTTATGCTTTGCAGCAGCTGGTGCCACTTGCCAGAGCCCTTGGCGATACAGAGTCTGCGAAGCTGTACGAAGACACTTCTGCTGCTCTTGTCAAAGCAATCAATGACAAGCTCTGGAACCCCACGCTGGGTACATGGTCACTCTCGCTCGCTGCACCATCCAATTACTCCCTCACTGGCATTGGCTGGGCAATCCTCGCTGGCGCCGCGAATGGCTCTCAGGTCACTTCTTCTTTCGCGAAATTAGACGAACTGCGATGCGGCATTGGCTACCGCACAATCTCGAGCGAGGCTTGCACCGACGACTACGAGCTCTCGCCAAATACCAACGGCTTCCTTTTGAACGGCTTGTTCAAGGCACAGCGCGACCTCGGCGTCAACAACCTCACCATTGCCATAGCTCAACTGGAAGACTTCTGGTCTGCGATGGTGAACCAGAACGAGTACTATTCTGGCGCTTCTTGGGAGTATGTCCATCCAGGTGGCTCGCCAGGCATCGACCGCTTCACTAGTCTGAATCACCCATGGGGCGCTGCTCCCACTTACGTGCTCCCGGAATTCGTCTTGGGCATCGCGCCTACCAGCGCTGGCTACAAGACTTGGACTTTCACCCCGGCGCTGGAGGGTCTTGATATTGAGCACGCGGAGGGGACTGTGGTCACAGCTTATGGTGACATTCAAGCAAGATGGGAGATCAAGGACAAGTCGATACTCGTGAAGACTCATGTTCCACATGGAACATCGGCGACGCTGGCTGTACCGAAGGGGTACTGCACCAGGTATCGAAGCAAGAGCTACCAGGGTTGTGGCGTTCCATTGAAGTCTGGAGACAATGTGGTCCTGCATCTGAAGCAGTGTTAAGGAACATTCACCACCTTGCACGCCCATGAGCTGATTATGATAGCTTCTAGCCGTGAAGGAAAAGCATGTATTGATCTTTATTTCCCATCTCATGAAGTACTCGTGATCCGCATGTATTCGGATGACTTCGCAAACTACTGATCAAACCATCAATGAGGTCACCAAGCATATGCCATGTCGCGATTGACCTCGTGACGGTCCATCCATCAGACACATGAACGACCTCACCTCACTCCCCCCGTCAACCAAACATCTTGCAACCGCAACAACATCCGATCCACCAACAGTCAAGCAAACAAAGCTCAGTCATTACATCAATTCAAATAAAATCACAAACCCCATTAATTAACAGCCCTCCCAGTTCCACTACCCGCCACCCACCATGAGCCTACTCTTCGCCACCATATTCATACACCTCCTCATCGCTTTTTGCCATGGAGGGACGAAGTCACTCCAAGAAGACGAGATGGAAATGAAAATAGAGCGAAGGAAAGCACACAGCAGACAAAGACGAGAGCGACAGCAGGCTCGACGAAGGCGGAACGAACTTCCTGATGCTTGACCTGCCCGTCCGCGCCATCCATGTCGACGCATAGGTCGATTGACTGGATGCAATTGAACTCGAACTTAAAGCAGGTCCTTTGTATGTGAACTTCCACTGCTGGGTGCTCAGGCTCCCATGCGACTACTATTTGCGTTGATTATTGGTTGCGCGGCATCGAAGCTCCCCAGGGTGTTGCTGTTAAGAGTCGGACAATCGATGCGAGAGGGTTTCCCCAAAAAGCACAATACCTTGGCTGTATGCCTGCGATGTGCAAAATCGTTTGACTTTAGTAGTTTCGGATTTTCAGACAGTGAAGTTACTATTGATTTGCATGAACTCGAACGTGTGAGGAAGCACTGAATACGCGGATGTTCATAATGGACAATTGCGACTGGGTCAAAGATCCATGTGACAATATTAGAATGTGACGAGCTCCAAGCAGTTGGCATGGGTATCGGATACGTGAATGAAAAGATTGCCTTGGAACAAAAGTCGTAAATCGTCTCTTGGTCCTGCTGGCCTTACGGGATACTCTGGAGCCAGGAGACAATGTTGCTCTACCTTTGAAGCAGAGTTCATGGGACTCACAAGCCTACTGACATGTGAGATAAGGCCTCTCACTACAGAATTCTACTCATGATAGAATCACGTGAAATTTGAGTAAGTCAGTCCCATGTGCCATCTGCCGTCCAGGTACTCTCAGAAGCCATGTGCCAAGCTATCAAGCATGTGCGAGATCACGAGTCCTCTCGTGAAAGGCGCCCCGCCAGGATATATGAGTGCCAACCCCCCCTCGTGCACTGCCAGCTGCCAGTTCCTTCCAAGTCCACTACCCACGGTCGTGATTACAGTTCGGTCACTACGTGAAGACAACAAGGCAGGTACCCACCAAGAGGTAAGTGTGGCGACGCGCATGTAACTACACAGATTGATAACTGATACTGTTAACAGCGTAAACATGTCTCGCAACGCGCCCGACAGTGCTTCTGAGCCTGGAGCGCTGCCTACTCAGCATGCCAATCCACAGCCGTCGAGCTTCACCGAAATGATCGGACAACTTTGCGCAGCACATACTGCCGGTGTCCGCGAGGAGAGGGAACGTCTTGAGAGAGCTTACCAAGTTCAACATGCCGCAGCAATCAGCGAAGAGAGGGATCGTCTACAAACGACCCATGACAAGCACGTCAAAAGTCTGCAGAACCGCATCGCCTTCCAAGAGGTTCGCATGTATGCGCTTGAAGAGGCGCTAGACGACTCGGGAGGAGACGCGGATGTCGATATGGAGCATATCATTGAACGCCAGGAAGCCCTTCATGACTTGAAGGGTAAATACACCAAGACAGAACACGATCACTCCATGGACGATGACATGGACCTCACTGAGGATGTCGACACCGATGTGTAGCCTGCCGAGAAAGGCGGCAACGGGATTGATGACAGTGGCAGTGACGGCAGCGGCGATGATGTTGAAGACGATGAGGAACTCGACGAGAGCGCTGGAAAGAGAGGCGGAGTCGGTAACGAGGAAGCAATCAACCATCGAGCACCCAGCCAAGCGACAAGATTGTGAACATTGACGAACATGATCCGCTGGGTACTTTTGTGAGCAACTTTCTCAGCAGTCGCAATCAGGTCTACCATTGGGCAGTGAAGTTTGACCCCGACGACAACGTATGGAGATGTCCAAAATGCGGCTGGGAGATCGTTGATGACGAAGACAGCCTGAGCGACGATGTCCCTGAGCACCCACCCAGAGCCTGCGTAGTTTGCAAACTACCAAACGGAGATGAGTACACGATGAATTGAAGTGAATGCTGGTGAATGCAGTCAGCTATCATTGGTCTGAAAAGCGCCCGAGATGATGAAACCCATGTCAATACAGACTAAACGACACTCCATCTCGTCTGATATCATGCTGGACGCTACAAGATCCTTTCTTTCTGGAAAATGCAGCGACTTTGGCTGAGGTGTCATGATCGAGCCTCCATTTAAGACATCTGAAGGTCGGTGTGCCACCGTCAGAGGGCATTCAGTGTCTTCCAGCATCAGAGTAGCACTTAGACACCTTTGACGACCGGGAAACGAGGTCAACAGGTGTATCTTTCATAAAGTCGAAAATAGAATGATGATGACCATACAATTGTTTGTCCCACATCGCCTCCACATCTCTCCACTGTGGAGGAGAGGAGCGGGGGTCCCAGATCGTAGGCCGTCAGGACCTCGGCGCCGCCGTTGCAAACATTCGGAGGTCGTCGCCTGCGATGCTGCCAGCGGTGTCACTGGTGATGTCGCGCTTCAACCGTAGCGCTCGCTTGAGGTCTAGATGCAGGCATCTAATTGTGACCGCTGTTACCGACGGAAGAGTCGGTGTGACAAGCAGCAGCCATGCGGCTCGTGTGCCAGAGCCAACGTCACTTGCGCCTACACGGACAAAGTCCGCCAGAGACGATTCACCCTGGAAGATGTCGAGCGTATCGAAAAGAGATTGCGCCAGTCTGAAGCCCGCAACCGTAATCTGCTTGATGAGGTTGCCAGGTTGAAAGCTCCTGGCGTGCAACCAGCCGTTTCGCCAGCCAACACTGATCACTCGCATGCCATCAGCCCTCCGAAACGAGCCGATGCAGTCAGTGAGATATCATATCTGTCTATAAATGCCGCTGGAGAAAGGCAGCCTTATTTGGGCTCGACAAGCGGCGTCTTATTTGCAGACCTGGTGAGATCCAGCGTTGATGCTTCAGTATCACGACACGCATCCCCGCCAGGAACGACATCAGACGCTCAAGCAGAAAATACAACGTCTCCAGAGTCAGCAATATACCAGATCCGTCGAGAACATGAGCTACCACCCGAAGCACTCGCCTCGAAACTCTTGAGGTCTTATTTTGAGCACGATGCCATAGCCTTCCCTTTCCTTTCACCCGGGAATATTCTCCAGATCGTGCAGCGCTTCTATCGAGACGACACTTATTACTCTTCGCGCGCGACACCATACGAGACATTTGTCTTCAATATGATACTAGCAATCGCAACAGCAAGCGTGTACAAGTACGACTGGCAGATGCTGCCGAGTGCAGAGTCTCACCATGCCAGGGCCATGCAAGAACTCGACCATGTGCTTGCCCATGGAGGGCTGGAAAGCTTACAAGCTATTCTACTACTCTGTCAATACCGCCAAGGAAGTTCCATCAAAGACAATTCCGCGTCCATGTGGCATTTAGTTGGCATAGCGACTCGCATGTGTCTCGAACTCGGTCTACACAGGGAGTCTGCATATCCTCTCAAGTACGCCAGTGGGCGCGAAGACAACACGTTAGAGCTTTACCATCAGCAAGAGGTGTCGCGACGATGTTTCTGGTGCTCGATAGCGATGGATCGCATCACCAGCAATATTCTTGGCAGGCCTTTAGCCGTCAGGGATGAAGACATTGATGCGCAGTTACCATCTGGGGAGGATGGATCATCGTACTTGAACACGCTAGCTCCTACTACTGCTGGAATTCCAAGACTTGCGGTGTTCAGAAGTATCATTGAGTATCGCTTGCTATGCGGGAACATACTGACGACTCTACATCGCCGACGTGCACCATCGATGACCACAGCCGAGGCCCTTAAGCTGAGAGCTGATCTTGCGAACAATTTGGAAGTCTGGCGTGAACAGCTAGCTCAGCTCAACTTGTCCGACGACTCTACTCCTGACACATCTCAACGTTCGTGCTTCTTATCGCCGGTCTGGTATCGGGTCTTGTATGCAAACGCAAAATTGAGCATTTGGAGGCCATGTCCGCTCCTGGCTGATCTTAGTCACGATCAACACTCTTTGCAGAACATCTATGATTCTTCCATCGAAGCGATCACTGCTTACTCCGCTCTACATAAATCAAGAAAGATCAACTACAGCTGGATCGCGCTGCAGCACATCTTCATGGCCGGGTTATCCTACCTCTACAGTGTGAGCAGACATTTTCGCGAACAGCACAATCACTTGTCATCGACAGAATGCTGTCTGCTGCGAGACGATCCTAAAGCGATCGACATCTCACAAACCTCGAGAGCCTGTTCCAATGTTATGGTGGCTGTGGCCGAAAGGTGGAACGCTTTGCGACATTGCCATGAAGTCTTCGACAGGCTCAGCGATGCTGTTCTGGCTGATGCTCTCAACATGCAAACGCAGCCACCGAATAGTGAACAACGCGTTGCCCAAACACCATCAAGCACGACCACAGACCAGATCTCCGACGCAATGCGACCACCAGAGCGTACTCCGTCAGCACATTTCAAAGACACCGCGAATAGTATGCCAGCCACTACGCAATCCCTCTATTGGAATGGACAACAACAGCCAGCCTCGTTCGCGATTGCAACCAATCAGCATTCCCTTGCTGTCGACAATGAATTCCTGCATTGCTACGATGATCTGCAGAGCATGTATGTTCATCAAGTCGAAGATCCTGTCATGCATCTCTCGCAAGACTGGCTGGGATACCTGGGCGGAGCAGATGGCCTTTTCGATCAGAATGCGGAGTTCCAAGGTCAACTCGGCATTTTCGAATGACTGCGTTGTCCAGTGGATATCATACACTCATCCCGTATGCGCAATCCGCGATGGACTTCGGGACTGCTACCATCATCCTTCGGGGCTTTGCTAGCCACGCATGATGACTCTCATCTTTTGCTCTCTCTCTCTCACATCTCTGCTAGCCTCGGTTAATTGCTCATTTTGGACTCTCGTTTGCTCTTCGTGGTAAGCTAGTACTCCGCACCATTCAGGACCTGCGCAATACACGCCACATGACACCTTCACATCGTGGTTGCTCAATGTGAAAGCATTGGTGGTTTAGTGAGTATGGCAAGAAACTAATCATCGTAATAGTCAGCGACTGTAGAATCTATGAATTTCTCAACTCACTAGTAAAACCGAATCCTGTCTGAGCTAGATGCTACTTGAGCTAGACAATACCTGATCTGAATCCTACCTGAGCTATATAACATCTAAGCTAGATAATAGATGATCTAAAAAGCAGATGGCGAGCGACACCACCCGCTTCCGTCCTTCGTCGCTGGTAGCCATCGCCCTTGTCGAAGGTGGACAAGCCAGCATGATTTACAGCTGCGATTGAACGGCGCAGATTGTGGTCGAGTCAGCTAATTATGACTAGGAGATGCCGTGTATTGATTCCAGTCCAGATCATAAGTAAGCATCGAAGGCCGATATAACCATGAGGGAAACACCTGTCCATTTTGCCGAAGTATACATCAGCAAGTTGCCGGATCATCATTCGCTATGCGCTACGCGAGAAATCGTATCATACTGGATATGCGCCTGAACTATCAAAGAACAACTCCGCAGCCTCACACCACACCAGCCATCTTGTAAACCTCCTTCTCCACCACCGAGATGACCTCCTTGCTCTTCACATCTCCCGGCGGGATCAGCTGCGTGCCAAACGTGAGCGTCAACCCAGCCTCGCGATCAATGATCCAGAAGCAGTTAGCCATGCCACCCCAGCTCAGCGTTCCAGCCCGGCGTCTTCCATCCCCATAGCCTTCGACGAAGACGACGCCGCCGAAAGCCCAATCGTGCTCAAAGTCAGCCGGCTTGAACTCTCCAACGAAGAAAGCGCCAACAGGACCGGTCAGAGCGTCTCTGAAAGACTGTTTCTGCGCCCTCGTGAGCTGCGGTCTGAACAACTCGTCTACGGACTCTGGACGCAGAAGCTTCCCATCGTTGCGGAGCAAGCTTGTCAAGAAGACTAGGTAGTCGGGCATAGTCGAGTACCCGCCCGAACCACCAAAACAGCCCGTAGCACCGGTCGTGATGAACGGTTCCTTGAACGGGTACAATTTCCCGTCAGGTCCACGAACCGAGAGCACAGGAACGCGAGCTTCGAACTCGGCATCTCGTTTCCAAGGGAAGAAAGTCATGGTTGTGATGCCGAGAGGGTCCCAGATGTTGGCTTTCATGAACTCTTCAAGGGTGGATTTGGTGAGACGCTCGACCGCGAGACCGACCCAGTCCATTCCCGTACCGTATGACCATGCTTCGCCAGGCTGGAAGATGAGGGGGTAGGTGAAGCGCGAGAGGACGTCAGGGCCATTGTTTGTCTTGGCGCCGCGTTGGGTTTGGTATTTGATCAAGTTGGCGCTGGCGGCGTCGTAGGCTGTGCCGGCGGTGTGCGTCAGGAGGTGTCTAGATTATCGCAATCAGTAACGAGCGAAAACAATGCTTTGACGGAGGCCGACATGTTCAGAGTTGCACGCTACGCACCTGAAGGTAATCTTGCCCTCCCTCTCCACCAAAATCGGCTTGTCCTCTTCATCAAAACCCGTCAAAACCTTCTGCTCGGCCAGCTCAGGCAGCAGCTCCGCGACATCATCATCGAAAGCGATCAAACCGCGCTCCACGACTTGCAGCGCAGCCACAGCAGTCAAGAGTTTTGTTTGCGAAGCGAGCAGGAAGACGGCGTCGTCTTTGACATCAGCCGCACCGTCTTCGACGGAAGTCTTGCCGGCGGCGTGGCCGTATTGGAATTTGCCTGCGCGAGACGATTGATCAATACACGTCCAGCGAGACGTTTGCCAACCCATCCGGGCAGGGCTCCGGTGATCAGTTGGGCAAAGTAACAGTCTACTCACCATCCCTCGTAGCAGCAAAAATCACCGCCTGTGGCACTTTGCCAGCACTGATCTCAGTAGCAAGCTGGCTTTCCAAATACGTAGAGACAGACATCTTGGGAACAATCTTGGCTCGAAGCGGCATGAGTGTGGCAATAAGTAGGACGACAAAGGTCGATATATACCAAAAGGACGGCGGTCTATCTAGCTGCCTGGCTCGTATCAGCCTCACCTAGATTAATCATTACCAAGGCGTACATCAGTTCATAAGCGCCATACTCGCCATGACCGAGTGGGCCCGCTAACACCTTCGAGCTGGCCACGAACGGAAGCTGAAAGTCGTTCCACCGTCCGTTCGTTCGTGCCTCGGCTCTTTTGTGGTGTGAGAGAGGCTTGAACAGACAAAGCTAAGCTGAGACACCGTTTCCGTTCAGCTTACCAAGCAATCGACTGTGCAGGAATATTGTTGCATACGTGATAAGAATTATATACTACAGCTATAACCCCCACGACGCGACCGTAATCGCTGTTGAGCAAGAAGTAAAAAAAGCCCATCTCGCTCCATTTCCTGAACCCCTGTGAACACCGCGCTATGTTGTGCTGCAAACCAAAACGAAACGAAAACATGTCCAACGACTTCCTGACCATCACTTGCGTGGCAACAGGATCGAAAAGGATACACCGTGTCTTGAGAAGCTGGCTTGATGAAGTACCCCCTTTTCCAAACAAATGAGATCTTGTGAGCTTGCTCTTGCTCTCGCTCTTGTAGCAGACCGATCCTCACTCTTTGGTAAACGTATCTGGTTCGATCGCCGGCGGTTCAGCGTCAGGTCCAGGATTTGGATCGACTGTTTCATGAGCTTTGTCGCCCATCTCGACCTCCTCCTTCTCTTTGACCACTTCATCAGCGGTCCCATCCTGGGCATCCGCTTCATTCTTCTCCGCTTCTTCTCTCTCAGCCTTCTCTCGGTCTGCCTTCTTCTTTGCCTCTTCCGCCTCTCTTTTCACTCTCTGCTTTTCTTGCAAAATAGCCAGCTTCTCCATCTTGCGCTTCTGCTTCTCGTCCTTCTCCGCCTCTTCGCGCTTCTGCTCTTCCGTTTTGCCGGCCTCTTCTTTGCTGGCGTAGTCTTTCCAGCGTCTCCAACCGTCAAAGTCAATCAGTGCTTGCATGCAACCCCACTCCTTGACCTTGCGTTCCAGCCAAACAAAGTTCACAGGTTTAGTCAAGAAATCATTGCAGCCTGCTGCCAGCGCCTCGTGACGATCAGATTGCAGAGATGAGGCGGTGAGAGCCACGATGATGATGGGAGATTTGAACAAGCCGCCAGTAGCTGCTGGGAGCTTGTCGGCGGATTTTTTGCGTTTCAGCTCCGCCTCGTCCGCTGCCTCGTGGTTACTGTCCGTGGCTGAGCCACCGTTGGGCTTGCGCTGCTCGACAGGGCTGGATGAAAAGACACCAATGCCGTTGACTTTCTCCAGACGACGAATCTCTTTAGTGGCAGCCAAGCCGTTCATTACGGGCATCTGAATGTCCATAAGAACCAAGTGGAAGCCGCCACCACGCCACTTGTCGACCGCGATTTGACCGTTCATGGCCGTCTCCCACCTGACTTTGAGACGTTTCATTAAACCTTCCAGAATTCGTAAGTTGATGATATTGTCTTCTACGATGAGGACGTTGATAGGTGGGATCGATGCATCCAACATGCTGGAGATTCCAGTCGGCTGGGGAGAGTCGTTGTTGCCGTTGCGATCTTTTCGTGATTTCCCGCCGGAAAGTGGTTTCCTACTAGACTTCTTAGGTCTTGCAGGCCGTGCTTGATGTGGAGCCTGGCTCGAAGGCGTCGCTGGGTTGGAGCCTGGTGCTACATTTTCCGCTGCGGGCGGCGTTGGTATAGGCTGTGTTGAGGCTACGCCGTTCGGGTGGTGTGGGTGCGGATGTTCAGAGGAGACCGACTCCGTCCGTGGGCGAAGAGATCCGCGGTGCGTGACTACTTGTTGCTGGGGAGCCAAATTATTGTTTGGAGGCACTGCAACAGCATTGGCATTGGATGAATGGTGCTGGATAATGGTGGGTGAAGAGGTTTGTTGGCGATTGAACCTCGGTCTATGCGGACGGTTCGGATGCCGACTAGTGCCACCAGGAGATGGGATCATGGGTATTTGGCCGGTGTTGAGTACTGATATGGAACGATGATGATCGCCGTGCACACTTGGTCGACTTTCATGAGAACCTGCTGTGTGAGGCATGACTGGGTGTACTATAGCAGGCATGGGCGGGAAATAATCAGTACCGCTCTCCACTGGTCGCTGGTCTTCCATGATTGGGTAGCCTTGATATTGATATTGCATGCGCGGTGAAGGCCTGGGCGTCCGTTTCGGAGGTACGTCGATGACTAGTGCATCATCGACAGTTTGCCCTCCAGTATAGTATGCGTCTAATGTGCGGCACATGGGCTCCTCAGGGCCAAGCACTCTGTCTGTGCGCGGCTGACCGTGGTCTCCTCTTGAGACTATCCTAAGTAGCATGTCCGGTGAATCGAAAGTTTTGCCCAGCGAATTCGCGTATTTCTTCAAAATTGTGTCTCGAACATCATCGACCAAATCGTCTTCCTTGATCTGCACCAGAGTGGCAGACCCGCCAGGCCTCTTGACCCATATCTTGCGCTGTAGCATGGCGGCCATGCTCGTTACTCCAGGCGTAAAAAGGTCAAGTACCGCGCTCGGTAGAGCAGCGCTATCGTTTGTGTCGAGCGCGGTTGGATCCTTTGATGCGGGAGCTTCTACCAGCGTCTTCACGATCTTAGCATTGGCGCTATTAACGATGCTCTGGCGCCGGTCCTCAGATTCTTGCACGGAGTCGTGTCCTGGCGAGACCTGGCTAGAAGAGCGTCGGGGTGGATCGGCCAATGCAGGTGCAGCGTCGACAGGTTCGTCTTCAGCAGATTGATGCTGAGCCAGAGGCGAAGACTGGTGAACGGCAATGACAGAAGGAGGTTCGCGCACTTCTTCGGTGATTGGCGTGGGTTCCTGCAGGACCAGCTGTGGTGGTATGTTCACGTCCTCTCCATTGATGTCTACGTGAGGTTCCTCGACAGCTTCAGCCGGGCTGGCTGTCGCGTCCGGCGTGGTGGCTGGCTCGGGCAGATGTTCTCCCTCCTCTTCTGCTAGGGTCTCGCTGCCAGAGCGCCCGGGAGCTGAGTCTGGTGTTGGCAAGCCGCCTGTAGATATCCGTGGACTCTTCACGCCGTCGGTGCGATCGGCGCCTTCAGACGAGAGTAGCAAGCTCTCGCGCTGCTCCGGCACTGGCTCCGGGGCTTGCGTGTGCGGGTGCGGCTGGCCTCTGGGTTTGCGCAGGGTGTTCGCACTGCGTCGCGAGCGGCGGGTGAAGATGGAGGGGTCGGCGGAGCGGGTGCTATGGGCGGTGGCGCTGTCGAGAGAGTTGGTGTCGGTGTCTGTGTGGGAGTGCAAGGTGGCTGGCGTGGACTGCTTTCGGCGGAAGAAGGGACGTGATAGCGAGAAGCGGACCATGGTTTGGGACAGCAGTGCTGCTACTGCTGTAGCCTCTGGTCGCCGCGTGACGAGGCGGGCATGTCCGTGCAGCTACGTCGAGAGGTGTGCTTGTGTGTATGTGTATCTACGGCGTGGCTATGTAGTGGTGCGATATTATTTGGTCGTTGGTGCGTGGTTCTACAGAATGCTATCTTCGCCCGGCTCTCTCTGGCAGGCACCGACGGCATTGGGCTCGCTCGCGCACAGGTGCCCTTCCTGCCGTGCTTTTAGGGGCCGCCGCTCTCTCCAGTGCATACAGTATGTATCCTGCCGGCGCATGCAGCAGCATCAAGCAAGGCCCGAACGGACATGCATGGCCATCGACCAATGTCAAGCGATCGCTCGCCTGTGCGCCGCGCTTCCAAACAGGAACCTCGTGCGTGCATGGACAAGCGAAATCATGCCTGCCCGTGCTGCGCTGTGAGACAAGTCCTGCTTGATCTCGATCGCCTCTCTCCACGGCAGCTGGGCCGTAATTGCGCTCCAGGGCATGATTCGGCTGGCGCAAGGCGGACACACGTGCTGACCACGCAATCACAAGAGTTGTACGTTCATCGTCCTGTACCTACATGCCTGCTCTTAACATGCTGCAGCGCGCTATCGACGAGGATACAGACCGCTTTGACGAGCATCTGTGCTGACGTACAGCCGTCGTGCCATTCTCGACGCATACGCGCCACAAACAAGTACGCCGCTACTTATTACCATTCATTGCCCGCTGCAATAACAATGTGTGTAGGCTTGTGCTATCAGCACCACATTCAACTGGTATAGCACGGAACCGGCCTTCCAGTAACTACCTGTGCGATCGAATCGACTATTGACTCGCTGCGTACATGGCTCAGAGCAGATGACTTTCGGGCATGGCTAGCCGCGGAAACACTTTTGTGTCTCAGCGTAGGGAGACTTTTGGGACCTTGGACAAACTTCCACCTCCTTCCCGCCTTCTCAACACTTTGAAACTGTCTTTCCGACGTCATTACATTCGATATGATACATGTATGTAGTTGATGGTAGAGGTAGATTTGTTTCGATGTCTCTTGATTCCGCTCCAGTTCTCCCATGCTGGTCGTTATGAAGTGACTTTGCCCTCATCATCCAAATTCGCCAGACAACAACGTCCGCACCTTACCACCAATCGATCATGGCATCGAACCAGAAACAGGTCGGCCGTCACCATCGCCATCACCTAGCTGAGCCAATGATGGGTTTCTTCAAGCCAAAGTCTGCAGAGGACTCTTCCTCGTTGCACAGGCATTTCGTTGCTGCTTCCGGAGAGTTTGTTGGTACCTTTCTCTTCCTGTTCACGGCTTATCTTGGTATGCGCCACTTTCTCGCACCATCAGAAGGCATCCTGGTAACTGTGTACTGAAACAAATACAGGCCATAGCATGGTAAGCGTGAACAAACAAGCTCAGCTTCCCGCAAGCTACGAACACTAATACTTCTCCAAGTCCGTCACGTTTGCACCCGAGTCCGGGCCAGGTGGAGGCAACTCAAACCAGACCGTCGTCTTCATCGCTCTCAGCTACGGTTTCAGCCTCCTGATAGCAGCCTGGGTACTCTACCGGATTAGCGGTGGGTTGTTCAACCCTGCCGTTACGCTTGGCCTAGTCGTCACCGGCGCACTGCCACCTATCCGCGGTCTTGTCTTATTCCCAGCACAACTTCTCGGAGCTAAAAGTTTTGGTACTATGACAATAAACACTATACGGGTGACTTGGGTCTCCTGCTATGTGCTGGTCATTCATCACGAGCTGCGGCAGCATAGCCATCGGGGCGTTGGGTGCTACAAAGGTACTCTGCTCTGCCTTGCGATCCACATACATACATTGTGTTCTAAGGCCGTGCTCCGCTCGAACCCATCAAGGTACCTTCATGCAGCACCGGTGAGGGCGGCCTCAGCCCGGGAGGGGACAAATCGTTCTTGGGCGCCATATGGATGCACAAGATATGCCCGTGGCCGCGCCTGTGTGCAGCATCGTTCCATGTTTGGCACATTAAGTGGCTCTGCTACCTCAATACCAAGCAGTAGTTGCCTGGAGTCAATCTCCAAACTCTTTGCTTTGGTTCGTGAGCTGTTTGTCCCGTCACAAGCATTGTAAATCCCGAGCAATGATTGCCTTTCACGTTGAGCTATTTATCCTTGCTTAAAGTGCTGTCACTAATAACTTCGATATACAGTGAGCATCACCTCCGTCTTCTGTTGATGCCAGGAACAGTCCTGTAGGGCAAGACATGAAGAAAGTTGCCCCGCAACTTTCTCGCCACTTCTGAGAGACGTACCCCCCAGGATTGCCTGATCGCATCACTTCAAGAGGATCGCCTCATGCCGACATCACAGCCTCGCACGTGTGGGTGTGGGTCTTGTGATCTGCGTCACAGCCTCACTTTGATTCGTGATATAGACCTCTAGCTGATTTTATTCCATACCCAAGAGCGAGTCCAAGCTTTTCTGTCTTCACCTGCGCTGCTGACTCCGACACAGACTCCACTTGGGCACAAGGTCAAGACATCATCATATGCTCAAGCGGTGCCACACGTCACATCATTACCACGGTGAAGCTGACACATCACTCACGTGCCTGTCTCAACAATACATAATATTTGCTTCGTTCGGCTGTTTATCGTGAGACCATTTTCCCATAACCAACTGCGTGCGAACCTTGCACCATGTCGAACTTTCCCCCACCTGCTGGCGCATATCAGCCGCAACAACCCTCACCACTCCGACCTGAGACGAACCGCGCTCGTACAAATAGCAGCGCGACAGCAGAAAGATATCGCCCACGGACCTACTCCAACCCTCCACCGCCTCAGCCAGATCACAGTCTTCTAGGCCCATATCAGCATCCGTACACGCCTGCAGATACTGGCGCTTTCTCTCAACAGCAGCCGCCATACCCACAGCATCCTCCCTATCCTCAATCCCAACCTCCACTCCCCATGCCACAACCCATCTCAATCAACCCAAATCCCGCACCCGCAATCCTCGACCCATCATCCCGCCACAGCAGCTACTCCCAAGCCCGACCACCAATGCACGAAGACGACGACCGCCGTCGCCACAGCTACTCAAGCCAGCGCTCTCACCACTCACACGACAGTCGGCGATCACGCGACAGCAAGCGATCGCGGCATTCGAAGTATTCGCGCCACTCTGGCGAGGACGACGACGAGTACTATGCGAGGAAAGCTCGGAGGGCGAGGAAGGAGCACCCGAATCGTACGAATGAGAGGCCGACGATGGGCGATTCGCTTGTTTCGATGTTTGAGTTGATTAAAAGCGCGCTTGGGCCGAGAGACAAGGCTTAGTTGAAGCACTTTGGTCGAAGCGGGCTGGAGCGTGGTGTGGGTGATTCTTGAAACGCGCAGAATATGATTACGAAAGAGAGTTTGGGTGAAGGCGACTCGTATCAGGCAATAGCGAGAGTCAGCCAAGGTGTTTTGAAGTTTCTTTTCCGCGTATGGGAGAACTTGTTCTCGGTTGTTTCTTTCTCTCTTTCCGCTTCTCGTTCAAGCGTAGCATAACGATACACACGGCTTGTACAACTGGAGACGTCTTTGGAAAGCCAAAGCAACACTTTATTATCTTGTCTTTACACTCCTTTGGCATCCAAACCTACCACCCCAGCGCCTCGTTGTAGAACTCCACATCCGGTCCACTCTCACCCAGCACTTCCACAATCGCCGCACGACAAGCATCAGCCATGCGCGGGGGACCACAGGCCACGACAGCAAGATTCCTCTTACACTTCTGGCGGGCCTCTCGGATCGTAGCCTCAATATCAGGGCGCCCGTGATGCACCTTACGTGAAGTGGGAGAAGACGCCATCTTCTCAACATCTCCACCCGCTTTGCGAGTCTCGTGAACCACGAGGTCGAAATTCGCATCGCCCATAGCTTCTTTCAGCTCGTTCGCGCAGACCGTTCCCACGAGGCCGGAGTTCTGAACCGCCCACACGACGTGTACAGAAGTGTTTTGTGTCGGTAGCAGGAAGTTGGAGTGCGAGATTGCGGCTGTGATGCCGCTGCCGCCGACTATGATGAGGACGTCGGAGAAGCTGCGGAGGTCTAGGGCGTTGCCGTAGGGGCCTTCGAGGAAGATGGTGAGTTTGCTGGATGGGCTGTGTTCGGACGAGGTCATTAGCTTCTTTTGGAGACGGCCGGTGAAGCCACGGTAGGGGCGGATGAGCAGGGAATGCTGTACGTCGGGGTTGCGATTTGAGCTGGAGCTTGTACTTGGTTGGCTTGCTTTGTCGTCTTCGATGGTGGGGGAAGACTGGAGACTGTTGTCGGATATTTGCCTCCAAGAGCAAAGCGTGAACGGATGGCTCTGGTAGCCTTGGATGTCGCTGGGCGCGTAGAGATAATAGTAATGACCAGGCGTGATGTCTTTGCTGGGGACCAGGTCGGTGACGTTGAGGCGGATGATTTCAGCCGCATCGTCGTATGTCGCCGTAGCCTTGATACCCTTGGAGAACCGAGGGATCAAGCCAAGGTATACGGCGCGAGCGAAACGCATGATACGATCGAAAGCCCAGATTGCGACACAACACCAAAGGAAGCCATTGAGTTCTCCTTGGAAGACTTTCAGGTGGCTTTGGATGGTCAGTGGCTGCACGTTCAAACGAAGGGTGTCCTGGAGTAAACTTACAAGTAGAGAGCGACGATGATGACCACTGCCAGAAGTATGTGGATGATCAAGAAAAGATCGTACTTCCTCGCTCTCAGAATGTATATAGAAGTCGCAATCATCAAGGACATAGTGATGATAGACTGCTCGTGTCAATAATTGCCAGTCTCAGTCAATCAGGGCTGTACTCACAATAGCTCCACAGTAAAAGTACTCTTCCAGCCAGCTAGCTGCGTAAAGTCCTTCACCAGCTTTCCATGTGTAGATAGAGTAACTGACGGAGTGAATAATGGCATCAAACATGCAGATGCGTGCGACCCAACGATGGAAACGGCTGTAAGTTGCGAACGACCAGCCGGTGAGCCAAAGAAGTGGGTCATTGCGTGTTGCAAAGATCCACGCCAGGGGCAGCTGTGCGATAGCCAGTAACCCAACACGGTCTCCGATGTATCGAGAGAGTTGCAGCTGATACGTAGGATACCTGCGGAAATGGTCAGCATTATGGTAGAGACATCCAAGCAAAGGTTTCATACCAGATGTTGCCAGCAAAGAGGTCGTAACCAGGGAACATGAAGACAATGTTCATGATTAGGTACAAGACCAGTAGAATACTTTCCAATCGAGGCGGGATCGTGCCCAAGCCGGCTGGTTCCTGGCAGTGTTGTCCAAAGGTCGCAGGAAGAAGCAGGTGTCGACGGATCCAGAGACGCAAGCTACTCGACTTCGCTCGACGACGATCAGGACCATGTTGGCGTGCCTTAAAATGCTCCACGCATCGATTGACAATCCCGACCGCAATTACAAGGCCCCAAAAGCCATACATTGCATAGCTGTAGAGTGTTAGTTGTCGTCTCTTGAGTCCAACGTAGATAGCAGCACGTACACAAAGTCAAACGCGTAGCTTCGATTCTTGAAGTGCGCAGCAGTGGTTCGGAACGCTGTGTCATACCAATCCCGACTAACAACAACCGCATAGTCCAACGGAGCCTCCACTGACTCAGCGATCAAGTCTTCGCCAGCTTCAGGAACCGCTGCCAGCTGCTCTTTCGACACATTGTATAGATCGAGATCCGGAAGATGCGTTCCAGCATTGACAAAGCAGACATTATCTTGAAGCTTCAAACCCGATCGTCTTTCTTTCTCCGTGCAATATGTCTGGATGCAATGTGAGAAAGACTGGAGGAATAGCTCGCTGCTGCAGAGGTTGGTGTAATAGTCGAGCTCGTCCGCGCCTTCGAACGTCACATAGCTTGTAGCTTCGTTGCAAGCCCAGACACAATACTCGTGAGTCGTCGGATTCAGACTCGCGAGCGTCGAAGGCAATGCAAGGGCAGCTAATAAGAAAGTCAGTGCTTGCTTGCGAAAGTGCAATGATCTCGACATCTCTAGGCAGGCTCACCCAAACCGCCATATTGCTGACCGGCACCCCAGATCTTATCTACTGATCACAGATCATCTGATTATGGGGTCATGAAAAATCAGATAAATCCTCCGGATCCATTCTCCTGCGGGTGAAACGAGGTCAGTGGGTGAAGCCGAACAGGTGCCGGGTCTAAAACCGCCCGCCAATCCCTCGCCAAGGCAACTTGATCAGATAAGATTCCTGAAGCAGTTTAGTAACGACCGCTTGGTTTGGGCGGTTGCCTTGGCGTTGGTTCAGTTGACGCCTTTGCTCGTTTACTTTGATGAAGGCGCTGTCAGAATAAGCAGGCCAGACCGATAGTTCCACTGTCAGAGGCCTCAACGACGCACTGTCTATAGGGATCGTCATGTCTAAGCTTGCGGGACGAATGCCTCGCGGCCAATTCAGGTGCTTGCAGCCACACGCTCTACCCCAGAGACCAGCTTTTGTGACATAGCGATTTACAGGCTCGGGACTCATTAGCCAGGCCAGAGCCGACGGCGGAACTCTCTAAGCGAACACCAACAGGCCCAAATGCGTAATATCACCTTCTGTAGAAAACTCTCATCGCCAGGCTGCTTTTCGACCACCCCGGCCTGCCACCAAAACCCACTTCGCGGGACTGAGCTCTCTCTTCAGCCGTTCTTGGGGAAGTTTCTGTCATTGGAAGTCTCCAAACACCAGCAAATTCACTCACACTCCTGATCAAGGCTCTCTTGGCTCTCCGACCTTGACTGGGCGGACCCTCTCGTCGATCTTGCTCTTCCTCCGGCGTCAGCCACACCGGCATTGGTCTTGGCTTCTTCTTCGGTACGATCGTGCCTCTATGAACAAAAGTGGAGATGTCGTCGACCGTTCTTCGAGCAATGGAGTACTCCTCGGTCTGGCTCAGGCGAATGAGCTGGCCACGCAGTAGCAGGCTTTCGGCTTCTTCAAGCTCTAGGGAAGACGTTCTGTAGGCGCCTTGCTCTGCATCACAGTCTTTCTCTGCTGGTGCCACAATGAATGTCAGAGCTTTGGAAGTCGTGTTGACAAATCGCAAGACCGCCTTCTCTCTGTCAGTCTCCGGCTTTTCAGTATCCATGGACGCAATGAGCCGTAATTCCTGCAGTTTTTGGCCATGAGCTTCAAGCTTGGTCCATAAATCCACCACAGCAGGAAGTATGACGATCTCAGGCTGGATGCTTATACTGCCTGACGGGATGACTCGTGGAAGTATGATGCACAGTCTGACCAAACTGGCCATTTTCACCACAGATTCAATGCAAGCATCCATCCAGCAGAAGTAGCCAACCGCATTTCTGTACTGCTGACTAGTCACCGCGACCGTGAGATTTCTCAGTCTGGGACAGGCTTCTGCTATAGCGCCAACGTTTACAGTCGACTGATCCAAGACGTCCTCCGCTTGAGCCGTTCGAAGCTCAAGATCTGTCAGGTTGGGCGCAGCAGGTGTCTTCAAGATTTCTACTAATGCGCCAGCGACGTCCTCTGGGTTGACGGAATTCTGCAGATCCTTGATTGCCAGATCTTGTATTTGAGGCTGCGCTGCGAGGAATTGGGGTAGAGACTCAACCGTGCTCGCCGAAAGCTTTCTCAGGGCCGGCAGACGGCCTGACAACTGCTCAAGAACCCAACCGTGATGTACAACTAGCGTTTGCAAGGAACCCCAATCACCATGTGTAGCCCAAATCTGGAAATTCTCAGCAGTGAGTGATGGACAGTGGAGGTCGAAGTGCCGCAATGCAGGCATGTTGGCAGCCTCTTCAGAGGTCCATTGTAAGGCCGGGAGGTCATGAGAGATTGGCTGTGGCACTTCATGACGATCGCCCACTACGCTGATCTTCAGGGAATTTAGATTCCTGCAACGCAAGAGGGCTGTCTTGAGTGTCTGCAATAAACTCTGCTCGTCCGCTTGGCTAAACTCGACAGCCAAACTACGTAGACCTTCGTAGCTTTGTACCGCAGAAAGAATGTTGGAAATGACCTGCCGTGCCGTCTCGCCCTCGCAAGTTAGATCCAGAAACAAACCCCTCGGCAAATTGGTAAGGAGAGAAGCGTCTTCCAGCTCAGGTTTCCTGGAAACATCCCATGCCACGGATTGCAGACCACTCAGCTTCGACATCCAGTGATCGAAAATTTCCTGCAGCAGCTTCTGTCCATCTGTACTGCGTTCCCCCGTATCGTTGATGGTGATTCGGCGGACGCAATGGAGTAAGCTGAGACGCTCCCATCTTTGCAATAAAGTCGATCGACTGAGAGAAGTGTCATGGCGGAGGTCGAGAGAAAGTGTTCTGCAACAGCGCTCTTGATAAACTCGGCTCCAAGACCGGGTAGTCGAACTCACAGATCTCAAAGTCTGATCTGACAGGTAGTCGAAGATGTTTCCCACGATTTGTTGTGGTAGATCTGTGATGTTGATCATGGCGTATTCGTTAAGATGTTCCGGGCAGGCTTTCGTCCGCGAAATCACCACTAATTTTCCATCAGCCAGGCATTCGAGAGTCACATATTGCTTCAAAGGTTGGAGACGTGAGATGAGCCAGAATGATTGTTTGTTGGCACAAGCCTCAGGTTCAGCCGCACGTCGCCTACTCGGAGTTCTAGCCGTACCGAATACGGCTTTCTAACCATAATGGGTTTATGCAGCGCTGGAGCTGGTGACTAAGCTCAGTCTGCAGAACATTTGTAGACTGCTCATAGCTCGATTACGAAGTGACATCTACTATCGACCAGGATTGGATAGAACACAATGCGTACATGACTGGTGGGCTTTAGGATTTCCTACGGAATGCGACGAAACTCACGTGTCAAGGCTTTCTGACTGTGGGATGGTAAAGTACCTAGTCACAATCCCGCAATTCGCATTCGCATGTCTCGAATCCTGACCAACCCTACTGTCGCCACTTGAATTGATAAGCATTTGACTAGTTTTACGGCCACGATTGTAGCTCTATTACACTCTGGAAGTAGGAAATGGCAACACCGCTATCATAGAAACATCTTCGTTGCATGCAATCATTTTCGACACCACGATGTAGAGTGTGACACGGCACCATGTAGTCGCGTATAGGTCGAACTCGTTGTGTTGCGCCTGAAGCATTGGACTGCACATGCGACTAAAGGGCATCAGTGATCCACGCAGCGCATGAGCGGGTGATCCAGCCAGGATACTGCGTGTTGTTGTCCGTGAGGCTGTCAGCAGTCTCTGAACACCACGAAGCTAGTTCGGGCTTTCCGCATTTGTCGTACCATCTGGCGGCAAGAATCAAAGGACCTGCGCTGTTGGCCAGGCCGCCCGGTATTTTCGCGAAGCTTTGCATGATGAATGGTGCTGTACGGCAGATTTCATCTGCGCACCGGGTCGCTGAATCCTTTGCGACGCTTTCCACCAACGTTGCAGCATCCCGAGGCACGACGAAATCTGCGCTTGAAGAAGGAGATGATAGAAGGTCGTACCTGGCTTCGCAAACGACCAATAGCAGAGTCCAAAAGCAGTTGTGTCCGATCGCCTCAACAAGCGAGGGGAAGGTGTATGATCCTCGCAAAGGTGGTAGCTCGACCTCGATCTGTTCTCCAAGTCTCAGGCTTCTCATTTCTGTGTTGAGTCCGTACGGTGGCCGAATTTGAAAATCTGCCCGATACCAATCTGACAGCCATTCTTGCAAAGATCGCTCTACATTTATGATGGACTGCCACAGCGAAGCCGAGCTTTCATTCGATGACTGGCATGAGTTCAGAAGACGGTCACACCTGACTAAAATGTTTGGTATGTGGCAACCCAAGAAGATCAGGCGGTGTAATCTTGTCCTGCATGTTGGCGACATAGCAGATAACCACGCAGCCTCGCCAAGCACAAATGGCTCTCGGATCAACAGTGCATGCATCAAGAGTTGAAACACAAGATCATGCAGTAGAGGAGCACGAGTACGCCAGTAATCTGGAGTCCTGGCTGCTATCAACGCGCACAAGCCACGCGCGTGGTTTGGCCATGCCTCACTACTCGTATCAAATAACGCTAAAGCATCAGTCGTCAGCACAGCTTCATCGTTTCGGAGGCCATCGCGCTTTTGCAAAAGCATTCTCAAGCTTGTGACTGCCTCATGATTCTTACACCTCGCATTCCACATGAGCGAGTCATCTCCTTGAGTGAACGCCAACGCATGCAACAGAACGGCATTGCTAGCGATTATCATGCTGGGCCCATGCGACGGCCGTAGCCAGGCATTGACTTTGGCGTGGACCAGGTGCAAGTTGGGCATGTCTTGTGAGAAATGGACGTCCATGAATGGTACGATGAGTTGCTGTCGGTAAGCGGCAGGACTTCGCAAGGGACGTTGCATGGTCTCAGTAAGATGTACCTGGGAGTCCTTAGTGGTAAGGTTCGAATGCTCTGCACCAGACGAGTCCAGGAGCGAGCCACATGAATTGTAACTTGCGGCTGCACTTCGCTTGTGTGTTTTCTGGTGCTCCACTGGGGCAGAGTCTGGTGCATTGCCATCCAGGCCGGCCAAATCTGTGGCGTGGAACGCAACAGTCTGTGTAGTGGGTGCGCTGAAACTGCAGGCATCATCGTTGAGGTTCTTAGCATAAATAGACTCGGTTTGGCGTTCAATCTTGTTCGGTCCTGATTGCGTGTGTTTCTGTCGATCGATATCCCTTTGTTGGCGTCGATAAGCCTTCATTGCTTGCGAGCGAATCAACTGCCGCCTACCGCCATTGATGGAAAGCCCATCACCACCTAGGTTGATGAAGACGGACATGGTAAGTCAACGGCTGTGGCGAGTAAGGCCACCAGCCAGCCGCTTGCAAGTATAGGCGTGTCTTGTGCGTGGGAGTCAGCATGGTGCTTAGCAGGATTGCTGGTAGTTGCTGGCCCGTCAGCTGAGGCTGAACCGACGCAGCCGAGCAATATCAATGCATTGATATGATTTGACAATGCCTGAACTTGGCGTCAGCTCAATCTGCCGTATCGTCGAACGTATAAAAGATATGCCTAGGTGTTCTGAAAGCTACTAGTAGACGCAAGTCCGAAAGATATCTAGATATTGGGAAGCATATCTATACTCAAATGCAATTTTCAGACTGTTTGGAACCCGCATCGAGTCATCATGGGAACAAAAAGACTGATCATCATCGATCAACCGACAGTGAAAGTGTTGTTCATCGTGACCAAGAGTATTTACTCAAATTCAATGTTAACTTTGAGAGCATTGGTCTCGGCTGCACGATTGAATACATCGTATGCCTTCTGGATTTCGTCGAACCGGAAATCTGAAATGCGCATCGATGGTCAGCTCGTCTGATAGTAACAAAAGAATGAGTAAATAATTGAAGAGAGCTTACCGTGGGTGACCATCAAGGCAGCAGTCTCTAGTTTTCCTACAGACAACAAGTCGAGAAGACGGGGAATCGTGTGAGTACTCACGAGTGCCATCGACAAAGCTGTTTCAAAGACCTTAATCAGCAACGTGCATCGTTTGCGCATGTTTCTAGGCAGGGACACTCACTTGTTCCTCTCGGCCACAATCGATCAATGTTCAGAGACACAGGTGTAGAATGAACACCGATATTAGCTATCGTGCCCCCTTTGCCAACCAGGGCTTGACACATGTCGAAAGTGGCCGGTATTCCAACGGCTTCCATCACAACATCGAAACCGTCGATCTCGGAGTCAAAGTGCGCACTGGCTGCTTGACGGATATCGGAGATACCCTTCACTGAGCTAGTGTTGATCGTGTTTGTAGTCGAGCTCGGCAGCATTCGTTTTGCGAGCTCAAGTCGGGTGTCAGATAGATCGAAAAATGTGATGCTTCGTGGAGAGTATAGAGATGCTGTGAGGCCGGCAGCAAGACCAACAGGACCTGGAGAAGAGAATCAGATGCGGCCTGCAGCTTGCAATGAACCAGAGACACACCTGCGCCCACGATCGCGACTGTACATCCAGGTTGCACATTGCCACGGATCGTGCCGACTTCGAGGCCTGTGGGTAGGGTATCGCTGACCACAAGAAGGCCCCGTTCATCCACTCCTGGCGGAACATGGTAGAGTCCAGTATCTGCATAAGGCATGCGGAAATATTCTGCATGGCAGCCGTCTACCCTGTGCCCGAGCTGCCAACCACCATGCTTGCACAAGTCCTGCATGCTATCTTCCGTCAGTTGACTCCGACTTAGTCGTTTGAAGTGTCTGATCATTGATCATTGAGTAAGACTTACCCTTTTCGACAGAAAGTGCATTTGGCACATGCAACCACCGCTGCAATAATCACTTTGTCGCCTTTCTTGAAGTTCTTGATTTCGTCTCCGATTTCTTCAACGATACCAATGCCTTCATGTCCCAGTGTACGGCCTACATCGGCAGTGGGTACCTCGCCACGAACAATATGCAAATCAGTGCCGCATATCGTGGTCCTCACCATGCGTAAGACGGCTTCATTAGAATTCTCAATGATAGGTATAGGTTTGTCGACCACTGCAGTCTTCCCTGGGCCGGCGTATATCAGAGCTTTCATTCTGGTCGCGGCTAGACTTGTCAGGAACTGGTGGAGAGCTTGAAGATTATATCACAAAGGGAGCACAGGAGAAAATACGTCCCAAGATAGGCGACATGATAGAGGAGCGTATGCATCTTAAGCACTCGCCGACGAACCCTTCATACGCCGGTCCGAATTGAGAAATACCGAAGTCTCGTATCGAGGTCGGGTGTACAGCGCACCTTGGGTTCCACATCAGTGCTGGCACTCTTCGTTGACTTGCTGTAGCTCATGGCGTCTCAATACTTCCAAGAGCATAAGTTCAAATAATGGAGATCCGGATAATCTTCGAAATTGGTCGTCTTTGATGACACTATGAAATTTCGAAAGTGATTCGAATAACCAGCCTGTGTAGACGGATCGAGATCATTCTTGACGAAGGGTGAGCTTTGAGGGTTGCCATGCGGCATGTTCGTTTCGAGCAAACCGATCACCCCTCTTACCCCGCGCTCGTCCTCCGACGTCGCCTACGAAGGCGATGTTTGTACGTCCAAGGCCACATCATACAGATACCGCCTGATATCGTGAACATTATGACTATCTGTGAAACGAAGTTCAGACATCATCGACTTGACTATTGGACTGTTATCGACATGGATGACACCTCGGGGTCCGGCATCGCGGCTGTCCTGACAATGACGTCCTCAAGAACAAAAACGTCCATGAGGAAAGTCTAAGCAGAGCCTCAAAAGATAGCTTTCGGGAACACCATGTCGATCGTTTTGAGAGTTTGGCTGAAGCTCTTATTCCCAGATTCTGGCAATGTAATGATAAACGCGTTTCCTGCATCCCATCTGTTGTATGTACAAATAAACAGACCCCCATCTTCTTCGCGATCGAAGCAGGAATTGAAGTCTTCCACCATCTATGACATCAACACAGCCCAATAACAAAGTCAACAAGATGCCTCCAACAAGCATCTCCCCCCAAACAAAAACAGTAGGCTACATCGGCCTCGGCAATGCCGGATTCAGCATGGCATCCAATCTTCCCAAAGCAGGATACAACCTCGTCGTTCACGACGCAGATACCAGCAAAGCGCAAAAAGCAGCCTCAGAATGGCCCCACACAACAGCATCAAATGGCGATCCGTCCGCCTTCGCCGATTGCGAAGTAATAATAACCATGCTGCCTCAAGGCAAGATCGTGCGCGAGGTCCTGCTGGGCTCCAACGGCATTATACCAGCGCTGAAAGCGGGAACGATTATTGTCGACACGAGCTCGTCCAGTCCGTTTGATACGCAGGCCTTGGGAAAAGAATTGGCGAAACACCAGCTTCAGCTAGTCGACTCGCCGATCACGCAGACGTACATGCACGCCACAGACGCGGGCGAGAGCACGCTGATGGTCGGGTCCGATTCCGAAGATGCATATGCCAAAGTCGAGCCCATCCTGCAGACGATGGCGTCTTACATCTTCCACATGGGTCCTTTGGGCGCCGGCCACGTGATGAAAACGCTGAATAATTACATCATGGCGTCGTCCATCTGCGCGCTGTCGGATAGCCTGGTGACGGGGCAGAAATTCGGCCTGGACCCGCAAAAAATGATTGATGTCTTGAACGTGGGGACGGGAGTGTGCTTCCCGACCATGGACACGTTCCGACGAGACGGGCTGACGGGTCGGTATAATTCTGGTTTTGGGCTTGCGTTGTTGGTGAAGGATTTGGGGATCACACAGGAGTTTATGGAGAAGCAGGAGTTCAAGACGGAGCTGCCAGAGTTGTTGAGAGGTTATTTGAAGCATGGGCTTGAGTGTGCGGAGCCTGCGGCGGACCATACGGCTTGTTTGAAGGGGTGGGAGGAGAGGAGTGGTGTACGATTGAAGAGGACGGAGGAGGTGAAGGATATACCTAGGGAAGATTTTGAGCATAGGTGGAAAGGTCTGAACAGACCGGAGTAAACATTTATGATTAGCTTTTGTAGGATGTGTTAACAAGATGGACAGTTTCTCCGAGTGAGCATCTTGTGCATGGCAAACCATCGAGTGGGTGCCAATAGCTTTACGCCTTCTTCGCGTCACGCTCAGCTTTGCGCAGAGCGCGCTTGCGGATATCGAGATGCATTCCCCTGTTCTGGTCGAGGACAATCTTGTTCATCGTACCAGCGAAAGTAGCAAGAGCCCAGTGCATGACACCATGAGCCCAGTACGGGGTGCTAGTGGCAGCAATGCCCTGCGCACCACCGCTGCGGCCGATTTTGCTGAGAGCGGCGCGAACAAACTGCTTCGGGTTGGGGACGAACAGCGATGTCTTGCGGATTTTGCTCATAGCGCTTGTGACGAGGTACGACTGCACGAGCTGGACCTTGATACCTTTGGGCTCGAGTTCGGAGCTGAGAGCAGTGGACCACTGCTGCAGGAAAGCCTTGCTGCCACTGTAGGTTGCCAGGTAAGGGGTGGGAAGGATGCCGCCAAAGGATGCCATGGTGAGGATAAGACCGCGCTTGCGCTGGACCATACCGGGTGTGACAAGCTGGGTCACGCGAAGTGTTCCCATGCAGTTGATTGTGATGATATCGCGCATCTCTTTGGGATCAGTCTCGTGGAAGGGAACCGGAATGCTGTGGCTGAGGCCGACGTTGTTGATCAAAATGGAGATGTCCAGGTCTGAAATCACGCTTTTGATGTTGTCGAAGTCCTTATCCTGGTTGGCAGCAAAGTCCATGGCAATAGTCTTGGTCTCCACATTGTACTTGGTCTTGATCTCGGAGGCGAGGGTGTCGAGCTTGCTTTGGGTGCGGGAGACGAGGAGGATGTTGAAGCCCTTCTGAGCGAGCTGGATGGCGTACTCTTTACCAAGACCGTCGGAGGCGCCGGTCACGAGAGCCCATGTGCCCTTCTTGCCGAACTTGGAGAGCTGGTCCAGCGTTAGGACAAAACAGGCACAACAGTGGTATAATAACACGTACCGATTGTCCAGGGAGGATAAACAGAGATGCGATCAGTCTCCAGAAGGAGAAGATCTTGTATGACACCCAGAGAACACCAATGAAGGCAAAAGCCTGGGTGGCGGGCGCAGCCCAAGGGTCGATTGGGTTGATTCTCTCCATGATCGTTGTGTGAGAGCTGATTCGTGTTGTGCTCGCAATAGACAGCTCTTCACTGTTGGGATGAATTTCGCTAGCTACACCTCGATGGAGATCTGATCAGCCGAGGCGTGGGGTAGTTGTTTTCGCAAGTGTGAATACGAGACTACTACAACCACAGGTAGCTCATGTACTGTTCTGTATGTACTTGTGAAGTTGACTGAGCCGCGATTGAAGCAAACCATCGCGTTCGGTGCATATGTAGCAGTTGTCGTAGCTAACAATCTGCTCTGCAGTACAGCATCTGCCATACATGTAGCTTAATCCTCCCAGCCATTGGCAAACTTATGCCATGACGAAGTTCGACAAGGGGTCCGCTAATATACGAGCATAGTAAACACTGTGCCATACAAAAAGTGTCCAACAAACTGCAAGACTGCAGACAAGGTCCTTTGACACTCAAAATGGACTCCCTCACATCCTACCTTCCGCCATCCGACGGCTTCCTGCCCAAGTGGCTGCTCTTCGTGCGTCCCCATCCTTGACCCATCATCATCAAGCCCAACAAAGACCTCCAATCCCTAACACCTTCTCCCCTCTAGATCTCCGTCGTCTCCCTCGGCAACAGCATCCAAGCCTACTTCTCCCTCGCCGGCTCTCAACAAGTCTACGCCGGCACGGCTCCCTCGCGCGTAACCCCTCTGAGCGCCCGCACGTTCGGCACTTGGACGGCGCTCAGCTCGATCATAAGATTGTACGGCGCGTACCACATCACCAACCCAGCGGTGTACGAGATCACGCTGTGGACCTTCGGCGTGGCGTTTGCGCACTTTGCGCTCGAGTGGTTGGTCTATGGAACGGCGAAGTTGGGAAAGGGACTTGCGGGCCCGCTGGTTGTGAGCACTGTTACAACAGCGTGGATGGTTAGTCAGTGGGAGGGGTATGTGAGTAAGTAAGTATGGTGGATCCCAGGCGTGAAAGGCTTGTAACATATGCACCTGGCTTTGAAATGGATGTATGAATTGGCGGGATTTGTACAAAACGTACATTAAAAGAAGCTTAAGCATACTAGTATAATATGAGAAGAACAACATGACCGAAGCGATGCGCCGGGAAATGCAATGCAGGACAACCTCGCCCCAGAAAAAAAAAACCACGGCACTCGATCAAACAGTAGCCATCTTGATGTCTTTGTTGAGTCCCTCCCTCTCCATCTCAGCCTTGACCAGGTCAGCTCTGGCCTTGGCTTCTCTCTCCTCCTCGGCCTTGATGATGTTGATGACTCTGTCGTGAGGAGTGCTGTCCGCAGCATGACCAGCAGAAGTGTTGCTCCAGGTGGTGGCACGCTTGACCTTGGGCATCTTGGGAGGCGCGGGAGGCTCAGCGCCACCAATCATGGGGAAAGGGTTTTCGAGCGACCATCCGATGATCATGGGCCTAAAGCCCTCGCCGGCAAGATGGTCATACATGTCTTTGACAGTGTATGCCATGTGTAAGGGGTACTCGCGAGAACCTTCCGCACCGGCGTGCTGTGAAGGGTTAGTGATTTTATTCATTTGATGCGTCTCTAGTCTCAACATGATGGATGCCTGACTTACAGTGTACCAAACGAGTCTGAGCTTACCGGGCTCAAGATCACTCGTGTACCAGATGCTAGGCCAGCCCAGACGGGACTTGGTGCTTAGCCAGTAATTCTGGAATCGGCCCATAGCATCCTTATCCGACTTGAATCCACGGTGGTCAAAGAAGATCACGACTTGGCCAGGGTCATATGTGCCAGCAGTTGCCGGATTGAAAGCATCAAGCTGTTGTTGTATTGATTGAACCATGGTTGAATTTGTGAGAGGAAAGCGTGAAGGATTAGAAGACGAGACCGCCGAGATCAAAATATTCCGCACAGGTAGTTATCCTGGCAAGATATAGCAGAGCAGCAGCCGAACCAGATATTGCTAGCACGGAGGAGCTAGATCTTGACAGTCTAGGGGTGTTTTGTTGGTTTGTGTTTAGGACACCAGAAGTACTTGTTTTCGAAGCGAATTGCAGAGACGGGATGAAGGCCAAGCGAGCGCGGGTACGAGGGGAATTATCGGTATCCAGATAGCCAGCTGAAGTCTTGCGAACTATATTCTGTTGTTGTGCGTGGGGTGAGAAAAGGCTTTGGACAAATAATTATCGCCGTCGCCGCTGGCGAGCGCAAGATTGGCATGAGCGATTAACTGCCTTGCCCCGGATCCCGGAAGGCCTAGCCCTGTTGCAGTGTGCCCACGAGTGATCACGTGGCAGCGCATGGCACAGCGTGAACCATTGATAAGCATAAGTTTGCATAACGTCTCTAGCTGTATGTGGACGTATGAAAACACTATGGTCTGGGTACTGGCATCCTCTCAGAACTCATCTCCGAGAACCGTCTCAATGCCGAGGGTCTCATCGACATTATTCAAGGTTGCTGGCAGTATCAACTAGATCCTAAAGGATTCAAGCATTGTGTATGCGGATATATGCATAAGCAATGTGAACGGGAGCGACCCGAGGTCGACGCTGCGCGACTGCATTCGAACAAGAGAACATATGAGCGATAAGCAGCTCAACATCTCTAAGCCCAGCTATAAACATCCCGAACTCGAGTGGATTACGAGGCTGATTTCGGCGTGGACTGATAGTCCGAGTGTCGTGATCAGTGTCCGTCATGGCGCTGTGTGGGCCTCGGAACCTTGCAGGTGAGGGGGAAGCTCGGTGATAACAATGTACTATTACACTGACTGCTAATGCTGATGTGTCTCTGCCGTGATGCTCATACCACCATTTCTGCAATCATTCTCATACTAACCCCTTGCTCGGTGCTCAAGGAAACGTTCGAACTCTCGTCAATCATCCCGAAGCTTAGTTGACCTTCGAACTCGGAAAGGGTACACTACACCACTTGAGATACTCTTGTGCCGACAATGGCCTCACAAGAAGTCCCTCCACCACCTCAAGATGGCTGGAAACACGAAGGCGTCCGAGTCGTCCCGGCCGATTCTCTAGACAGTAACACTGCCCAAACACCAGGAATGAATCGCGCAGCAGCCATCAACTTCGCCCGTACGGGTGCTCAGAAGATATGGGCAGGTACAGTCCACATTCACCCGAATGCCAAAACGGGGGCCCATCACCACGGTCACCTCGAGTCCGTCATCTACGTCGTCAAAGGCAAAGCACGCATGCGCTGGGGCGAGAAGCTAGAGTTCACCGCTGAAGCTGGGCCTGGGGATTTCATCTTCGTGCCACCTTATGTGCCGCACCAGGAGATCAATGCCAACGAGAACGAGACCCTGGAGTGTGTACTAGTCCGGAGCGATAATGAAGCCATCGCGATCAACTTACCCGACGTCGAACCCGTGGAGGTGCCTGAGGGAGTGAAGTGGATCGATCCTACACATACGCATTAAACGACATGTGTTGGCTGACGGGCGTGATTGTGTACGGTTGAAGGAGTCTGGTGTTTCATACATCCGTAGTTTCACTGAAACTTGACTCTACTACTTTTCGCACCTGTAACAGGCGCACTCCCGCCTACCAGGTAACATGTGCATCAAGATTCCCGAACGATCGTCTAACTACTGATTCAATGGCGCCACAAAAACATCACTTGATGTATGCTCTTCGAAGCCATCGTCCAACAATGCAACACGCCCACGAACACAGGGCTTGCTGTGTCCTTCTGGAACCCGTCAATCAGCACAATTGACACCTTCCATGCAAGCATCCGCGACTGTAGAGCCGTTCAATCATCTGTCAAAGCTGCCACTCCTACGTCGGGCACCTACCCAGCTCTCACGTGTGACGTCGTGTAGCAGGAAGCCTCGGGGACCAAAGCTTGCCAGTCTCTGTGAAGCGTTGCAGTTGCACATGTGACATTGCATCTCACTCACCGCATCATGTGCAAGAGCTTGATTCGGAGTTCAATGGAAACCGCCATGTGAGTGAGCATGCTACGCGTGCTGCCCGACTCGAACACTGTACGAACCTTCTACCAACGACTTAAGGATGGAGATGCAATAAAGGAGTCAGACAAGACAACAAGTCGTGCATCTTGCTACTGCTACACTCCCACACTGTCCTCGCTATTGTCAATCATGCTCACTTACACGAGACTGCTGCTACACGCCCTCCTATGGGGGACGACACCCCTCCTGTCACCAACAGCAGCGTTCCCAATCCACTTCCCACCCTTCTCCCTCATGACCCACTACAATGTGGACCCGGCCAGGCTCGCTGCCTACGACGTATTCTTAGCATGGGACCCGAACTTGTCGCCTGCCTTACTCCTTTGCCAGGAACCATCTTTCGCGACGTCCTGCGTCGTCTTTGCCATGAACACGCCAGACACATGCGTCAATGTGATGTGGGAAAACCCACCGACCTTTTGGAACACCGCGCTTGATGTGAGAAGCCTCAAAGTTGGCGAGAACGCTGCGTGTGTGTTGTACGAGTAAGTGAACTCTCTCCAGCCGATGCGACCAGTCAGCTACTCCATAGCACATCGCTGCACAACACCGACTGACAAAACCCACAGAGGCACCAGCTGCGGCGGCAAATCGACAATCTTTTCCTCCGCGCCCTCCGCCTCCCACCCCTTTCCCAAACTCAATCACTCCGTCGCAAGCTTTTTCTGCGAACCTCTTTCAAGCTTCAGCGCAACCGACCCAGCACAAGGAAAGGACACGCCAAACGTGCTGAAGATCGCCGCGTCCGAATCTCAATCCACGATTCCATCAACCCGACGCAAAAGACACGCAAAAGCCCTGGCTGACTCACCTCCACCACAACTCTACCCAGAAGCACAACAAGCCACCGACTCAGGCCCTTCGCTGGAACCCTGGAAGCCGTCGTCGAACGACTGGCCGCATAAGGCGAGTGATGGGAACTGCGGGGATGGGCCGAATAATGCGGATGGGTGTATGGGTCCTGGGATGGTTGTGGTTGGTGAGGATTGACAAAGAATAGTGGTAGAAGTGCTTTTCTTTCGGGACTATTGATTTTTGTTATAGTAGATACGGGGCACTTCATAAATAGCGGCACGTTGATCGTGCTGTGTTGATTAGGAAAACAAATGTATAATACTGTCCCTTTTCAATTCGCAGGCCGGTAGGCATGCATTGCTAGTGTGTCAGAAGGCGTGCGAAGTGGGAGCTTGCAGCCTTTCTGATCACGAGATTCTGTTGTATTTTCTGTGAAACTCCCGCTTGTGCGATCCGTGCAGCCAAGTCTATTGGAGCATCGCTGCAACACCGTCTTCGTCCACGCCGTTAGCACCAATGACATCGTCTCCTCCAGCTTGAGGTTGGTTGTGTGACATTTTCCTACGCTTGAGCCTTGGGTCTGCGCTCTCGCCTGGAACCTCAGCAGACGCTTGACGAACCTGTGGCATTTGCAAGCTGCTTAAGATATCAAAACCGATTGGAGTTTCGGTCTTTGAGGGCTGCGTCTCAAGCACGGCTGGAGGTTCGTGTGATGGTGCTGGCTCGTCGTGGGTCGGCGGTTGTTCTGCGATGACCTCAGCACCAGATGGATCGGCGAGGAGCTGCTCTGCAGGTATATCATCTCCAATGGCGAAAGATTCGCGCTCGGGTGCATCAGGTTCGCCACCAGGAGGTGGAGTGAATGATTCGACCTCAGGTGGGGGAGTGAACTCTTCATAGTCAGGAGCAGTGGGCTCATTCGCATTCGTGCCGTTGGCAGAAGCTTCAAGGCCAGCACCTGGTGACTGTCCTGAAGGAGTGCCAGGGTTTGAGAGGCCGCGCATGATCCCGTCTTCGACCTCCCTTTTTCGGGTCTCTGTAGTAGTGAGACGGCTGGACAAATCAGCAGCGGTGGCTTGATCGGTTTCAAGAGAATTTCGGTTCTTCTGTAAGAGTTGCTCAAGACCAGCGATGAGTTCAGTTCGAGCTTTGATGCTGCTCTCCACAGCAGAGTGGGCGCTCGCCAGTGTCTTCATGAGAGATGCTAGTTTTGCTGCGTGAACAGGTGGACTCGGCAGTTGCGTATCAGGATCGGTGAGCTTGGCGTGTTCCGTGTTGGCATTTGCAACTATGCCTCTCGCGCTGGTTTCAGCTTTGGTCAGAGCAGTTTGGGACTTGCTCACGGCGTCCAGCTCTGAAGGAACTCCGCCTCCAGAACCTCCGCCGAACAGGCTTCCACCGAGTTTACCACTTCCACCAACCCCTCTCTGAGCGCCTCTAGTCTTGTCGATTTCATCAAGTCTTTTTTCAAGCGCGTCCTGGATCCCTACGCCGAAAATCGCCCTCTGTCTCCAGACCTCAATGACTCTTCTAAGCTTGTTCTGGATTTCGACCGAAGCGTTCTTGTAGGCCAGAGCAGTCGCGTCTCCTATAAGTGGTTCGAAGGCTATGAGAA
Organism: Cladosporium sp. BF-F; assembly: GCA_030463185.1. NCBI lineage: Eukaryota > Fungi > Ascomycota > Dothideomycetes > Cladosporiales > Cladosporiaceae > Cladosporium > Cladosporium sp. BF-F. The sequence goes on from JAMRMS010000011.1 coordinate 1,295,132, forward strand.
AGTCGGTCTTTGAGCGAGCGCGTGACTGTTGGACGACTTCATTGGCAAGGTAAATCAGGTTCAGCCTTTTGGAAGTGCTGGCTTCTTGGAGTCGATTGAGCCACAGGGCAGCGGTGCGGTCGGCATGACGCCTGATATCACGTTAGTATTCAGAGTCGTACATATGTAGGTTGTCGCATGCCCAGCATACCTATGAAACATGATCCATTGCGCGACAGTGACAATGCTGTCTTGCGTTTCGCTGAGCGCAGCCAATTTGGCCTTTACAGCATCGTCGGAATATGCCATGACGCGTACGCTATTTCACACAGCGCGTGATTTACAAGTGGTGATGCTTATTTATACGGTATGGTTTGGAGCAAGTGGAAGCTTCCATTCTGGACTGCTTGCTTGCGACAGGCGACTTGAGCTGAGCTTCACAGCGCTGCCAAGTCTCCGGGGAAAGAGCAACATGACAACATCGTAAGGAGACCGATGCATTGGAACATCTCACTTTAGAGCACCACTTCTCATACACCCCAACACATTCCACGACCATATTTCCCGTCTAACGAGCACAACGAAATTCAGCAACACTTCTCGAATACAACAACACAGCCGCTCGCAGGCAACAGCAAACATGGCCGACCGCTTCCCTTCGCTGGACGAGTTCGACAATGGTGCGCATTAATGTACTACACACGCATGCGACATCGCTAACGGCATCTACAGGCCAGACTGAAGCTACCGGTGGCACTTCATCCAACACCATCGACGAGCCCTCCGACTTTCTCGCGCGCGAACGCGCGGCCCTCGGCGACGATGCCCAACAGTTCACCACTTCAGAAGACAACGCTGCGACAGTAGAAGATGGCGACGACGATGACCTCCTGGGCGGCGGTATGGGCGCACCTTCCGTGCCTGCCAACGACAACGGAGACTTTGGAGACTTTGGTAACGATGTGGGAGAGTTCGAGTCCTCCTTCCCTGCAGTCGATACCCAGAACGAAGCTGTCGGCTCCGGCGGCACCATCACCGGCTCCACTCTTCCTTACCACGCACCCGCATCCGGCTCCTACCAGGACGAGGCTGAGCCTGAGGTCCTCCGGGAATGGCGCGAGAAGAGGGACATGCAGATTCAGCACCGCGACGAGGTCTCTGCATCAAAGAAGGCCGAGACGATCAAGGCCGCACAGCAGAACATCGACGAGTTCTACGAGAACTACAACAACAGGAAGGACAAGGGCATTGCGCAAACACGCAAGGAGGAAGAGGAGTTCTTGAAGAACAGGGAGGACACCACAAGCGGTGGTACCAGCTGGGAAAGAATCGCAAAGTTGGTGGACCTCAGCGGAAAGGGTGCAGGTGGTGGTGCCAGTGGCACACAGAAGGCGAAGATGAGGGAGCTGTTGCTTAGCCTGAGGAAGGATGAGAACGCTCCCGGCGCCAGTGGCGCGTGAGGACGGAGATATGTCAATTGTATGGCTCAGGGTTGACTGATGCTTTTGCTACCCCGATTCTGCGTCTCTTTCATTGCGATGTGCTGCTCAAATGCTCACCCCAGCGAGCAAGTAGCTACCTTCTTATAGCTTCGACTATGCGAGGTCTATTACACGGGCCGAGAACGAGTAGGATAGACAAATTGTACCATAGGCCTGGCCATTTTGATCGCGCCCTTCATGATTATGTTCATCTCAATAATAATGTGACACAACGCATGTGCCTGAAGACCGCTCGAAACGGCAGGCGCGATCGGGGCTTTCGGGGTTAGGAAGCCGAATTAATCACCTCATACTCCGCTGTCAAAGCTCACGGCATCATCAACTGCTTGCTGCTAACCAAACGTTCCACTCTACCTTCAGAGGTAGCTGCTCATCCAGTGGGAACGTTTGCGCCGCTGCCAACCACACTTTCGCCGCAACACTACACTCATTGAACTACGCTACAATCGCCATTCTTAAGTCAGCCCTCGAATTTCACATGAACAGCAGCGGAAGCGCCATGAGATAGCCGGGAACACCGCATCAAGATCGATAGGCGGTACGTACTCTGGACTGGCCGGACGTTGGAGAAGGCCATACAGCAGCCTTTGTGGCACCAGAGCTACACGATGAACACCTCGCAGAGGACGGTGTTCCGCGCTTGGGACTGCATTGGAAATGGCGCGCTTCTCTCGACAAGCATACGCACATCTGGCGTGACGGTGGCGCGATCAAATAGACTTGCCGGAACTCTCGGTATATCAATAGCAGTCAGGCAGGCTTCGACCACTCCACGGCAGGTTGCTCCCAACACACAAATATTTTCCAACTCTCGACTGAGTGCAAAAAGAACAGCGGCTGGCGCGGCCCAACACAGGCAACTACAGACGTCGCAGATACTGCGCGAAGCGCAAGCAGCGAAGAACTTACCGGAACATCAGCGCAACAGCTCTGCCGCCCAAAGGAAAGACCCTACTGAGCAAGATGATGAGGACGAGAATCTTGGATTTGGACGGACGGAGAAGGCAGCGCAGGCTTCGCAGTTAAACCTCAGCGCTCGCTTATCAAAAGAAGGGGATAAGAGCTCCAGCGGAGCTGGGGAGGTCTGGAGACTGCTCAAAATCGCTGCTCCGGAATGGAAGACTCTTGGATGGGCGTTTCTGTTCCTGCTCGTAAGCAGCAGTGTGACCATGAGTGTGCCTTTCTCCATTGGTCGGATTCTGGACGTCGCCAGCAAAGCACCTGAGGAAGGTGCGACTCTCTTAGGAATGAACATGAACACCTTCTACCTAGCGTTTGGCGCTGTGCTGGCCACTGGTGCGCTTGCCAACTACGGACGTATCATTATCCTACGCATTGTTGGAGAGCGAATTGTTACCAAGCTTAGAAGTCAACTCTTCAGGCGGACGTTCATCCAGAATGCAGAGTTCTTTGACGCGAACCGCGTGGGTGATTTGATCAGCAGACTTGGAAGTGATACAATCATCGTCGGAAAGAGCATTACACAGAACGTTAGTGACGGTCTTCGATCGCTCGTGTCTGCAGTCGCTGGCTTCACCATGATGGCCTTCATGTCAGTTAAGCTGACTGGTGTTTTGCTTGTTGCTGCGCCTCCAGTTGCCATCGGAGCCTTCTTCTATGGACGGGCGATTCGTAATCTGTCTCGACGCATCCAAAAGAACCTCGGTAATCTCACAAAAATCGCAGAAGAACGCTTGGGTAATGTCCGCACCAGTCAAGCATTCGTTGGAGAGCTACAAGAAGTCAACCGCTACAACACCCAAGTCCGCAAAATCTTCTATCTTGGTCGCAAGGAAGCATTCCTTAGTGCAGTGTTCTTCTCAGCCTCCGGATTGGCTGGAAACATGACTTTCCTTGTACTGCTCTATGTTGGCAGTGGCATGATTCACAGTGGCGCGATCTCGGTTGGTGAACTGACAAGCTTCTTAATGTACACTGCGTATGCCGGCAGCAGCTTGTTTGGTCTCAGCAGCTTCTACAGTGAGCTGATGAAGGGCGTCGGTGCCGCAACTCGTCTGTTCGAGCTCCAAGATCGCAATCCTACTATCAGCCCAACCAAGGGAGACATGGTTCATAGCGCCCGTGGCAACATCGAGTTCAAGAATGTCGCCTTCGCGTACCCCACTCGCCCTGCCGTATCGATCTTCCAGGATCTCAACTTTACGATCCCACAGGGCAGTAATGTGGCCATCGTGGCGCCATCTGGAGCCGGAAAAAGTACAGTCGCAAGCTTACTTTTGAGATTCTACAACCCGACCTCGGGTACTATCATGATCAATGGTAAAGACATCAGCGAGATGAACGCCAAGCAGCTGAGAAGACGCATTGGCTACGTCGGTCAAGAACCAGTGCTGTTTAGCGGCAGCATTGCACAGAACATTGCGTATGGCAAACCACAGGCAACTAGGCAGCAGGTTCTCGCAGCCGCTCGCCAGGCCAACTGTCAATTCATCTCGGATTTCGTAAGTGCCAACTTCAATTACATTCTTAGTAACACTCAGCTAACATTGTCCCAGCCCGATGGTCTTGACACTGCCGCCGGTGCCCGTGGAACTCAACTCTCGGGTGGACAGAAGCAACGCATCGCCATCGCTCGTGCCCTGCTCAAGGATCCCGACATCCTCATTCTCGACGAAGCCACCTCAGCTCTCGACGCCGAGTCAGAGACACTCGTCAACCAAGCCCTCGCCCGACTTCTAAAGGGCAACAACACCACCATCTCGATCGCCCATCGCCTCAGCACAATCCAGCGCAGCGACATCATCATCTGCATCGGCTCCGACGGCCGCGTTGCACAAGTCGGACCCTACGCTCAGCTTGCCGCCGACAAAGAAGGCGCTTTTGCGAAGCTGATGGAGTGGCAAATGACCGGAGGTGAGGCAGCCGCCGGGTCTCCCGGTCGTGGCCGCGAGCCCAGAGGCGAGCTACGGGAATCAGAGCAGAATGCTGAGCTCACGGAAGAAGACCTCATGCGGCTGAGGCTTGAAGAACACGATCGCGCAAATCGTGGCGATGTCGACGAAGGCGTGGAAGAGGAGGTCGGACAGGGCGCCGCTGTGAGGGGCGAGAAGGAGACCGCTGCTGAGGCGGTTTTGGATAAGACCTCCAAGCAAGGTCGATGATTGCGGAGTGAACTCGATTTGGCCTTGTGAGACAAGCTCGACTGGTAGACGTTTGCATCCCCACTCCTACTTTTGGGGCATTTCCTTTTCCTTTTTTTACCGACTTGGACGCAAAGAGCGTGCCACACGGGGCATACACGGCAACGATAGGCAATGTGGAAGGCGACACATGCCGAGACAGAAAAATGTATAATACCTTCAAAATGTCCAGAAAAGCCTCCTCTCAACCATGATTCCTTTACCGTGCTTGTGTGCAAGTAAAAGTTTACACATAGCCTCTATAGGCGCTACACTATGTATGGATCTATATTCGATGGCAGAGGAACAAGAATGACAGGCATGCCAGTGTCTACTCAGCATTTTCTCGAGGGAGGGGAGTCGACTTCGGAAGCTATGCTGACCCATAACAAGCACCGGGAAATGAAACGTACGAGACTGCCGCGAAGGCCTCTGGCCTCTCGAGTTGTATATGCATGGAGATGGTGCATGCAGACTCATGAACACCAATTTACTTCATGACAAAGTCTCTGCTCCATTCGAGTCTGGGAAGACGTTCATCATATCAGTTCGGACGGACGTATACATTTAGGCATTGTTCAGCCTATAGATATAGGAATACATGTAGTCCGGAGACGATTGCTAGTCACGTGACTTTGTCATTCATCTCAAGGGTTAGGCTTGGGGCGTTCGTGCAATGTGCTCGGGGGCACGACGGGACGTTCAAGTGGCACCTCAGATGGTTCATGTACGGTCATCTACGTTCGCTATTTCTCGAGCGAGGTCCAGGGCGTACCCATAGAGCGGCCCGGCATCACTACTCACCGGACCGTGGAGTTCGGGTCTTAGGCCTTGAATTCTGCTGTGAATGTGACGCCCAAAGGAGCGATCTCCCACCACGCCGACAAGACTTCTGATATCGGGTTCTCAGCTGCGAGGTTATCGAGGAACTGGGAGGGTTCACGTCTGATGACCTATTTTGAAGTGGGAAGAGGCTCGCTTGAGATCATGCCGCAGTGAATGAGGGGTTGGTCTGGGCCGCATGATGCTGGGCAGCAGTGTAGAGAGGGGAAGTTCAAGAGCGAGCTTTCGAGCAGCTCACAATTGACGTGACGCAGTGGTTATGATAGCTGCACTCACCACAATGAAGTTTTCTGCGACCCTGCGGACATGAACAAGGCTGTCCTGTAGAAGAAGGGTCAAAAGTGAGGATTTTCGCAGAGCCGTGTAGCAAGGTCGGATCACAAATGGAAAGTCTTTGATGTTACACTGCCACCACATATCTTCTCTATTTACACACCGTCACCAAAGTGTGACATCTCCCCGTCTCCTCTTCGACTTCTTTTATAGCCACATCGCGTCACGTTACGTCACGTGATGGTATCTAAGCCTTCTGGGCAACGATGCCTGAATGAGCGTTAGTTGATATGATTCCATGCACAGTCTGGAAAGCTAATGACTCACGCTCAACATCGGCAACGCTCTGCTTAAGGATCTGGTCGAGGGTCTTGGGGTTCTCAAGCTCCTTCTCGATCTTGGCAATGATGCTCTGGGCAAGCTCCTGCTGCTGGCGGACCTTGACCTGGCCCTCGTAGCGGACCCAGGAGTCGAGGACGGCCTTGGCCTCGGCGGAGAGGGCGGTCTTCTGCTCCATCTCGTAGGCCTGGGCCTCGAGCTGGGCGGTCTCCTGTATTGGACGTTAGCCATGCTGCCGTTTTCGAGTCCTTCACATCTTGAAATGCCAGTGGTTACGTGCCTTGGAGACAGCGAAGAGGTCCTTGGTGGTCTGGATGACACCGCCGAGGTCGGAGACGCTGCTGATGCGGCTCTTGACGGCGTTGGTGTGGTCCTCACGCGCGGCGTTCAGGATGTTCTTGATCTTGTTGGAGTAGTTCTCGGCGAACTCCTTGTACATGGGGCCGACATAGTTGTAGACACCGTAGTAGATGGTGAGGAGGGAGAAGAAGACAATGGACTCCTCGTTGACGACGTAGAGCTCGTTGCTGATGGCGGCGACGGAGAGACCAGTACCGGCAGAGAGAATACCGATCTTGGAGGCGATGGAGTCACCGGGGAGGGAGTCGAGGACAGACTTGGCGACCTCCTTGGGCTCCTTCTGGGGGACCTGAGGAGTGGCCTGCTGGCGCGCAGAGGAGGTAGAGAAGGCGGGCGCGGCGGCGCGGAGGGGGAGGGTAGGGCGGGCCCGGACGGCGCCTGCTCGGGGGTCAGTATGGGCAATTGCGCGAGCGCATGTGTCGACGGAGGGAGAGCGTACCAATGGCGCTTTTTGCGAGACGGGAGGCCATTGCTGCGGTGTGTGTATGGGGGTGATGCGCTGCGTACTGGAGCTTCCGTCGTTCGAGTAAAGTCGGAGCAAGTTGGAAGTCGCTAGCGTGACATGCCTCAGGCCCCCTACATTTCTAGGCGAAGATGTCGCGCTTGCTCCTCCGCATGGCAAAAAGTTCCAAGCGGAGTGGAACTTGTTGCGGGCAGGTATTGTCTACCATCTGATCGCAAACCACATAGCACGCCGAAATGCCTGGGGTGATCGCAAAAGACGACGCAGTGCGCAAGAGGAAGCGCACTGCCGATGTCTCTGCCAAATCGGACGGAGCGAAACCACGCAAGGCACCAAAGACAAAGACCGAAGACATCCAGTCGCAAATCTTGAGTCTGGAAAGCCAGGTCCTCGAGTCGCCCGACTACTACGGCAACATCGTCACCCTCCAGAAGCACGTCTCTCAGTCCGTCACCCAGCCTGAGACCGCAACCCTTGCAGCAGTCGCACTTTGCCGTGTCTTCTGCAGACTGATCGCGAGCGAGGCTCTGGTCCGTCGCAAAGACGCCTCTGACAAGGATGCGCAAACCACACAGATGCTGAGGCAACGCCTGCGCGAGTATGTGCAGGGCATGAGCGCTTGGATTGGCAGTCCAGATGGTGCCATGGAGAGTACAGCATTGACGTTGTTAATGCGGGTAGCAAAGGAGGAAGTTTCACAGGAACCAAAAAGAGCCGAGCAGGCCTGGAGGACATCACAATCTGTTTTCACGCTGGTGTTGAAGGCTCTCCTGGAGGATGTGAACGCCGATGGTGCAAGGGAAGAATTCGTGGAGAAGTACGTCGAGGAACACGACGATGTACGATTCTACACTTTCCTGGGACTCAAGCAATACTTCGAGGAGCCGAGCAACCGCGAGGAGGACCGTCTGTCAAATGCTCTGGATTTGCTTTCGAAGATTGAGGGCGTCCCGGAAGTCAAGGAGCAGCTAGAGGACTGGTATGGCGAGCCACCAAGTTCGAAGAAGCACCCGCTGCTCTCACTCACAGCACATCTGAAGATGGCGCAAGAGGGGTGGTTGAGCATTTTCCGCTCACCTCTGACGAACGACCACCGCAAGAAGATTCTCAACATGATGACTCGTCAAGTGCTGCCTTGGTTCGTCACCAAGGTTGAGACTCTGACCGATTTCCTTACCGACTCCTTCAATGCCGGAGGAAGCACAGCGCTGCTTGCCCTGAGCGGCATCTTTCACCTCATCACTAAAAAGAACATCGACTATCCCGACTTCTACACAAAACTCTACTCTTTGCTGGACGAAGATGTACTCCACAGCAAACACCGCAGCCGCTTCTTCAGACTTCTCGAGTCTTGCATGGCTTCTACTCACTTGCCAGCAGCTATGGTTGCAAGCTTCATCAAGCGCTTTGCCCGACTCTCGCTGCAAGCACCTCCCGGTGCTATCGTCTGGATCGTGCCTTGGACTTACAACATGCTCAAGGCTCACCCCACTTGCTCCTTCATGCTTCACCGCACATACCACCCAGCGCATGCCATCTATGCCGAAAATAAGGATTACGAAACTTCAGGCATGGACGACATCTTCGATGCTACCGAGCCAGACCCATACCTCACACGAGCGATTGACAGCAGTTTGTGGGAGCTGGAGACATTGACCGCCCACTATCACCCCAACGTCGCGACTCTCGCAAAGATCATCGGCGAACAGTTCACAAAGCGCGAATACCAGCTTGAGGACTTCTTGGACCACTCATATGCCAGCCTGATAGATGCCGAGTTGGGCAAGGCCTTGAAAAAGGTTCCTGTGGTGGAATTTGAGATTCCTAAGCGCATTGTGACTGCTGAAGAGGGAGGATTAAATAACCTCGGCTCTCTTTTGGAGACAGCCATAAAGGCCTCATAGATTGTAGTTGATAGTTGATAGCGGATAGCGGAATAATACCCTTCATGCATGTAATCATGGGTTCATGTATTCTTCTCGTGATCACAAAAGATATATGCCCGTCAGAGGCGGCAACGGCTCGTTTGCAGTGTTTGATGTTCTCGAGTCGGAGAAAAGTAGGCTCGATCTCAAACGCCGATCCAGAGCTTCAGCTTCCAGTCGTGCCGAACCCATTCGATCGTCTTCCCACGTAAACCATAGACTCAACCTCTTACCGAGAACACACCCCAATTGAGACACGACCGGGCTTGTCCCTAATTCCTGTCGATCTTGTACCTCCTGTTCACTTCGAAAAAACTCCACCAACAACTTCATCCAGCAAAGCATACTACCACCCCACCAACCATGGGCCTAATCGCCAAAGCAATCGGCCTCACAGGCTGGACCGCCCTCGGCGCAGCAGGCACTTTTGTCGCCATGACGCGCAAAAATCGCATTCTCCCCGTCCCTGCAAGCGACTACATCTTCAACTCAACCCACTACGCCCGCTACAACCCGTACAATTCGCCGGTGACCCAAGATATCTGCTTGCGCCAAGTGCCACTCTCCCAGCTCAAGCCCGAGCTCCTTGACGAGAAGAATGAGGGAAAGCTGGCAGAAAAGTTCTGCGCCGGCGTCTGGAGCGGCATCGGATATGCGTACCAGAGAAGCTATCTAGAGAAGAAATACCGCGGCCCCGAAACAGCCTCCCACCTGTGGGACCGCAAAGAGCTCGCCGAAAGCTCCTATGAAGTCGGCACGCTGATCACAGACCATTTCGAAGTCATCTCGAAGACTCCCGAAAGCATCATCGTGCGCTGTGGAGACTCGCCGCGCACTAGGGACGTGAGGGAGAGCGATGGGTTGTTTGAGATGACCGCGGAAATCAAGAAGGAGGAAGGCGTGGCGGAGTTTGGGCTCAAGAGTGTTTTCTACAATGGCAAGAGTGGATACGAGAGTGGGAGCAAGGCGGGACCTATGCCGAGTCATGTGCAGTGGCTGCACCAGCAGTATGACAAGGTACTTATGGAGAGTGCAATTAGGAATGTGACGAAGTAGAGGGTGGAGAAGAGGGGATCAAGATGAGCTGCAAGAGTGGATGCCCATCTGTCCGACGGGATTGTTCGAGAAGGAGCATGTATGATAGAACAAGCGGACGCTATTTCGAACTTGAGACTACAGTCTTGCTCATTAAAAAGCGGCCCGACTCAATCAAGAAACCTCGCATCGTCATCATATTGCCAGCTCTTGTGCTCAGCAGGTTCAGCGTCTTCCGTCTTCCTCAGAACCTCAACACACGCTTCGCGCAACTTCGACTTCATACTCTGTGTCATTTTCGCCCACAGCTCGTCGGCGAAATCCGAGAAGCCGGTCGTCCAGTTTTGTTGCAGCGCTGAAGCGGTGCTGTTAGAGTACGCGGCACTAACGGTCGACGAGCTAGTTGGTTGGCGGGAGAGAGATTGTATTGTCCTTTCTGAGCCATTGGCGACATTTGGCGAGGAAGTTGACGTGAGAGCATCGAAATCCGATACGATGATGGGCAAGCCGACGAAGTCGTTGGCGAGAAGGGTTTGCGCTGCTGCTGCCATGGCCGTAGTTTTGTTTCTGATTGGACATACAGAGGAATACTGCCAGGAAAAAGGCTACCGATGCTTTCTCGTGAGCTACAGCATTCTTTCCGATCTCACGAACACTTTGTACTTTGTTCATATGTGTCTGGGCCCGGAAGCGGAGAGGGGGTGCGAACAAAGGAAAGGACATGATGTTGATGATAAGTGCGCCGACAAGAGATCCTCCTTGAGATGAATCACGCGGCTCAATGTCGCTTGGCCGTGTCATGATTGTATGTATCTCCAACTTTTCGCTGCTATGATCGAGTATATGGCTTGTTGTCACCTCAGCGAAGCTCAGATGTCGTTATTGTGCGAGGAATGTAGACACGCTCCAGCGTTGAGGCTTGCGCGAACCTCCAAGGCTGAAGAAGCTTCCTCTGGCTTCGTGCACCGCGATGCATGGGACTTGCAGACAACGCAAAGTATAGTGTGAGGAACATGTGTCGCATTCATCGCGTTGTGCGAAAGCACTGTCCGCCACACGACTTGAAGCATTCGTCCTTCCTACCGAGAGTTGGCCCATGGATGCCACGATGTTCTCGTCGCCGTCCTAAGCCACATCAATTTGCCGGTGAACGTAAGACCCTCTTGCTAAGGACGATGTGCATATGCTGGAGACTTTCAACCTCTGAATTTCAGCAACACTGTCGTCTTCATGTCAATGGAACGTGGCAGTTTCACGTGACAGCCCCACTCCGCGTGGACAAAGCGAGATCGAACATCATACGGCAGAACTTGTCGTCCCTGGTCACTGAAAAATTGCCCGTTCGTAGCACCGATGGGGCAGAGCATCGCTGTGCATGACTGTCAAACGGAGGACCAATCGCTTCCCGAACCAGGTTTTTGTCGACCAATGATCAAGGTAATTAAGCGAGACAGAGGCTGCTCTGGCTCGCAAGCAGTCACACCACCAGCTTAAGTTGCTTCGATAGCAGGTCGAACACCCACGCCACGGTCTGCTGACAAGCGAGCAGCTTTGCCAGGAAGAGTCAAAGTGATCGCTTACCCAGGCTGGACAACATACTCGTACACCAGCAACTTGGACAACGGTCACAGTTCGACTACCGTAGGAGAATAAGCTTTTGACATGTACCTGTGTATGCTTGGTGTGCTGGGTCGCTTGACTTCTTTTTGATCGCAGGGGGCAGCGGAGAAATCTTGACAAGCCACCGTTAGTCGTGGTGGATCTGTTGCCTATAAGATCACACCATTGTCATGAGAGCGACTGCTTTGCCAAGGGCACGGGTGGCATCGATCCCATTAGAATGTGAATCATGGTTGACAAAAAGGTCGGTTATATAAAGCGATGACTGAGCTTCAGAAGAGCTGGAAGGCATGACCAGAATCTTGGAAAAGATTCATACAATATCCACTCCATGATGCTGAAACTTCTCCTAGTCGCACTACTCGCTTCCCTTTTACCAGAAGTCGAAGGCACGTCGTACCATGACATTGTTGGACCTGCGTCGAACTAACAGGCAAGCCTAGCTAGGAGAGGAAAGGGCAACACGATCCGTGTCAAGTCTGACCAATCGATTCAAGTTGCGATCGACTCCGCACCGCGTGGCAGCCGCATAATTGTAGATGCAGGTACCTATGCCGAACAGCTGCTTATCAAAACAGACGGCATATCACTGGTCGGCGATGGAGCGATCCTCACACCGCCTGGTTCCCCTATCACAAACGAATGCACCAACTTCGCCGGTCCGATTGACCCGGCTACGGGCGACACGCCCAGTCAAGCTGGCATCTGCGTCGCTGGTAGCGGCCTTGAATCGGAAAATTTCATAACCGAGCACAAGCGCGTGAGATCTGTGCAGAACCCAGTCAAAGGCGTCTCGATCACCGGGTTCACAGTCAGTGGATTCTCTGGCTTCAACATCCTCGTCATAGGCGGCGAGAATGTCAACGTCTACGGCAACATATTGCTCGACGGGCCCAAGTATGGCTTCCTCACGGCCGGGTCCACGAACACCCAAGTCTCGAAGAATGAAGTCACCTCGACGATTCCGGGCTTTTGCTTCATCGGAATTTGCATGGACAACTTCTCAAAGGTGAAAGTGTCAGGGAACAAAATCTCCAAGTACTACATTGGCCTTTGGTAAGTGTACCAGTCGCCTAGACGCTGTCAAAGCGCAACGCAGAGCTCATGATCGGACAGCATCCAAACAAATGGAGCCGAGATCGAAGACAACGAAGTCAGCGAGGCCTGCTTCGGAGCCTTCTTCGACCCTGGAGTCCGCAACGTTCGCTTCCGCGATAATAAGTTGAATAAGTCGCAACCAGCATGCGCTCCTTTCGGTGCCGCCGGAATCATCCTGGACGGCGCCATCGAAGCACGTATCGAGGGCAATTGCGTGGAGAATTGGGTGAGCGACGACCCCAAAACCGCGGGCATCGTTGTGGCGGACGATCCTTGCAGCGGCGAAGCTCCTTCGCTGGCCTGTTTGGCTTTGAATGGTCCGGCGATTGCAGGTGACAATCGCGTCAGAGGCAACACACTTCGCGACAACACTCTAGACATCTTTGTAAACACCACCGGTACTGGGAATGAGTTTAGGAAGAATGATTGCAAGACGTCGAATCTGGAAGGAGTATGCCCATCCGATTGACGACTGCTTGATGTTGTTGAGAAATTTGTAGCACGATCTCTCACTTTTCTTTTCCTTCCTTGCTTCATGTTCAAAAGACTGGATTTTATGACCGATGCCTCGACTTACTAAGTAGTGTCTCCAAACCAATCAATCTATGCAATCATCCGGTGTATCTTCTCGCTCAACATCAGCCATGATCATAGCACAACTTGCTGTCTATTCATATACCGTGTTGGAAGTGCGCTAAGTGTGGGCATCGACATCGGCCCCTGCGTGGGGACCAACCTGCCTCATAGAGCTTTCTCGTATCGTCAGCTAGGTAGACCAGATGTCTCCGTAGTCGCAGCGCGTGTGAAGCCATCTCTTCGGGCAAACCACACATGCTACGCACACTCTATAGACGTTTGGCTCAATGTATATTTCTTTGCGCATGTGCGAAGGCTTTCAGAAACAAACAAATCAATGCGCTTCATGGAGGACCAAGAAAGACCAACGCCTGGCCGCCTCATTCTTCCGTCATCGAAGAAAGCTGCCCTATACTAGCGTTGTCGATATTGCGACTAGCACGATTAGATCTTGATCGTACCTGGGCTGGGCGCTCCGATCGATCTTCCACTAATATTACCACCAGTAGTATGGTACCGTAGATCAATAACATCATCGCAAGTCGTCGCTTGCAAGTGGTGATCCTTGGGACTGTGGTGGCCGAATTGAGCTTCATGATGTCACCACTTTACGCGCTCACCCGTCGTCTGGCGCGACCAGACCACCAGCCTCCAGGAGCTTTCAGTGACGCGATGATGATCATCAATGGTCGGGTAGAGCAGTTTAAGAAGGTTGTAAATGTCGTACGGTCGAGGGGAAAGTGCTTGCATGCAGTTCTGTGCCAGTCCTCATAATCTACCTCAATTGCTCGGATTAAACCCTACGAACAACCACTACCACTTTAACCATTGATCTTTGATCTTACACCTATCATCCTCTCAATCTCAATTCCAACATGCCTCCCAAGGAGAAATACAGCGATCCCAAACTTCGCGATGAAGTGAAGGAAGAGATCCACAACAGCGACAAAGGTGGCGCTCCAGGCCAATGGTCCGCCCGTAAAGCCCAGATGATGGCCGCTGAGTACGTGTCATGTTCTATTTGACTTGCTGTAAGCCAGTACTGACCAAACTTTCAAGGTACAAAAAGCGCGGCGGCGGCTACAACACCGACAAATCCGAACAAGACGAGTCGCAAAAGCACTTGTCCGAATGGGGCGAGGAAGAATGGCAGACTAAAGATGGCTCTGGCGATGCCAAACAGGAAGACGGAACGCAGAAGCGGTACTTGCCTAAGAAGGCCTGGGAGCAGATGAGTGAGAAGGAGAAAGAGGAGACGGATCAGAAGAAGCAGGAGGGAAGTAAAGAGGGTAAGCAGTTCGTGGGGAATACCCAGAAGGCGAAGGAGAGTCGGGAGAATGCTAATGAGGAGGAGCATGAGAAGTATGAGAAGAAGAAAGAGCAGGAGAAGAAGGCGAAGAAGAACGAGAGTAAGGGTGAGAAGGAAGATGATGCTGAGGAGGAGGACGGCGATGCAGAGTATCAAGAAGAGGAAGAAGAGGGTGACGAGCAAGAGGACGACAATGACGACGACGTGGAAGAGAAAGACGGCGGCGAGGAAAAGAAGGCCAATGGCAAGAAGCGCACCCGCGGCCAAGAGAACGGCAGCAACAAGAGCCAGAAGAACAATTCTGGCTCCTCGCAATCCAAGTCAAACGACGACTCCAAGAATGAAGACGACGACTCCAAGCAAAAGAACGGCACCGTCGGCTCCAAACACATGAAAGACGAAGACCCGGCCCCCAAAGGCTCCGCCGACCGTCTACCCAAGAAAGGCCAGTCTGCACAGTGGAAAGCGCTGCCTGGTTTCGTGGCAGGCAAAGTCGAAGACATCTTGACGGCAGAGCAGGAAGTGGACGGCAAGAAGGTGAAAGCCAGCGAGAAAGATCCCAGGATTGTGTTGAAGAGTGATTCGAGCGGCAAGATTTGCGTGCACAAGCCGGAGGCGTGTTATTATGATTGATCGATTTACTGGCGGGGGAGAAGGAGAGGATTTGTTCTTCTCCGTAGGCGAAATTGGTTAAGTTGGACTGTGTACTGTAAGATTAGCTTCTGTGCAAGTGCCTGAATGAAATGTGCTGTGTATGCGTGTGGTGTTGCCAATGGCCCAGTGAAGAGTTGCTTTCGATCCATGCAGTCGGGCTACTGCGTGGCGGGTGGGAATTCACAATATTGGTGGTGTCTGTTGCTGTGACGAATGCGCACTTCGTCTCGACGTCGATATTGCAATGTTAGTTAGTTTGGAAGCAATATAACTATTCTGGTGTGTTGCGCGAGACCCTGCGCTCGTCAACCGTGGTCGCTTGACAGCTATGGCCGTTTCATTTGGATGCAAGCCATCACCAGGCTGTCACGCGCCTCCAGCGCTTACAATCATAATTTATCATTCGATGCGGCAGAGAGATGCGACGACTTAGGGCTAGTTGGAGGGATCCGGCAATGTTGACGTGTTGAACCCTAAATGGTATGGCAGCTAAGCGTGCGCCTTGCATTGGCTGCCGTCGTCGCGCTTGCTAACACTTGAGGGCTCAGAAACGGGCGGCCTTCTTCGCGCCTTCGTCGAGTGGATCGCATGGCAGCTTAATTGAACGACCGCCCAGCAGGTTGCCGAAGCGAAACATACGAGAGTAGTGTACGAGCAGGGTGGTACGGGACCATGCTGTGTTACGACGCTGGCCTGAAGATCGCGGCCAGCGAACCGCATGTGTATCTTCACCGTGGGCAGGCAAAGCTCCGGACACGCGCTCTCCGCCAATAGACGCCGCGCCAGCACGCGCCTTCGCAACCACCCTTGCTCGTTTTGCCAATGATGCTGCCTCCGCTGTTTGCGTGCGACCCTGATATTTGACAGACCGGGAGGCCCTGGGCTGTGCCGCTCGGTCCGATCGCCTGAGCACGATCAGACGGGGAATGGGCTTGTTGGTTGACGTACAGCCAGGCGCGGTGTACCAGATGATCGGTTTGACGTCGAAGGCCGCTGACTCGAGCATTGGAGATCAGTGGTATGCTCACGCGAGAGCCATCAACACCCGAATTCTGAAGCAGACTACCGTCGCAACCCCGGGCCAGGTCTCGCCCTCTCGACCTGAGCTTACCACGGCAGTAGACGCGGTACCTGAGGTGCAGGACAACATGGGGAGTCTTGCGACTCGATACTAACGCCGGAATATAGTCGGGTGCAGCAGCGAGCCACAATACTGCCTTTTGCAGGAATTACCGAACGCAAGACCGAGAAGGGAAAGCATTTGGTCGCAAGACCACAAGAAGCAGTGTGCTGTTGGCCAACGGGCCTGAGGCTTTGTGCACAAGCGATGGAGAACCACCTCTCCTGGACCGCGCATCCTTGCTCGTCCGCAAACCGAGCTCACCTGCTTACGTGCATGGCTGCATCAGCCCCTTGGAAGCCCCTAGACTGTGGTTCGTAGAGCATATGTACGTGCACATCAGATCACACCCGCATATATACTGCGCGCGTCTAGAGTCCTCCACTGCTGCAGTCAGCCGAGGAGCTAAGTTGCCGCCGGATGGGTAGCGAGGAGTGTGTTCACACACTCCGTAGAGGTGCTCTCATGGAGCCACGAGGATCAACAATCGGCATGAGCCGCGATATAGACCCGATTTGCAGTGGTCGATCGACCAAGGCGTGCGCTAGGAGATGCCTCCGTTTAACACACGACTCGACGATTGATTCTGCCTCCATAATAAAGGCGGACGTGGATACTTCGCCCAGAAGATGTGCCGAACATGCTAAACAAAGGTCCCGAGCGTGCGTGAAAGCCAATGCTTGCCGTCTGGCCAATGCGCGACAGCGGCATGCTGTGATTGGGCAGTGGGCAGAACCAGGGTGTGAAGTAGTGCGCAAGCATCTTCCAACGGCTTGTCCACAACGCAGAGAGCCATGTGTACCATGTGGCACAGCATTCGGACATGCCTGCTCGGGGCAACAACGCCCGCGGACCGCTGTATCATCGAGGACAACGGCAACGGGGATTATTACAACGGGCTGTTTGTGTCCACGCGCACCCGTAGCACGAAACGTGCAAACACGTCCCTCTCCCTCTCGGGGTGCTCAGCGAACTTGTGTCTGCTGCCCAAGTACCGGACCTCTGGGGCGTCCGCCCGGCAGCTCATAGGTGAAACGGCCAGCTGCCAGTCGGGGCCGTTAGTAAGGGTATAGTTGGTGTGGCACGGATGGCTCGTGGCCATGCAATCGTAAGCACATCGACCAAGGTGACCCTCCTACACGCTACCCAGAGGCGCATGAGCGCCCAGAGCCAGAGCCTCGCAAGGCCTCTCTCCCATGCGCTATGAGCCCACCGCCCTCTGTCCGCCCCGGCAGATCCTCCGCGAGCTGTCTGCGCTGTCTAGTGTGGCATCCACCTCGCTGCATGAGCCAGGCCATGGCCTCGCGGGCGCTCGCTCCACTGCATCCTCGTCGTAACTCTAGACCTCACGGCCCTCGAGTGCGCAGGCGCTCCAGGATACAAGAATCGTAGCGCGCTCCTCCATGCCTCCCACGCCCGCCAAGTCCATGTCGTCTCTGTTATTGCAACTATATTATCATCTCGGATCTGCAGGTGACACCGCGGCTGACTACTGCAGCCCTTGCCACGCCACACCCACGCTGTACACCGCGTGACGGGTCGAACATTCCTAGCGTCCTTCCTTCGTGCAAGGCAAGCCAGAGTGCAAGGCAAGGCAGCGCAGGATGGTCCTGCGGGATGCCGGCGTCCAACATATCGGGTCAGCTAGCACAGACAGCCGCGCTGCTGCATCATCTCCATCACCATCGCCGTACCATTCATCTGCACCTCGCCGCTCAGAGTGTTTGCCTAAACCTCCCAGCCGAAATCACGGCTCTACAAGACACGGTCCTAGCAACTCCACCACCAACCCGAGCTCAACTTTTCTGCGCAGCATGACGAGGAGTCGGCGGCAAAGCAACGAACACAAAGGCGAGACAGGCGCCTTTAGCCTGGCTGGCGAAAGGATGATGTCTGCAGAGGAATACGATGCGTTGCCCTCTTCAATACAGTATGTGGCCTCCTTTCCGTCCTGAAACTTGGCGGTCTGCACATAGCCGTGCAACTGTTTGCATCATGTGTCGACAGGAGTGCTTGCAGAAGAATGATATGAGCGCATGGCCATCTAGATCATGCCTGCCTTCTGAAACACGGCGACGCCTTCCACCTCTGCATGGCCGTGTTGAGACTTGCTGCAGCGGTGAATGGAAGGAAGCTGCAATCAAGCAGTAACCGGGCTGACCACAGAAACAGGAAAAAGTACTTCACGACTTCAGAGCGTCTTCGCATCACCGAAAAAAGTCAAAACTCGCCTCGAAAGACTCCGCAGAATCACCTGTCAGCACACAAGGCTCACGGCAGTGGCAGTCGTAGCTCGAGCCGCAAACCCACTCCAGAACCATGTCACATCTCCACACTGCCTGATAACTGGAAACCTAACTCGGATCGCAAGGTCAAGCAGTCGATGACCTCTAGTTTGCTCAGGTCACGCCGCCGTCATTCACGCCCAAATATTGAACAGCAGCAGCCAGTCGTCAGCGAAGAACAAGCAGCCTGGTTCCTGGCACTACCGGACAAAGTCAAGCGTCAACACTTCAGCAAGGAAGAACAAACTCTCTTGGCTGACCGCTGTGAGAGTGTGCTTGACAGAAAGTGTCCAAAGTCATCCCAGGAGTCTGCACAAGAGTTCTGTCGCCGGCGGCTAGATTCCCACGCCGAGAAAGAACAAACGTACAAGCACCGTCGACGATCATCAGCCCCAGTGACGAGAGCTTTGGACGAGCAAGCACTTGCCGACATCGCAGCATCAGACGCTCCAGAAGCCGTTGAAGACGGCGAAGGCGACAAGATGCCTACATTAAGTCTATATTCGAGGAGGCACTCTTTCTCTGCCAACCGTGACCTCAAGCCTGAGCCACTGGTCGTGACTAAGGCTCAGATCCGATCATTCCGCAAGTCATTCGCGCTGAGACCTCTCCCATTGCCGGCACCAGTACTCGCACCCTGCCCTTCACCTGGTTTCTTCAAGGCGAAAGATGCGCAGAGATCTATGAAGCCCAAACGCCGCCCCGCTGAGCTGTCATTCACCCCTCCGTCACCGGAAGCGAAACACTACAAGGACCCCGAGATGCGAAGGACCCTGCGAGCGATGTCTTCGCCAGAGCTTTTTGACGAGGCTCTGGAATACGGATTTCCGAATCCTCCCATTCATCATCCTTCGAAAAGCGCACAATTTAAATCTAGGTTCAGTGCGAGCACTTCAGAGAACGACCGGTCTTCGTCGCTCACATCAAGCTCTACTGCTGAGACCAAAGATTTGCCATTTGGTGCCATCCCTTCTACACCTGATGGTTCGACAAGATTTTTGTCGCCGAGCGCTTCTACTGGAGACTTGATGTCTGAGGCCAACAGGAAGCCCGCATCTCCTCAACCATCGCACCGCCGAGCTCACACTACTGGGCATACGCCATCTCACAGTCGCACGCCTTCCTCTGCGAACCGCGAGATGACCCTGCGCATGACACTGACCCGTCCGATGCTGCGCAGTGCAGAGTCAGATGTCAACGCAGCGCGCATGCCATCCCTACAACCACCGCTGGACGAGCACGATCCACTTGCTCTCGAAAGCATAACCGTTTGCGATGACCCTACTGGCGCCCAGGGAGCTTTTGCCATCAATCCTGACACTTCTCAGAACCTCAAAGGCATCAAGAAAGCTCTCAGAAACTGGGTCCGCAAATGATCGATTGCTTTTGACAAAAAATCCTTCACTCTGCATTATTAGCGAAATACGTCTGTTTTGTTCTCGGTTAGCGAGGCGTTGGCATAAGGTTTGGCCTACTGTGGCTTTACTGCTTCAGGGTGACGCGACGGGCTACAAGAAGCTTTTCCGTGCGTTTCGTACCTGGCGATGAAGCCTGGGTACCCTTGGGCCATGGAATTGGGGACAAAAGCATGCATATATTATTATTCTAACGACGACATGAATACTCCTTCCATCTTCTTTCACACGCGTCTCGTACACTCCTCCTTCCAGCTTGCGTGCTCGATGGTTTCAAGCATTCCAATCGATCATGTTGAAAACGAGCAAGGATGTCACGCCGGTTCTCTGCGCGTAAGTAATGATCGTCAGGCCCCTGTCTTCAAAAAGAGAAGCTATTCTGGACGATCCCTACGCGCTTCGATGCTAGTGCGGTCCGAGGTGTCTCGTCACTGGGGAAGCATCTTCTCCTAGCGCCAGCCACGGGGCTCCTAGCGCGACGACCAGAGACGAACCATCGAGAGACGAGGGGGTTTCATCTACATGTTCGTCTCCACGTCGCGCTTTTGGTGAACCAAGAGCCATGAGTGGGTGACGAGACCTGCCGACGAGACATTCGCTGCCGCTGCCGCTTGTCGTTCCTTTTCGCAGTCACTCTCTTTGCTGCTTGCACCACTTGGTCGCACGTCTTCGTGAATGGACGCTTGACGCGCGAACGGAGAGGTTGTTCACACTTTCACTGAGGATACTGCGATATAACATTCACTCGCTCGCTACTTTGCGCGATTACACACGCGTGCGATTACACAGCACCACTTCACTCACTACACTAACAGCAGCGCACGCAGGTCGTGGGCTCTGTCGGAATTGGACATCACCAGCAGAACACACGCACTCTCTATCACATATCCACCAACAGTGCCGTGAGCGACACGGTCTCCACTCTTTCGAGAATAACATACAACAATATCACAACCGCTATACGCAAACCACACATCATGTTCGGCTTCCACAAGAGGAACCGCTCCCTCATCCCCGTCAAGGGCATCGACGCGCTGGAAGCCTCGGAGAAGCAGATGCTCATCCTGCAGGAGGATGAACTCGGCTACGAACCAGAAGATGACAATGCCATGGAGGAACAGCTAGAGGAAGAAACGCAGTCTGGGCACAACCACACACCTTGCTCCCGCCGCAACATGATCATGATTTACCTCCTCTTCCTCGCCGAAGCAATCATGTCCTCCTCCCTCTCAACCCAAATCATGGTCCTGGTCCCTTCCTCAATCGGCTGCGTTGACATGGACGTCTCGTTTCTGCGCAGCGTCTTGCAATGCGCCTACTTCCTCGGCAGCGCGATGGGTCTATTCTGGGGACTCGTGGCTGACAGGTGGGGACGGAGGAAAGTCGCCATGCTCGGGCTGGCGGGCATGGGATCTTGCTGCTTCGGCATGGGATTCGCGACCAGTCTTCCTGCTTTTACTGGACTGAGATTCCTGGCCGGCATGGTTAGCTCGGCAGTCACGGTTTCGGGCCTGGCGATGCTCGCGGACTCGACTCATGGGAGCAAGGAGAGGGTTTCGGCTGTTTCGAGACTGCCTGTTGTTGCTCTTGGCGGGAGCATTGGGCCGCTGGCTGCGCAAATTATGCGTTGCGTGGGCGAGAGGAGCAATGTTGGCGTTTTTGCGAGGTTCCCTGGGTTGAGCTCGCAGCTTGCTTGTGCGGGTTTTGTGCTTTCTATTGGACTTGCTGAGGTTTTCCTTCTGAAAGAGGTATGTGGAAGCATGGTGGTATTTGTCTTGTCGCGTGCGCTTGCTAACTACTTGCCAGACACTTCCCCAGCCTGAGTCCAAGTCTGTCGAACGCGAGGACTACCACGATTGCGAGAAAGCCACTTTCCTCGGTCAGCAGCACTCTAACGACTCCACTGACTCCCTCAATATCAGCATTATCGAAGCTCTAAACGACACCACCGCCACGCCCCTCCCGTCCTATCTCAGCATCTCCCAACTGCTCTCCGCCCCATCAGTGATCATCCTCCTAGCCTCCTACGCCATCCTCTCCCTCCACTCCTCGACCTTCGAGGTCCTCCTCCCTCACCTCGCCCACACGGCCTCTCACGATCTCGGCATCTCCTGCGAATGGCCCACCTACGTCGTCACCGCCATCGAAATCTTAGCCGCCGTCGGCGTTCTCACCTGCATTCCCTTGGGCGTCAGCAAGAACGGTCTCCTTCATCTTTACCGCAAGACCTCCCTTTCGTTCCCAGTCCTCTACGTCCTGATCCCGCTACTCAGCATCGCCTTCCACGCCGCAAAAGCCTCAGTGATAATCGCCGCGATGTCCTTGGTTTGCGACATCATCGCCATACTAGCAAGATCCTTCTTCTCCAGCTCCGCACAAGTTCTCGTCTTGCTGCTTGTTCTCAACGCCGCTCCGGACGCTTCGTCGACCGGCTCGGTCATCGGCGTCGTCTCGATTTCGGAAGTCTTCAAAGCTCTCGCCGTGGGAGCTAGCGGCATTAGCTTCTACCTTGCCGACGACTACTCCGTGGCTGTCGTGAATGGCTCGCTGTGGGCTGCGCTTGCTGCTATCGCTACCATTGGTGCTGCAGTGACGTGGAAGTTGAGAGAGAGCCCCAAGATTGGCACAGACTATCCTGAGGAGTGTCTGGTCTGGCAGGACTTGTTCGATGCGCACGGCGACGAGGAATCGGGCTTTTAAGCCTCTTTTTTGTTTCGTTCGAGTAATTTCCTATCCTCCAAGGGCGGATCACTTTTCCAAAGCTCTGCTTTTTCTCTCTATAGTCAAATCCTTTTTCTTTTATGTCCTCTCACGATAGCTAAATTTCATTGATCCTTCAAAATACAGCATGCACATACATTCGAATAACTTTCCATGCTGTCAATTCTCGCTCTCATCTTTCTACCATCTGCCACAATCAACCATCTCACAGCGAAGGCCCAACCTCCCCCATCTCCTCCCTCTCCAACTCCCCAAAAATCCCTTCCAACCTCTCCCTCCACTCACCCATCAACACCGGGTCCAGATTCGTCGCGTCAGCACTGACAGCCGTCCAAAGGCCATCCTCAGCTCCTCCGACACCGATCAGGAATTCGCCGTCTCGCACGCGGACGGCGGCTTGGATGTCGTGGAAATCGGCAACGAGATCCTTCACATCCACCTCCTTTCCGTCCCTGCGCTCGCTGACTGCGCTCAGAACGGTGTTCTTCACATCGTACATTCCCCTCCCGATCACCCCTTCGCGCCTTCCGACGCTACTCACGCCGCAGGTTTGTGTGGTAGCGTTCGGACGCATGGGGTATGCGCCTTGGGGATTCGCCACCCCTT
The DNA here is from genome assembly GCA_030463185.1 of Cladosporium sp. BF-F. Classification (NCBI taxonomy): domain Eukaryota; kingdom Fungi; phylum Ascomycota; class Dothideomycetes; order Cladosporiales; family Cladosporiaceae; genus Cladosporium; species Cladosporium sp. BF-F. Next base: position 1,318,395 of record JAMRMS010000011.1, read on the forward strand.
CTCGGAGAACTTCAGGAAGCATGGTCCTCGTCCGCTCGATGCTGCTGATGTATTGCGTCTGCAGCATGCGTCCCGGGCCGCGCGAGCCCATGTAGTGGAACTTCTCCGCGTCTGATCCTAATCGCTCGAGAGGTTTCTTTTGATACACGGCCAACTGCTTCTGCGCTCTCTTCGCTAGCAGTTTGATGCGAGAGGATAAGGGTAGGGAAGAGGGCAGGAAAGGCAACTCGATCCCATCGCTGAAGGCTAGCATTAGGCTTTCTGCTGGCATTGGGGTGGAGAGAAAGGGGCGTGGATTAAGGGGGAAGCCTGTTATGAATGGTTTGCGCTCTGATGATGGAATGTCGGGATATAAACGTTCGTGGAATTCCATCATTGAAAGAGCCGCAAGGGCGAAGCAGCCTGCTCCGACGCTGACGGAGGCGGAGCGGCAGAGGGAGGTCAGGCGGGCGGTGGCGAGCAGAGAGGCTTTGGCGAAGACGGGAATTGTGTTGAGGGCCGGGAGGCGGGTGTAGTCTAGCACTGAGGCGTAGGTTGATGGGAATGGAGAGGGAAGGAGAGGCGTGCTTCTGCGGAGAGGGTTTGAGAAACCTGCACGATGGGGTTTGCGTACATGTCGGAGGATGCGTGTCAGCGCCCAGAACCATCGGCGTTTGGCGAGGGAGCCAGTTATGAGTGGGTAGAGGCTTTCTTGCGGCGGTGGGAGGCGTGAGAGGAGGGCTGAGGGGGTTATATCTGCTCGGAGAGCGGTGTGGAGGTCTGATGAGGACTTGTTGAGGATGTGCACGAAGGATCGCATCCAGGTGTAGTTTGTGAGTCCATCCGTGACCTGGTGACCGATGACATTGAGGAAACGCAGAGTGCCTGATCCATTCTCGTCTAGATTCAATGGGTATACGAAGCACTTTGCGAGGCATTCTCCTGGGTCGATGACCCGACCGGTGTTTTGTGCGTGAACCCAGAAGTCGAGCGGGTCAACGTCTTCGAAATGATCTTCTAGGAATACTATGCTGGCGCGGGCATTGTCGATAGCAGCAGACTCATCTTTGGGCACGTCGACAACTGAATAGATAGGCGGTGTGGCGACTTTTGATTCTTCCATCCAGCTCTGCCGCTTCAACGCCTTCGATTGAGCCAGAGGGTGTTCGCATTGGAACAGCGCCCATGCGAGTACTATTCTCTCGCGAAGGTCCTTTTTGCTCAAACATGTCTTGATGGTGAGGTCTAGCTGGACGTTCAAGTCCGCCCGGCCCTCATAGTATCGTCCATCGGAATCAAATGCGTATTCCACCAGTCCTAGAGGTCGATAGATTTTTGTCTGACCATCTTCTGTTGCAGTCTTCCACGCGTGTACGCTCGGGTCACCGTACTGGTCCAGCCAGTGCGGAGTGTGAGAAATGGACATGCTCCAGTCGAGGGGGCGTCTGGGTGGCGACGAATTCGAATTCGAATTCGAAATGTATTTTATATGACAATGTATGCGGGTTTAGTACAATTCTGAGACCAAGATGCTGTCATACCATAGTGATAAATACAGACATAGAATGAATAAACGGTTCGAACGTGTGTAAATGTATGGATATGCGCGGGAGACCTACAGGAAGCAATCCGAAAGAAAATCTCGCCAAGAGCTGAAAGAGTACGAGATACAGTAAGATGTGGAAAGATCGCCTGCCGACTGCTATATTGCTTCTGCATTCCTGCCTGATAGTAGCAGCCCATTATTCAGCGGGACGCATCTCCCCTCTGGAGTGCCTACTATATCATTTCTCAGTTTTCGCTCGATGGTATGGGCATAGAATTCACAGTATCCAACAGCTGCTCCACGTCAGTATAAGGAGTGTATATTTGTGTACGTTCCTCAGGAATGACTGTATTATCTTTTTTTCTCGATCCCACTTGACTTCCCTCAGACCCGCTCTGTCGTTTCTAGATCTCCGCCCGACGGTGTGAGTATATCTTCCATCGGGTAACACATATTATCTGCGATAGCTGATACGTCAGTTCTCAGTATCTGACTTCTGGCATTACCATGTTATCCGTGGAGTAATATATATGCTGTTGGAGGACTGGTTCTCTCTTTCTCTCAAGCCTCTGCGCGATGGTATGAATATGTCATCCACAGAACTGCACAGGTTTCCTTGATGGCTGTTAAGTCGGATTCCAATCTCTGCTCGATGGTATAAGAATGGTATTTGCAGGAATGCGAGTACCCTCTCTGGTCGCTTCTATACTGATTCTCAATTTCTGCCCGATAGCATAAGCATAGTATCCATAAGACTGGCAATGAAACCTCACTGTGGTAGTATCTCAGAGGCAACAGCACAAGTCGCACTTACTGATATAAGCTGCAAAGTAGATAGTGGTATGTGCAGACTTATGGGCTACAAGTATAATGTACACGACTGTAATACTGATCCAACTGTTGAGAGTATTGCCGCAACGTTTCTGCAGAAAGCACTGCGTAGGAGACGATGGGTTTCAACTGAACGTGGTTTCGCTTTGAGATGAGTACAAACATAATTTTTGCAATACTAGACCACCTTTGCGAGCGATTGTATTCATGCAAATACTCTGACTTTCCTTCTCAACTCGATCCTCAATCTTCAACGCTCTTGACGGCATCTTCGGGTTTCTTAGCTTCCTGCTCGGCGACCGTCTTGCCGTCGCCGACCTGCAAGCCCTGCACGCCCTCAGCAATACTAGCGACATCGGGGAAGGCTTTCAAGGTCTCCTCTTTTGAGGGCGACTCTTTGATGTCGCGCGTCATCTCCTTTTGCTCTTGCTCTTCTGTTACTGCGGGAGTTGCGGTGCCAGACTGCAGAGCGCTTGCGGGAGCGCTGAGGTGGTCGTACTTGGCTTTGTCGGCTGGAATGTTCTCTTTCTTTTCCTCCTTCTCCTCCTCCTCTTTCTTCTCGGCAGGGGTCGCGGTTCCTGAAACCATGGCGCTCGCAGGCGCGCTCAAGTGGTCATACTTGGAGTCTGCTTTGATCGCAGTCGCAGCATCGATGCTCTTCTCCTTCTCAGCTGGCGCCGAAGTCATGGTCTCTGGCTTGACGGCATCCTCGGGCGAGGACTTCGGGAGCGGGTTGTTGCGGGCAGCGATCTCAGCCGCGCCGGGGAGCGCGATGGGTTTTTGATCCGCTGGAGCCTTAGGTGGAGCTGAAGTCGCGGCGGCAGGAGTAGAGACCTTGGTTGTACCGGCTGTAGCGGTGGGCTTGACAGGTACGGGAATGGGTGGAGGTGCTACAGGTGCGCCTGCTGGCGGACAAGGACCAATAGCTTCCTTAATCTCACCGAATTCATTCCACTCTTCGATTTGTTCCAGGTCCTGTGGTTTGGCTGTCAGCCACTGATCCGGGTTCTGCCAACCCTAGCGTACTCACATACTCCGATCACGAAACCCTCTTTGACCAGGGCAGGCAGCTTTCGCTTACCCGCACGTCGCACCCATAGCCTCTTGGCTCTCTCGTCGGTTGCAGTGTCAATGTACTGGAAAGGAATTCTATTCGCTCTCAGAATGGTCTCTATGCGGGAGGTTGCAGTGACGATATGCGAGCTGCCGGCGGTGAGGGAGGTGTAGAGGAAAAGTCGAGGGTCTTTCTCGAGCTCGCTGAGGTCTTGAGGGCCACCTGCCATGTTTGCTAGATTCGGGAAGATCGAACCAGAGCTTGCGAGTTTTGTTTCGCTTAGCGGTGGGCGGTAGAAGTGAGGATGACGGTGTTTATATACCGCCTGCATGTGACCGTTAAAGGGAGCTCGAGCTGTGACGATTGTGGGGTCGCTTGCTTCACCCTGCGTGAGCCTTCACGTTTCACCATCGACTCTCCGATTGAGTCCAGTCGCGTCCAGTTGATTCCAACCGTCTTTACATGTATCAGACCACTGTATCGTCTCATTGACCTTCTTCATCATTGTACTCCATCTACGGATCGTTCATAATATTAAATCAAATATAGAGAGTCTCACTTGCAAACTACTTCATCGCAATGCCGAACATAGATACACCGTCGCCACCAAAGAAAAGGTCCAAATTGGGCAGTAACGCAACCACAAGCACGCCAAAGATTCAAATATCTGTAAATGGCATAACGGTGAGCTACACTATCACCGGGCCCGCATCCGGAAAATGGATCGTCCTCGTCAACGGCCTAGCTGACGACCTCACAACTTGGTCTGTCAACATCGAGGCCTTCGCAGCAGCCGGCTACCAAGTCCTAGCATACGACAATAGAGGTATTGGCAAGACCTCCCGACCTCCCGGCCCGTACACGGCCGAACTACTGGCAGATGACTTGCATGCTCTGCTCAACGCGCTGCACATCTATGAATTCCACCTTCTCGGCGTGAGCATGGGCGGTATGATAGCGCAGGCCTTTGCTCTGAAATATCCCAACGGCAGCGACCCTGCAGTAGTCCGAAAGATTCTGACTCTGAGTCTTTGCTGCACTTATGCGCAGCCTTCCGCTTTCTGCGACCGGATGTTTGGTTTGTGGGCTGATATGGCGGCGAAGATGAGCGTGCAGGATGTGATGAGGGATGTCACGTTGTGGGCTTTTACTGTTGACTTCTTCCGATCGAGGACGGATGAGCTAAGGGAGGTCGAGGATGCGATGAAGGGGCTCGATATGTCCTTGGATGAGTATCTGGCACAGCTCAACGTTATTCAGGAGTTTGATTCGACGGATGCGTTGGGTAAGTTATCGAGGGAAGGCGGGTCATTGGGAAGACTCAAAGAGGGCAAAATTATGGTACTTGCCGGTGAGGAAGACATTCTCATCCCGGTATCGCTCAGCAAGGAATTGCACGAAGCAATTCCAGGTAGCGTGTGGCGCACTATCCGTGGTGGGCATGGTTGCATGGTAAGTGCAATCCATAGTTGACGGCAGGATGAATGACTCCCCAGCACTAATCAATTCACAGTGGGAATTCCCCGAGCAATTTTATGAGACAGTCCTAGACTTCCTGGACAATAACTCGACATGGAGTCATGGCATAAGGGTTTCTAGCCCAAGTTTGGTACTGTACATTCCCAAGCTCTATGCTACATTATGCTAATATTTTTCAGCCGTGATCAGTCGTCAGTCATCTCTTAGAGCTTGCTCTCATCAGTCGGCTTCTCGCCGATCAGGTCGAGGAAAGCCGTGTGGACGTGCTCGGTCAGATCAGCGGCTTGCAACGAGCGCCCCTTCTCCTTGAAGGCCAACCTCGAGCACTCCCTGGTGATAGCACTGCCGCCGTAGGCAACGTACATGAGGAGCTCGTCAGCGCTCATGTCGTTCTCGTGGTCCCAAATCTTGTCAAGGTAAGCCATGCGGTAGGCCAAGAGCGTTCCCAGTGAACCAGTGAGAGTGTCACCCTGGCCACCAGCTCTCTTCAAACCGCCCTCACCACTGCAGACAATGGTCTCTTTGCCATTCGAGATGTAATCGACTGGGCCCTTCTGAATGATAGTCACGCCACCGAGAGCATTCGCCAGCTTAGCGCACAACTTGTCCTTCTCCTCGGCGTTTACGTCGATGTTCTGGCTCTTGGCCAAGCGGCCGAACTCGACAACGTTGGGTGTGAGAATGCAGTTCTTGTAGCCATGGACCAGATCGGGGCGAGTCTGCGCAAGGTAGAGTCCATCGGCGTCGAGAACGAATGCAACACCCTTCTTCCGTGCCTCGGTGATGACGCGAGCGCATGTCTCTTGCATGACGGGGTCACGACCTAGACCAGGGCCAACAACTATCACGTGTAGACGATCCAGCATGGCGATAACATTCTGTGAGATGCTGTCGATGGTGTCGTCTTTGCCCATGTTCTTCTCCTGGCGCATGTATGGGTGCACCATGAGATTGGGCGAGTAGGTCTTGATAACTGCACCAGCACTGGGTTCGCAGATAACGTGCGACTGTTGGAGATGGTCAGGTCTTGTTGAAAAGATAGATTGACCGGAATCAATCCAAGGTGGCAATAACGATTGAAACATACCATATCAGCTCCAAGCCTAGCAGATGCCATTGCTGAGAAATAAGGCGCACCAGTGTAGTCCTCGCTACCACCAATGACTGCTACTCTTCCAAGTTGGCCTTTTGTCAATGTTAGCTATCATACCACGCGTTAGAGTTCGCAATGGCTTCGACTATAGCTCACCCTTGTGGAATTTCTCGAGCATGGGAGGGATCATCTTGTACACCTTGCCCAGGAGCTCCTTGCGAGAGAGATTTGCTGCCATGGTTGCGGTGGTATAGAGCGATGCGAATTATGTGTGTATGTTGAAAGTGATTCCTGAATCACAAGTTCAAATTAATTATAATGGCTAGAAGATGAGACGGCAAACGAATATGATTTGTTTTGTCGCCGGCGTTTGATGCGCATGCGTAGCGATGACGTTGGCGGGGTCGTAGATCTGGGATCGGTGAATTGATTGACGATGTCATATTTATTGCGGGACGACACGAGATAGGCACATGTTGATTGTTACATGTATTTGGCCCTGCATTCACTCCTCATCCTCTGTCTCTGTCCATAAGATTGTCCTCATAAAAACTTCCAGTCAATACGATCAATTTGAGTCTCTCTGTTCCATATTCTCCAATAGCCGTCCCTAACCACATACATTGAACCTCCAACCACAACCATGTCCGACGGCATCCACCCTTCCGGGCCCGCACAGCCCACCCTCAACCAGGTCTACTCGACACCAGGAAACCCGGCGACTAAGGAGCCCGCCGAGAAAGTCCAGGCGAGCGCCAATGCCTCTGCAGCACAGAACGCACCAGTGTAAATGTCCCCCAATCACCAGCACGCAAGAACATCAACTCATCCATTGTTCCCAGTGACAAGCGCGTTCCCCAAGAACAGAACAACTCTGTTTCCGATGCAACTCCCACACCCGTAGCCTACGGCATCCGCGGCGCACCACCCGGTGAAGAAGCCAAGGGCTTCACCCAAGAAGACTACGGCAAGCACACGGAGCTCGACGCCGCCCAGATGGCTGCGCCAGGCGAGGGAAAAATTCACGAGGCTGTAGAGGAGAAGCCTGGCGCGAGTGGAAAGCAGCCTGGGTTGGAGACTGATCTCGAGAAGAAGAAGGCTGAGCAGGCGCCTGCGCGAGAGGCTATCGAGGCTGAGAAGCAGAAGGAGGTTGATGTTGGCGGTGTGCTTGGCCAGAGGGGAGGGCCTGCAAACCCGGTTGATAAGGACAATTACCCTAACACTGGTTCTACGGGTAGGTGAGGCATCATAATATGGACGTGTAAGTGTTACGATCGATCACAAACAGCGAAAGATGTCTCATGACTGCTATTCTCCCCTGCAAAAAGAACTCGTTGCGAAGTTTAGACTTCCCTCCATTGCTTCATTTGTTGTAGAAACGATCATCCCAATTCTTCAGTAGCGATAATGTGCTCAAATTGACTGGCAGCAAAGAGCACATGCACTTACGATCAGCCACGAGAAGCAAAAGATGCTCTGCTCGTACACATCCCGAATTGCCATGGATGTGACTGCACATATCGGCGTCTCAAGCGCCATATGCGCTTTCTCCTTGAACAGGATAGTGATCCCGCGAGCCACACCTCTGGTCGCTATCCGATAGAGCAGTGACATGGAAGCAACGAAGGGAGGCATTGACTATATTTGTGATAACGATATGTCGAGGCACACCGCCACTTGCTTGGACCTCATCGGCACGCTCCAGCGATACAACTTTGCACTGCCCTGTTGCGGTAGAGTTATATCTGGAAAACGGTGAGTTGGTCCGAGTGGTACTGACCGTTGTAATCCGTTCCTGACTGATCAGTCCATCGCAGCCTTACCATATATATATGCATGATGATCTTACAACATCACTTCTTAGCGCGTTCAAGACAAGACAATACAGGCGCGATACTGGAGTTGCAAGCTCCAACACCACGCGAATGCAACCAGTTACCGAGACGGCATTTTCGATTGGACATGGTAATAAAGATAGATAGGCGCCACGTGCCGACCGGTGAGAGATCGAATTCCTTAATTCGCAAATCGCTGCAGCATGATCGATACCTCAGTGTTGACCAGTGAAGATGCCAGATCCTGAATAGCATACCAGTTGTTGCAACAAGGTACCATCAGTATTGAGGGATAAGGATCTGCTACACATCTAAGTTTGTGTTTTTCTTTTCTTTTAGAAGACGTCTAAGAAATCGATCTGTCAACGGCCTCGGGGCACAGGGCATGTCTTATCAAAGTGGCGTGACCAGTTTGTCGGTCACGGACGATCTCCCCCTCGAAAGAAACAGCCCCAGAATTCTCTCGAAGCATGAAGTGAGGTCTGGCTTTGTCTTTCTCAAACGCGTTGGATACTAGTCGAACCAACATCAACGTCAACATGCCAATGTAACTTACGTTCGGGAGATGCAGTAGATCCATTCACTTCTCGTGTGTGGCAATGCGCGTTGATAGAACTGTAAATCCGCACTCACCGCCCAGGGATAGTAACGCAGCAACCGTTGCTAGATATAGTGACCTTAAAATCAGGAGCAGTCACCGAAATCGACAAGTTCACCGACTCACACAGCCACTATGCGGTGTTGAGGCTCAGGTCGCACTTACAGGTATATAAACCTGCTTCTTACCCACATAGATCGATTGATGACCACTCCATGTGTGCTCGGTCTGGAGTGCAATAAGGCGGTCGCACATCAAACAGCTTTCAACAACTTCAATCATGAAAGCGACCGAACCTCTCGACAGCATTGGACAGCATGTTGGCATTCATATGTCAAGTCTGACCCATAGTTCCCCTGAAAAGCGGACCAAACATATCACCAAAGCGACACCATCCGAAAGCGAATTCGAGAAGACCTACAAAGCGGCCACGGATATCGTGAAGAGTTATGGTAACAGCTGAATTTCCCCGAGGTATATAATCACCCTGCTGACAGACATGAAGGCATCTCGGTCGAGGACGTAGCGGACCTAGGCGATCGCTTCTGGCAGTATTACTTGGACGGTGAGCCTGTAACATATCGGGATACCGCATCAGCGATCTAACAGAACATGAATCTCAGGTCTTTGCCTAGTCGATCCGGCGGCGACGGTTCATCGTCTCGATCCATTGGAATCTCTGTATGGGAACCATTTCTCGGTATATGGATCAGCAGCCTCACCTACGTATTCTCTTGGACGAACTAGCTGCATTCAGATTTTGCGGAGAGTTCATGCTTACGGAAGTTGGTCATGGTCTCGACGCCAAGAACATAGAGACTACGGCTACGCTTTCTTCAGATGGTTTATCGTTTGATCTGCACTCGCCATGCAAAGAAGCAGCGAAGTCTATGCCGCCTACAACTCCTCTTGGCGGTGTACCTAAGATCGCTGTCGTGTTCGCACAGCTCGTTGTTGATGGTGGGAGACGAGGCGTTCGAGCCTTTGTTGTGCATCTGACCAATGGAAGCCGTATGTGCGAAGGCATCTCTACAACTCTTCTGCCACAAAGGCCAGGAAGTAGACCCATCGATCATGCGTTGACCATGTTTAATCATGTCAAAATACACAGAGATTGTCTGTTGGGCAAAATCGAAGAGTCGAAGAACGAAAGACAATCCTTCTTCGACCAGATTCACCGGGTCAGCGTTGGAGGCCTGGCGCTCAGTCTTTGCAACGTGCCAGCAATGAAAGCTTGTGCATACCTCACCGCCAAGTTCAGCCAGCAGCGAATGGTCATCAATCCAGCCTCAAAGTCGCCCGTACCTATCATCTCCTTCCCGACGCAGTATGGGCCCATAATCACAGCCATGGCACAGGCAGCCATCATGGAAGCCAACGGCAGGTTCGCCATTGGTGCTTTTCTGATGCGCGGTTTGCCAGAGCCATTGAAGCATGCACTCGTGTGCATCTTCAAAGCTACTGTGACTCAAGCCACGCAGCAATGCTTGTCCGAGCTAACCGATAGGTGCGGGTGGAGAGGCTTGTTCGCTTTCAACAAGATCAGCGAAATCCAACTAGCACTAAAGGGAAACTCGATCGCAGAGGGAGATGTCCTGGTGCTGTGTATCAGTAGGTGCCGTTCAAGCGGGTATCAGTATGATCCCCACGCTAATTTGCCTCTTCAGGACTTGTATCGGAACTCTTGCAGGATAAATATCAGTTGCCGCCGTCAGAGAACCCGGGCTCTCTGCTCGCAAGGCACGAGCAAGGACTGTTCAACGAACTCAAACAGTTTGTGACCCGGGATGACGATGGTAACACGAATCACCGCTCGGATGACTTTGCACAGAATGTCACTCCTCGCGCTCGAGACCTGGTGCATGCGATCGGACATCGCTTTGCTTACGACAACGCTCTCAGCTCTGGTCTTGTGCGCAAGGAGTTGATGGACGTGTGGGAAGCCGACTGCGTACTGCAGAGCGCAGCATGGTACATTGAGCATGCGGGTATGAAGAGTCGTGAGATCCATCAGAGACACACAACGGCTATCGAGCGTGTGAGACCTTTTCTTGATGAAATCATGGTTGAGTTCGACATGGAAAAGCATTTTGGCGAAACACCGCTCGTATCCAAGCAGCATTGGGATGAGTTTATGGATGGGCTGCCTAAGTTTGGTGATGGTTTCAACGCTGATGAGGCGTGAATTTGCAGCCTAGGAGCTATGAGCATGTGTGTATCGAACGAGTTGGTGTTGTGTTAGGCTATGTCAGCTTGTTGTGGGAGGACTTTCAGAGGTGGACCCAAACGCAGAGATGTTGACGTTACCCAGAGTTGCACTAAACAAGATGACTAACGTACACCGTGTCGTCTGTTTCGGATTCGTGAAAACAAATCTGGCTTTCGGATCATGACTGTGATATGCAAGATGCCGCCCATACATCAGTGGCACAAAAGCTCTGGCCTCCATCCAGAGTGCCATATGGTCCCCATCGGACGCAATGGCATTTGCCACGAGGCGAGCTTACGCCAATCTCGTCCTCGTCGAAAGAGTCTCTTCGTACAAGTGGCGGCATTTCAATTGTCCATGCGACCCCTCGGTCCTCGGCGCCGAGCACCTTATCACAAACATTACCAACCCCGCAACTCTCTTGAGTAAGATGCGGCTCCACATCCATCTGGGGCCCCACAAGCATTGCATCTGGCGCCTCGCTAAATGCTTGGAGTGCTTGTTGGGACTAATCACCGCTCTCGTACGATGTGCCGTCGACGCACAAGGCAAAAGCATGGCGATCTCCACGTTGCCCTCGGATGTGTGCCGATATTCTTTCGACAGCGCAAGGTTTCCGGTTTTCCCACGACAACTACTATACATCTTGATAGTCCCGCTCTTTGACATACTCTCTCTCGCTTGTTGTGTTGGGTGTCAGAAGACTGTTGGGCAGGAGCTTTGACACTATCGTCTTCTTGCTTAGCCAGACCAGGATCGGCATCATGGCGACAAACATCAGCTCTGTTGATGAGAAGAACAACATGCCAAACACACATGTAGATGTCGAGTTGAACGACGAGAAAGCTGCTCCAGGAGCTATTCTGCAAGAAGCAACATACGAGCACCAAGGCACCGAGGTTGAGAGAGCGCTCATCTTCAAGCAAGATCTACGCATCATCCCATTATGCTCCGTGAGTCTATCACCTCAAATCACGCTGACCAGCAACATTAACGTCGATCAGTTCATCTACCTCCTCTGCTACCTCGACAGATCAAACATCGGAAACGCCAAAGTAATCCCCCATACTCCCCCAAAAACCAAAAAACAAAAAAAACACAGCTCTTCTAACCCATCCCAAGGTCCTCAACCAAGAAGACGGCAACGACCTCCTCACCGAAACAAACATGTCTAACCTCCAATTCACCATTGCTCTCATGGTCTTCCTCATCGCCTACGCTCTCTTCGAAGTGCCCAGCAACTACATGCTCAAGCGCCTCAAACCTAGCAACTGGATTGCTTTTTTGATGTTGTCTTGGGGTGCCATCACGATGGGACTGGGAGGTGTGCAGAACTTTGGGTCTGTGACTGCTGTTAGGTTTTTGTTGGGTGTTTTTGAAGCGGGGCTATTTCCGGGGCTTGTTTGTGAGTATTATTCATTTGGAGATTTGGGGGGATTGACTAAGGGTCATGCTGACTTTTTCTGGCTAGATTATCTTACTTTTTGGTATCGGACTGAGGAGAGATCGATCAGAGTTGCGCTGATCCTTGCGTCGGCGACGCTGGCTGGTGCTTTTGGTGGTATGTTCAACGATAAAAGGGCCGCATGTTTGGAATACTGACAATTTCGTGTGCAGGAGCTATCGCCTATGGTGTCGGCCACATGAACGGCACTTCTGGACTGAGCGCTTGGAGGTGGTTATTCATCCTCGAAGGCCTGCCTTCCCTTCTTTCTGCTGTTGCTGTCTTCTTCCTGCTGCCCGACTACCCGGAGACCAGTAGCTGGCTCACCGCAGACGACAAGCGTTTGGCAGCCGGTCGACTTCGCTTGGAAGGCTCTCAAGGTCAAAGCGGCCACATGACCTGGGAGGATGCGAAAGCAACTCTTCTGGATGTGAGGCTTTATGCTCACTATGCCGTACGTTAAGCTCCTAGCTCAAATTTCTCAACAAATATCGCTGACACATGATCAAGATCTACTTCGGCATCTCCACGCCCTTCTCCTCTCTATCACTCTTCACGCCAACCATCACAGCAGGTCTTGGCTACTCCGGCCTGCGCGCCCAACTAATGACCGTCCCGCCCTACGCCGTCAGCTACGTCGTCACAATCCTCGTCTCCTGGTCAGCCGACCACTTCAACGCGCGCGCCCTCCACTCCGCCGCCTTCGCCACTATCGGAGCTCTGGGGTTCCTCGTGTCGGCAGTCTTACCTCCGCACGCATACGCTTCTAGATACGGCTGTCTGATCGTTGCGGCCAGCGGTTCGTTCAGCTGCATCCCGCCGCTGCTTGGTTGGCTGAGCAGTAATTTGTTCTCGACTGCGGCGGTTGGATTGGCGATTGCGATGAACATCTCTTTTGGAGCGCCCGGGCAGATTGTGGGTGTCTGGATCTATAAGGCGAATGAGAAGGCGGAAGGGTATCCCACTGGCCATTGGACGAATTGTGCGCTGTTATTTTTCGTTGCGGCTGGGTGTTTGGGGTTGCTTGCGTACTATAGAGTCCTGAACAACGGCGTGCGTAAGAGGGGAGAGACGAGGTTCTATAAGTATTAGATCCAATATCTGGTCAATGTCATGCAGCCTGAATCTGTCTTGTTTTGTCATTGCGTGGCTACTGAATCTTTTGGTTGACAGAGGCATGCATTTCCCAAGGTTCTCCTGTGGAGATCTGTTGGACGAATGAGCTCTACTGGGTGCGCGTTCAACCTCTCCGAAAGGAGGAACACCCACCAGGCGCAGCTCGTGATTGTAGGTCGATGGATATATAGCAAGCTGAGCTAATTATCCTGAGCCTATGGGACGACTGTCCCGAGGGCCGCAGGAAGAATATGTGGCTATGCGCCTCAAGTCTTCCTCAGTGCTTGTGCTCATTGATCCAGAGGCCAGGTTCCTGGACAATGCGTTGACAGACATTCGAGCGCGATCACCTGTACTGCATCCTCTGGCCTCCACGCTTCTCGAGCTTTGCCTGTCTCTTACTCTGACCAGCCGGTCCAGTAGCAGCACCCTCACTCTCAGCTCCTGCCCCACCCATGCCTGCCAGACCTTTCCTCGCACCAGTGAAAGTGGTGAAAGCCAAGTATCCTGAGTAGCACGGAACGGCGATCCAAGCATACCAGGCCTTGTTTCCAACCAATGCAGCGAGGACAACGCAGAACCAGGTCCAGTAGGTGATGTCCCACATCCATTCCGTCAAGCCCTTGGCTTCAAGGTCCTCTCCGGAACGCTTCAAGTCTCCATTGGCGTGGGTAGGGCGGCCAATGCGTTCAAACCAGAACTCGATGATCAAAGCCGGAAGATTGAGAATGAACCAGGCGAGGATACTGCGGGAGGAGAAGAGGAAATGTACGATGAAGAAGAGCAAATTTATGCCGAGAGAGATCATGTGCATGCGATTGAGGATAGCAGTGTTGCGGGCAGCAAGGGTCTTGAGAGCTTTCTGGGGAGATTCGTTAGGGAGCGTTGAGCAGGAGAAAAACCAAGCATCTTACCTGAGCCATGATGGCGGTATTCTGTCCGATTTGGACAATGGCAATGTCAGTGCGAAGAAGATAGGACAAGTGTGATGTGATATAAATCGAAGGCGTCTCGCCCATGATACCTTACCCCCACAATTGAGCTTGGGCCATGTCTCTCTCTGCAAGCGCGGTCGAGGTACAGTAGCGCATTGTAGCACAAACAAAGCATCAACATTGCATACAGCCGCACAGCAACCACATCTATACCCGCCTAATTCACCTCACAAATTCCCGGCGCATGCGCTATTGATCGATGGTGTTGTTCGAGCCCATCTGACGAGTCACGGCCGCTTACGAGATGAGATGAGCCTCAGGTACACACAAACAACAACAAACCACTACCGCATTCGCCCTTGCCGCTCTGCTTTGCTTGTGATCGCTCTGTCAGCAGCCAATGTTGGCCAGAAAGGAAACACGTGATACTTCTCGCCCTCGCCGTCACTCCTCTTTGCAATTACAACAAACCCATCTTCCTACGGCCGCACCCTAGCAACAACCATATCCTCGCACCCAGGCATGTCGCCTGCTACTGGCGTTGCCGCCTCACAACTGCGCCAGTTGATCTTCTACCACCTCGATAACGAGCTCCTGGACAACGCGACCTTTCTTGCCGGTCGTCTTTATGCCCTCGAGCCCAAGAATGCAGACAGCTCACATTTGCTCGCACTCACAAACTTGCGACAACGAAAGACAAGACTCGCATACGACGCGGCGCATAAATATGGCTCTACTGGAAGGCATTTGGGCTGCGCGTATGTGTTTGCGCAAGCTTGTTTAGAGCTGGGGAATTACTTGGAGGGTACAGTGGCGCTGGAAAAGTCAAAGAGCTTGTGGCAGAGCAGGAGTACCTGGAATAAACACTCGGAGACGTCACGGCGGCACATGCCCGATGCTGCGGCAGTGCAGACGCTTCTGGCGAGATTATGGCGTGGCCACGGCGATTTGAGAAAAGCTGGGGAATGCTATGTTGAAGCACACAAGGCGAATCCGTTCATCTGGGAAAGTTTTGAAGGACTTTGCATGGTTGGTGCGGATATTGACCTGGACAAGATGTTCAAGGCGACTGCAGAGATGGGAGCAGCAACGAAGAGCTCGAGTGCTGCCGAAGTCTATGCAGACCAGCCAAGATCAATGTCAAATGCGCTTGGCCAAAACAACAACTTCAATCATGCGAATGTATTGACACCATCCAGCGATCCTTTCAACACGAGATCAGGTGGCGAGCAGGGTGCGCCGCTTTTCGCTCTGCCAAAAGCAAGGAGTAGGACTGCGTTGACGGCTGGAGCCAAAGCTTCTCTTTCAGAGTGGGATACGCCCACTGCTAATAGTAATGGAATGCCACTGGAAGATGATGTGGCCATGGGCGGTTTCGTTGGTGAGGATGGTATCACAGCCCAAGAGCAGCCACCTTTAGCACCGTTGCGAAGAGTTCGACCTGGAGCTGGGCAACAAGTCGAACCTTCAGATCGCTCACGGCATCCAGCTTTACGAGGGCAACACACATCCTCCTCCGACCCTTCCGATGGCACGGCGATCACTGAAGCTGGTGTTAGGAAGACCAGTGGTGGCCACAAGCGCACCATTTCCGGTCATGCCTCTCAATCGAGCACTACAGCTCCGGATTCGGCCGCTACTCGCAGGAGTAATCGGTTGCTTGGTCAAGGGACGACCTCAAGAAGTGCTCGCACAACTACAGAGCCAGCACCTAATGTGACCACCAGAAGTGAGCGAGAAGCAAGACCTGCTCGAACTGCCACAGGTGCTAAGGGCAGAACGACGACGGTCGGTAGGGTGGTCAGTGGAAATCGCAAGATCATGCCGCCCGATCCTGCAGACAAGGAGAAGGACGAAAAGAAGGAAAGAGAAAGACTGCGGAGAGCACCTAGCCGGACCGGTGACAAACCCTCAGTTTCATCTACGACTACCACGACTACGACACAAAAAGTACCTACTGCACCACCTGCAAATGTATTAGCTGAACAGGAGGCAATTTCAGGCTTACTAAAAAGCTTCCGACAATTAGCTGTTGGAAGCTACGCGGCATCGCGTTACGACCTGCCGACCGCGTTTGAGACATTTACTTCATTGTCGTCGACTCAGCGAGAAACACCTTGGGTCATTGCACAACTCGCCAAAGCACACTACGAAGCATCAAACTACAGAGAATCCGAGCGGTACTTTTTACGTTTACTGAACTTACAGCCCTCTCGCATCGAAGACATGGAAGTCTATTCTACAGTGCTTTGGCATCTCAAGAAAGAAGCACCACTTGCGTTCCTGTGTCACTCTCTTCGCGAGCAAGCCTTCGATGCACCAGAAACGTGGTGTGCTGTTGGCAACGCATTCTCCCTCGCCCGTGAACACGATCAGGCAATTGCAGCATTTAAACGCGCCACACAGATCGACGAGTCATTTGCGTACGCCTGGACTCTGATGGGTCACGAATACATCGCCAATGAAGAGTTTGATGCTGCATTATCGTCGTTCAGAAAATCCGTCACTGCTGAGAAGCGCAGCTACGCGGGCTGGTACGGTCTCGGCCGCAGCCTCGAACGTATGGGCAAGCTAGAAGATGCGGAGCGCCACTACCGTATAGCAGCGCAGATCAATCCGTCCAACGCCACACTCATGGTATGCATCGGTGTCATATTCGAGAAGTTACGCAAGAAGCCCAATGCGCTAGACTGCTACTCACGTGCCTTGGAACTTGCGCCACAGAGCGCATTGGCAAGATTCAAGAAGGCAAGAGTTCTGATGCACATGCGACAATTTGAGCTCGCGCTACAAGAGCTACTAGCACTGAGAGACCTGGCTCCTGATGAGGCGAACGTGTGGTTCTTGCTGGGTAAATGTTGGAAGGGACTTGGCGAGAAGGGCGAGGCCTTGAAAGCATTTACTAATGCGCTTAATTTGGATGTCAAGGTAAGAGCTTCCCCCATTTCGGACTTCCGACGAGCCGACTTGCTAATTTAATATCTGTTGCAGGCTTCACCATTCATCAAAGAAGCAATGGAGAGTCTTGACGATGACGAAGACATGGATAGCGAGGACGACTGAGGTATGGCGTGATTTGATCCCCGGTCTTAGCGTTGCTTTAGCATTGGAGTCTTTGGAAAAGGTAGCGGTGAAGTTGGGCATCATGGAATCTCTATTCCACACCGTTCAAACGTGACTACATGGGACTGAATGGAGTTCAACGGCTGTGTCACAGGCTCTTGGAGATGGAAAGGTCTGCTCGTGTGGGGACACTCATGCATTGGGAATCTCTCGCGGTAGCGAATCGAGCGTGTTAAGACTCCGAAGGATGGAATGACTGGACAATGACACAACTATGTTGTTTTGTGTTAGCACTCGCGCCCTATCGGCTCTTGACTATGCACTTATGATCTCTGATCATTCTCGAAAGTAAACTTGTGAAAACAGGACAGAGAAAGCAAAGCCAGCCATGGCTCATCGGCCACAATTGCTACCCTACTGATCTCAACGCCTCCTCGCCTTGCCACAGGTCTTCCCTGCATCTCACTCCCACGGCCTCGCCTCGTTAGTCTCTGCCCAACCTTTCTCCGCCTCACTCCTATGCGGCGGCGGCGCGAGCCCTTGAATCTTCCACAACCGCCTCTCCGTCTCGTCGACATGATACTCCCAATCATACCCTTGATCCGCGATATGCGGTTTCAGTGCTTTGTCAATCGCGTCTGTCACGCGAGCATATTGTGCATCGTCGTTTTCGAGACGCACGGCGATGTGGTCGATTTGCAGGCGGATGAAGGGTGCTCTGCCGTTCGAGCTGTCGTTGGGGCGGCCGCCGATGTACGTAGCATCGCCTTCGAGGAGTATGAAGTTCACGATCACGTAGAATGCCGGGAGGCCGACGCCGGTGTAGATTTTGGTTATGTCTTGGGAGAGGGCGCGTTTGGAGGAGGGGGTGGTAAAGGTTCCTGGTGGGTGGTAGATTATCCAGAGAGGCATTTCGGGTGGCTTGTTTGAGCGATTTGTTTGATGGGAGGGTTTGCGCGAGTGAAATTCTGGGCGTGAATTGATGATGGACAGCTTTGGGTGTTTCGCTAAGAGGCTTTTGAAGACGGTAAGAAGCGAGGTCTTTGTCTGGTTTGACGGAAGGTTCCATGGCAGTCTTATGTATCGTACTTCCTTGTCATCATCGTCGTTTGCATTCGTGACCTCGCCATCGTACCACTAGTTCGTGACATGCTTTCAGGAAAGATCACTAATCAACGATCGCTGACCAGAGGCCGATACGGCCGTTGAGGGCGCGATGCCATGCAACATCCGCAAAGAGTCCATGATGGATACTTCGACTGTGCTTTGGCGTATGATTACTGATCCGCAAACAGCAATCGAAAACATGGGTCGATGTATCGTACGAATTGCGGGGAGCACCTTTGGGGCTTACGATATTCGGCCACAATTGAAGTCTGGGCCGAGTAATATTATGTGATCATGATGGGGCGATCGGAGGGTTTCTTATGACAGGATTTGTGATCTTGATGTCGTTAGTTGATTATCGAGGCTCACGGGAATTGCGATCTGTCTCGCGTGATACAGCTCACAACTCGATGGTTTGGACGGTATATATAATTGTACACTCTTTGAAGAAGACGAGCACAAGACTTAGAAAAAAAAAGCCATGTCACCAGTAAAAGTCTACATCACAGGAGCCACGGGCTTCATCGGCTCCCACGTCACCAGAGCTGCCCTCGAAACCGGCTACCACGTACGCCTTAGCATCAGGAAGCACAATCAGATCCAGGATCTCAAGGAGCTCTTCCCTTCATATCATGCGAGCCTGGAGTTCGAGGAGATTCCGGACATCACCAAACCCGATGCTTTCGGAAACAGCTTTGATGGCGTGGCCTATGTCTTCCATCTGGCCTCTCCGATGCCCGGTAAAGGTGACGATTTTCAGACAGGTTATGTAGATCCTGCAGTGAAAGGCACAAATGCTATCTTGAATGCTGCCAACCGGTCCGCTTCTGTTAAGCGTGTGGTGATCACTTCTTCACTACTAGCACTGG
Organism: Cladosporium sp. BF-F; assembly: GCA_030463185.1. Classification (NCBI taxonomy): domain Eukaryota; kingdom Fungi; phylum Ascomycota; class Dothideomycetes; order Cladosporiales; family Cladosporiaceae; genus Cladosporium; species Cladosporium sp. BF-F. The sequence goes on from JAMRMS010000011.1 coordinate 1,337,553, forward strand.
TCCCTTTAGGAAAATTGAATGCAACGGATCTGCGAATCACTGGTACGTCTGTTGTGCTTGAATATCCCTAAGCTCCACAGCCTGAGCTGTATCGTCGACCTCAAATTTATCAATATCGCTAACACATGGCTTCTGATTGATAGAAGACTCAGATAGTCATCTCAACGCAATACCAAATGCAGGAGAATTTCCAGAGGGTTTCGCTGGCCACGGACTCAAGTACCATTCATCCAAGATCCTCGCACATCGGGCCACTCGGGCATTGATTGAGCGTCAGAAACCGTCGTTCTCGGTCGTCACTCTTCACCCATCTTTCGTCCTTGGTACCAGTCTTATTCAGAAGTCCGCCAGCGACATCAGCGGCATCAATGCGCTATTCTGGGACTCACTGAGACAAGACGCACCTCAATTTCCGTCGATCGTAGTCGACGTGCGCGAGGTCGCTGATGCGCACATTCGGGCGGCTATCGTGCCTTTAAACCAGGATATCACCGAGTTCATCATCAGCGCTCCTAGCTTTGAGTGGGAAACTGTTGTTTCGTACTTGGACCGGGATTTTCCTGATGTCCACGTTGCTTGGAAACATCCGTTCCCAAAAGCTTTCGAAGTCAATGTCTCGCGCGCGAGCGAAGTGTTGGGAATGCAGTGGCGTCCTGTGGTTGAGACCGTTAGAGCTGTGGTCGAACAGCAGACCAGCTTTTCGCCTTGACGAGTTAGGGCGATGCGATGATAAATCCACATCTCGTGGCCTCAAAAAGTCATCGAAGGTCAAAATGATGAGCGCAATGTATGATTGATAAGTGAATATCACTATCGATTCTTGCTCGTATTCCGCTCGTTCCAACGATGAACACAAGAAGGTGCTATGTGATCTGAATATGTCGAAAGGATATAGGTCAGCAAGAGTGGTGTGAATGTATTATCTTGGCATGCGGTCCACCAAGTTTCTGACTAGTTGGTTGAGCTGACTATGTACATGGAAGCTCAGTAACTTTCCTTCCAAAATCGATGATCATTCCCATGGGAAGTCGGATCCTGGTTAGCTGGATGAATTTACTACATGTACAGATAGACGTAGCAGCCCAGTGCCCTTCCATCCAAGACCAACAACCATAAAATTCCAAAAATACGTTACATCTCATCGACAGGACAGCGCAAAAATCCCTCCAGTACTCATCCTCCTCGAACTAATCTCTTCAAACAGATCGGATCGATCAATTTTGGATCAGACCCGATTGCCTAGAAGTTCTCCTCTTCTTCTCCGCCGGCTTGGATCCAGGCTCTTCGACTGCGGCTTTGCGCTTCTTGGTCTTCTCCGCCTCTCTTTCATGAGCTTCCATACTCTTATCGAAAGCCACCTCAGTGAGAGAAATCTCCTCCTCGTCGTCAACGGATTCGTTTGGTAGGAGAGACCGATCACTGACATGCGAAGCCGCTCTCGGACACTTGCGTCCAGACCTGTTGCCGCTGTCCTTTTTCTTTGCTTCCCTTCCCTGTTCGAGAGTCTGTAAGCTGTTTCTGTAAGGCTTATCGAGAAGGGCATCTCCATGTTCGACACCAGCAGAAATATGTGAGACTGAAGAAGCGTCACTATCATCCGATTCCGTTGGGTCAAGTTCATTGAGTACAGCAAGCTCGGCTCGGGTGGATTCAGTGCCGTCTTCGTCGTCTGCCATGTTGTAAGCAGCTTCAGTGATGTCGGATGATAAAGCTGCGGACTTCTTGCTTGCGGTATGAGCGTTCGCTGCGGTCTTCTTGGTTGTGGACATCCTACTTTTCGACGGTGCTTTGGCCTTAGATGACTTCTTGCCGCTGTCATCTTCAGTGGGGTCGGCGGCGGCGTCGTCGTTATTGTTGTTGCTTTGATCGTCATCAGGCTTGTCGTCGTGTTCGTGATGTCCCAAGTCTCCATCTTCCGGCTCTTCGTTTTCTTCATCTTTTTCCTTCGGTTCCCTCTCCTCATCTTCCGCTCCTTCTTTCTCTTTATCATTATTGCTGTCATCCCCCTCGCCACTCTCCTTGCTCTCGCCAGCGGTCGACTGTGCCTTGCGAGCTCCAAGGTCTTTGGAAGTCTTGGCCTTGCCATTCTCGTCTCCGCCAGACGATGACTTCGTGTCCAACATGCCCTCCACCTTCTTCATCCTCCTGTGCATGTTTTCCAGCCTCTTGTTGAACCGAACAAACGGACACCAGAACGCGTGGCGATCAACGGTATTTCTGAGCTTCCGAAGAGTGTCATGACCGGGTTCCGGCTCAGAATCACTGGGGGCAGAGTCATACTTAGGCTTCGCTTGTTTGTGATGGCTGCGTTTCTGCTCGGGTTTCTCTGACGCTTGGATTCCCTTTACGAGATTGCCAGCCTGAATGGACGGACCTGCTGTGGATGATGTAGGCGCCTCGGAGGCGCCTTTCTTGCTTGCGGGAGCTTTTTTGGCCGGAGCGGCAGCCATCGTAGTCTCTTCATCGCTCTCCATCGTTTTATCATCCTCGATCCGTGCAGGCGCTTTCCCTTTGCCTCTCTTGGTTGCAGACTCTCTGTTTGCCGGAATTGGACCGATTTGAGTCCCCTCTTCATCGCCATCTGTCGTTGCGAGTGCTTTTGTCTGCTTGCTTGCAGATTGTTTTTGGCTTCGACCAGCGGCGACTACGATCTCATCACCATCGACTTCCGAGTTGACAGCTGCTTCTGCTGCTACTTTCTTGTCCCTCCTGTCCTTCTGCGCTTGTTGTTTGCGGAAGTACCCCTTGTCTTTGTCGATGATGTTCTGCCTTACGGTATCGCGGCTTCTCTGAGGCGGAGCACTACTTTCGCCATCGTGTTCGTCAACGCTGTCGTCGGCTTCTCCGTCACCGTCGTCTTGCTGGTCGCTGTGGGGTCTTTTTGCCCCGTATGTTGCACTTTCTCCCAGATGGGGAAAGAGACGGGGAGCGGCCGGGTTGTTCAAGACCGACGACTGCGTGCTCACAGGGCCTGTCGCTGATGCACTGTCATCGGCCTCTCCGTTGTTGGTAGTTGGTGTCTGCCATTTTGAGGTCAGTGACTTGTTTATTGCTTTCGCCAACACTTTGCCCGACAGAGCGTGCGTGGAATGGACAACAAGACCTTACAGTGCCGGTGTTGGCTAGTCGTGACGCCGTGTTGTAACGATCTCTGTCGGTCGAGCCCGCATTGGCCTGCCGCGGATGGCGAGGTTGTTTGGGTGGAGCCATGTCTGTGTTTCGGTGTTGCTGATGATGTATCGATCTGAGGAAGTTGTTTATGTGGTGTTTCGATGATATAGAGAAGAACGGACGATGCTGTACATTATATCTCTTACCTTGCTGGCTCATCAAGTTTGTGCATGGATAAAGCCGGTATAGGAGTTTGCCACCGCTTTTCATGTCTCATGCAGTATTCATTGCAGATGCATGGCAAATATCGCAAGCATTGCTTGACGTGGCAATCAATCCTGTACGTAGAGTCTCATCGAAAGTTTTGCTGTATAATGCACTAGTATCTGCAGGTGCGCGATGGCAAGGAGCTTACGTTTGATACAACGAGCCGTCTCAGGTCAGACAATGAATACAGGGCAATGGTCTGTCGGAACAGCGCTTTGAAATTCGAATAACGGACTTTCACGCGAGTTGAGAGATCAAACATCCGGCGCGTGAATGTGGCTCATGTGACTCTACCCCTGTGGCGCATGGAATCATCTGCAAGAGTGGGTAGACATGCTGCCAGGTGATCTTTGCAGTTCTGACGAATGCCAATGCTGCTTACCGCATTGACGATGACTCTTTAGCGGGTTCTGCATCTGTAGCTGTTGCCCCGACATCTTCGTGCGTTGAACATTCTTCTCTCAAAAGCACGATTTCCTTGCAAGGACCAAATTCGACTTGCCTGCCACATAACCACCTCTTCAAGAACTCGCATCTCCCCTCCATCGATGCTCCCACTTGATTCCCAATGACTTCCCGTGTCTCGGCATCACATGTCACCCTGTCCTTCCATCGATTGACTGTTTGACCTCATTTAATGAACCAACACATACTTCTGAGGGCATGTGGAGCATAAAGAAGGTCGCTTATGTATTGCAAATCATCTGCGATCGGGTTCATCGTTGTTGGAGGTTTCGAATCGGGCGGTGGAATTATGATAGTCGACGCCGAAGTCTCAAACTCCATCCAGTAGAAACTTGTTTGCGTGTGTTTCTCAGGCATGAGAATGTTGCGAAAGCTGGGAGATGCTAGGTAACGATCAATGGGTACCTTGTCGAACCAGATTTGAAGGCCGGGTATGGGATGTTTCGAATTGAGACAGTTGATCTCGACGTTGTTGACAACAATGTCCTAGGAAGAGTCTTGATAGGGATGAACTTGTTCGCAGCGTCGATCACAGAATATTGTAAACGCTTGCTGATTGTTGTGGACGAGTAGATTGATCTTTTGAAGCCGTGACACGTGAGAGAAGCCCTCAGCAAGAGGTCGCTGCGCTCGAGCTCCCTCAAGATGTGGTCGAGCAGCTCGGGGGAATTGAAGACTTGCTCTCGCGCTTTGTTCCTCCAAAGTGGGCCGAATTGCACGATAACACTTGTACCATTCTGACCGCGCGATATCGCAGGGACTCTCCTATCGCGGAAAGGCGCCAGGGTGGTGTATCCGAGCTCAGCAAAATGCTGACATTTCCTTTTCAATCTAGGCAAGAACGAACTCCAAACGTTGTAGTTTAGAAGTCTCCCTGGTCTCCTGCGGCTTGAGCGCCTAGGTGCATTGATTCTGATGGGCATGTCGTGGAGTGTTGTTCGCATATTATGGTGTGGAGATTCAGGTTCAGGCCCAGAAATAGGTTGAAGGCGAATACTCGGATGACGCAAGCAGCGATGAAGAAAGTTGCGTGCGGCGGCTGAGCGATGGTGTGTGTGCTTGAGTTCAGAGGTGACTTCGCCTTGGTTCCGCCACAGGAGAGCTTCGTACTCGGGTTTTGCGAATCATGAGCAGACCGGGGTCGCGGCGAGGCTGTTCATAGTATGTCAGGATTGTGTCCAGTGGTGACTGACGATGCAGCGCAACAATCGAAAATGACACAATCATCGAAATACTACGTCGAATCCTCAGTTGCGACCACGAGCAGACCGCACATCCTGTCGAGAGCTTCGCAAGTCACATTGCTTTGCTCTAGCCTCTTCATTGACCATGCTCCCTGCTCTCGCTGGTGCGTCTCCATAAGCCGTCGAGCCAGAACTTGACGGTACTACCGCAGCTCATGTGACCATGAGCCTTGTGCTCGACATTCATTGCTCGCACAACATCTCCGAAATCGATCGCTTCGCTGTCACACGAGAGCTTGACCTCCGACCTTGGATCTGCGAAGCAAGAGCAGTGCCAACCAACCGTAGCTTCAAGCAAGGGCTGGTCAACAATCCGCACACCCAAGAACCCACTCGACTTGCATGTCGTCCCAAACCGATTAGGTTCCACCGAAAATCGCACAAACAACCGCTTCTCCGCATCAGAAGGATAGAAGAAAGCCAGCGGATCAATGCCCTTGACGGGATAAACGACATCTCCACCTGCATCAGTCTTGAACAGCTCGCTTTCGTCGATCTTGCCTAGACGAATAAACATGCTCATTTTCCTGCGTAAAGCGGGAGAAGCTTCGATCGCATTGCGGAAGTTTCGGCAGGTGGCTTTCGCTGTGAGGAGTTGCAGAGGAGGAAGGTAGTTCAGGACATGTTCAAGCAGCTCTGCGGTGTCGAACGTGGCTGTCATGGCGCGGGTTCCTCCCGGTGATGGGAAAATTATAGGTGCCATTGCGGAAGTGCCAGTGATTGAGATAGTTCTGGCCATCCTGTGCTAGATGTGCTCCTAGTATAAGTTATTATAGCCAATGGGTTGAGTCTGCGCACACGGTCTTGCGCTTGCGCAAACGGACCATTGTTCTTGGTCGTCATCCTGAATTCTCGAAGTTCGACTATTCGCGGTCAACAAATTGACGGACCGATTACTTTGAGGTCATTGTCACGCTAGCGCCGATCTGAGCGAGTCATGCTTGGCATCAGCCAGCAACACCATGCGAACAAGTTGCGATCGGAATGGGATTATTTCAAGTGTTCTTCTATTCATATATTATCGTAGATCTTGTATGTGCAGTGCGAGACTTATCACTGAATCACGTCACCGAGAGGCACGGGCACTGGCTTGTCTGTTCTCAGCCATTCACCGTTGAATGCATTTACGAGCCAGTCGCTTAATTCTGCAATATTTGTTAGCACACAGACGTCGCGTGGTCAGAAACTGGGTGGCTTACTCTGGTACACAATACGGTTGGCATTGTGGAAGTAAATGCTGTGGTCACTGTCGGGGAAAACATGCACATCATAGTTGGTGACACCGGCTTGGTCCAGCTTGTCAAGCAATTGCAATGTGTTCTGGAAGTGCACATTGTCATCACTGTAGCCATGCATGACCAGGAACCTGACGTTCTGGCTGAGAGCAGTCATGTTACTGACAGTTGCGTTGTCGTAGCCGCCAGGGTTATGTTGCGGGGTGTGCATGTATCGCTCCGTGTAAACAGAATCGTAGAAGCGCCAGTCAGTGACAGGTGCGACGGCCATCCCATACTTGAAGGTCTGCCCGGCGTCCATCTCAAGAGTCTTGAGTGTCATGAAGCCGCCGTATGACCAACCCCAAATTGCCATCTTGTCGGCATCAACATATTTCTTTGCCGCGAACTTCTTGGCAACAGCGATCTGGTCATGAGCTTCCCAGTAGCCGAGGTTTCCGCGAATAATGCAGCGGTGTTCACGTCCAAGGTAGCCAGTGCCACGACCGTCCACGGTGACGACGATGTAGCCGAGAGTCGAAGCAACATATGACTGGAAGTTGATGGTGAAGCGGCGATCGACCTCCTGGAAGCCGGGGCCGTTGTACAGGTAGAAGAGCACAGGGTATTTCTTCTTAGGATCGAAGTGAGGTGGGCGGCGCTCAACAACATTGAGGTCGAAACCGTCGACATTGTATGTGGAGTAAATTTCGATGGGCAACTCAGTCTTCTGAGCCAACGCAGCGAGGTCCTTGTTCTCCTCGATGGTGATATCAGTCAAGTCGCGCTTGTTAGCAGGGGTAGACTTGATCTTTTGCCAGGGAATATCTGGTCCCTTGTAAGAGAGCAGCATAAATCCTGCTCTGTCAGAAAAGCTGACATCGTAGTACCCGATTTCGTTTTGCTCGGTCACGTCTTTGATGCTTTCGGGACCAACATTGATGTCGACACTGTAAAGATGACGCTCCGTGCTGTCGGCCTTAGTCGCAATAAAGTATACCAAGTTCCAGTCGAAGTCAACCGCAGCAGGAGCCTTTACAACTTCCCACTTGCCCTCAGTGAGCATTCTAGGTTTTGGGTTGTCGAGTGGCGAGAAGTATGCCAGATGATCGTAACCTTCATGAATCACTGTGTCGATATAGCCATCTTGTGCACGGAGGTACTCTTTCTTGCGGCCCTCCATATCGTCCCTATTGTTGGGCACAAAGGTAGTTGCCTCCGAGATCTCGAACCATCCGCCATCAAGTTTCTGCACATCGCGCTCGCGGACAGTCCTGCCCTCGCGTGACACAGCATCGATCAAGATGAACTTTAGGACGTCACTTTCGCGATTGGTGGATCGCACGAGTAGCTTGCCAGTCTTGCCTGCCCACAATACCTCAGTTATGAGCCTGTCATCATCCTCGAAGTCGTCATCGATAGGAACTTCGAAGACTTCGGCCCTGTCAACGTCGTAGATCTGTAAGGTCACTGTGCTCATAGGCGCACCGGCCTTGGGGTACTTGATACGACTCGTCTCTGGGTACTTCTCTTCACCAGGCTTCGGCTGCTTGCCTGAGGGCCTCGAAAAGAAGTACTGGACAGGGAAAGAGGGCACTTTGCTCTCGTCGGTCCGCAAAAAGGCAACATACTTGCCATCGCCAGCCCACCACGTCGCGCTGGAGCCCGCAAACACTTCCTCCTCGTACACCCAGTCAGGCACACCATAGAAGAGATTTGTTCCACCATCAGTGGTGATCGACTGCACAACATCTGAATCCAGGTGGCGGATGTACATGTTGTTGTCGCGAGTGAAGACCACAGCGTCACCTTTGGGCGACCAGCTTGCTGTTTGCACACGCCCATCGACGTTACCAGGGTCAAGGGCCTCGCCTTCTTGAGTCTCGACATCAAAGATCCAGTACCTACCAAACCTGCTGTGACGGTACAGTTTCTCAGGATCGCTCTGGACCAAAACTTTCTTGTGATCTGAGCTGGGCCACGCCTCCGACGTGTGGACCTGATTCTGGCCAACCCAAAATGATCCCTCCTTCATCAGTGTTTTACTGTTCTCTTTCTGAATATCAAACGACTCGCCGCGATATCTGACATCCTCCACCACCAAAAAGTCCCGACCAACACCACCTGCTCGCTCAAGCAACAGGCCATCTTCTCCTTCCTCGGTACCAGCGATCCAACGGATAGCATGGCTGTTGGGGTACCATTGGCCTGTAAGGACCTGGTCCAGTGTGACCTTCTTGCCGTTGCCGACCGTGGCAGTCGCATGCGGATTGTGTGGCCGAGCGGAATGTGGGATGTGCCTATCGGAGCCCAGAAACAAGAACAACGCAGCCACCCAGCCAATGACTCCCAGCGCAATCAGGCCGTATAGTACGCGTCTTGCTTTCCTGTCCGCAGGCTTGACTGACCGTTGCCATGCAAGCTGGTCGTCCATATCCAACTCCTGCTGATGCGGGCCATCGCGGTACAATGACTCCTTGGCGGCCTTGTGTGACACGTTCTCCAGTACCAGAGATGTTGTCGAGATTGAGTCAATGGATTGGCGGGGCGTTTCGCTTTGACTCGTTGCCGTGTCGTGGTCGTATAGTGGCTGCGACTGCTCGTCGGTGAGCTCGTCGGCTTTTGCCATGACGAATATTCGTCAGCGGAGAATGCAAAATTAGTATGACATGAAAATGAGAGGACTAGATAGTATTGACGAGTGATTTGTATTGAATAGCGTAATAGGCTATCCAGCTCCTGAGGCGTGCAGTAGATGGGAGTGGTCGAGTGTCTTGGACGTGACGTTCGGCCTCGGTGAGCCGAGCGCGTCTGAGATTCAAGGGTCTTCCTTTGTCTTACACAGCCTCCCCTCTGGAATAGCCACACTCCATGTCCTTATTGACGTACAGAAGCATCTTACCGCCAATACCGAGAACATGGCCGCTGTTGCAACTCATCTGGCACCCATATACGTGCCCCCGATCGAGATCAAAGCATCTATGCATGTAATGCATGGCCGCTCGTGCTAATTGAGGCACTACCAAAAGAAGCTGTTGCTACCATGTATCACGACGCCATAACTCTTGTAGCGGCGATGTATAACAATGCTGAAGTTTCTACCGGTCTGGGTCCGGCAGACTAGATTTTGCTAACCTATGATGACCTCGCCCCTCGGGCGTCACCAGGTTCATCTTGGATGGGTGCACTGTAAACCTTACACTGGAGTCCTCAGCTCTTATCGTCACGGACATTTCACTGTCCTCCCATGAATTTTCTCAACGACCAAGCTACACTCGGCAGGTGACACTGCATGAGTGCCTCGTTCTCACCACAAAACGACTCCTTCCGAACTCGCAACAACTTCACTCTCATAGACGTCGAAATTTCGGCAATCTTATCCAAAATGCCAGTGATTGCGAGTCCATGTCTCCTCTCAGGACGTGGCTTTTCTGATGTCAGCTAGACCTAGTGTCCCTCAAGGTCTCGGGCGGCAGACTCAGCGCTCCAGATCAGGCTCATGGCCTACCGATTGCTCTTAGTTTCCAAGCGATCGACCATCTCGGGTGATCAAAAATATTACCCGCGACTACATCTCACGAGACGGCTACAACTGGCAAGTGCACTGCGAGGTGGCTATCATCCATTTGAGAATGTTTGACTATGGCGTTGTGCCGTGCCAGTGATACACAAAGCGATGCGATACTCAAACTCACTATTATCTACATCCGACCTGCCACACGCTCGAGGGCTCATACGCGCGTCCACAGCCGTCATACGCCGCTTGGGCAGCGTGGCCAAGCACTCAGCTGCATCAGCAGCAATTGTGCCATTGGATTCGCAATTGTGTGGTGTATGAAGATGTGTTTTCAAGGATGTCCAAATCGGACCGCTTCGGGAATATCTCCAAGCAACCCCAGCTGCGTACGTTACCAGTGCTTTGCTGTTCGGAAGCTGCAGACCCAAATATGCCAGAGATCGACATGCGTTCCGGCGGACCTCTGCTGACGTGCAAACCATCTGGCTGGGTCAATTGCAAGACTCGCGTACGCGTGGGACGTGCGCATCGAGCTTACATGTGAAGTTGTACGAATGTTTCATGTACGTGTGTAGTGTGCAATTCGCAATGTCAAACAACAAGACAGCAAGCTGTCGTGTGCGGAATCCCAGCAATTCCAGGCGACACTTGCCCAACTGGACCTGTTCCATCGGAAGAACCGCCCTGCCACTGACAAGCTAAGGAAGGTAGATCCGGCATGCGTTCTGGCCCTACGACTGCATCCATCTCCAGGCTGCTTCCCCAGGCTCTCCACAAACTTTATCGTCATTTGCGGAGGAGCCTGGCCTGGTGGTGATCAAGTACTTGACATGTATATAATGGTGTCACCAGTACCAGCAATGAAGGCCACAAGCACACTCGCCCTTGAGTTGGCATTACAAGCATCAATTGTTTCATTGACAGCTCGCCTCTAGCCACCTACTGCCTATAGCCATGGACACCAAACTCCCGATCGCCTCTACCGCCACGCCTTGTCGAGGATCGATCGACAATGCCTTCGACAGGCGCAACTCAGCAGATTCTACACAGCGGCGCCCTTCAGTGTCGTCGATAAAGAAAGACTTCGATCATGCCAATGCCAGCATGGTCGTCCCAGACGCGACTCACTTGGAAGTCTACGACGACAGCACTGCGGACAATTCCATTGACGACATCGCAACCAGCTGGTTCGTGTGGCTCGTCGCTTTCACAGCTTCCATCGCCGGTGCTTTGTTCGGATACGACACCGGTATCATTAGCGCTGTCCTGGTCTACTTGGGCAATGACCTCGATGGACGACCAACTTCTTCTGGAGAGAAAGAGCTTATCACTTCTCTGTGCTCTGGTGGTGCATTCATCGGAGCGATCATTGCTGGCTTGACTGCAGACAAATATGGTCGCAAGATCGCCATCTATGTCGGCTGTTTCCTGTTTACCGTCGGTGCTATCCTACAAGCTGCTTCTTACTCGATTGCTCAGATGGCTGTTGGTCGTCTTGTCGTTGGCTTTGGTGTAGGTAGCGCGGCCATGGTCGTGCCTCTCTATATTGCCGAGATCGCTCCTACTAAAGGTATTTCATGTCATCCTTCCATCGTTAATCCTCTCTAACACCAAGATCTCAGTCCGCGGTCGCTTGATTGGCCTCAACAACATGAGTATCACAGGCGGTCAAGTGATATCTTACGGTATCGGTGCAGCGTTTGCTCACGTCCCCAACGGCTGGCGCTATATGGTCGGCCTGGGTGCTCTGCCGGCCCTCGTACTCGCAGCCCTCTTGCCCTTCTGTCCCGAGTCACCTCGTCAACTCGCCTACCACGGTCGTCTCGCGGAAGCCGAAGTCGTCATTGCGAAGATATACAAAGGCGCGACCCCCGAACAAGTCCGCACAAAAGTCGCTCTCATCGCAAAAGCTTGCGAAGAATCCAAGGAACTCAATGAAAACGAGTCCCGGTGGTCGAAGATCAAGCAGCTCCACACTGTGCCTTCCAACTTCCGCGCTCTGGTTTGTGCCTGCGGTCTCATGGTCATCTCACAGATGTCTGGTTTCAATACCCTCATGTACTACAGCTCAACTCTGTTTGCTCTGGTGGGCTTCTCGAACCCTGTAGCCGTCGGTTTGGTCGTCGCTGGTACCAACTTCGTCATGACATGGGTCAACATGATGACTGTCGACCCGATCGGACGACGCAGAGTCCTGGTATCTACTGTGTGGGGCATGAGTGCTGGTCTACTGGCAGTGGCGGTTGCTTTCTCGTTCATCCCAATCGACCGAGAAACCCTCGAACTGAAGAGTGACAGCGTTTCAACTCCTGCTATCGTCGTTCTCGTGTTCATCATCTGGTTTGTCTTCTTCTACGGAGTCTCTGTCGGTAACACGGCGTGGATGAGCACCGACTTCTTCCCGATGGAAGTGCGTGCTATGGGAACGATGTGGTTGACCTGCTCTTGCTGGGGATCGAACATCATCGTGTCGTCGACTTTCTTGTCTATGATGAAGGGCATGACTCCTAGTGGAGCATTTGGATTTTATGCTGCTATTTGCGGTATTGGCTGGGTTCTGATCTGTAAGTCAAATACATAATAAGCGATCCGAAAGTGGAAGACTAATTTGGACTCGCAGATTTCTTCTATCCCGAGGTATCAGGCCTCACTCTGGAAGAAATTAAGGATGTGTTCGACCACGGCTTTGGTGTCAAGTACGCTCGACAGCTCAGAAAAGATCGCAAAGACATCATCAACGAAAGGCTCCGTACGCAAGACAAGCCACTAGCTGTTGGTCATTAAGGGCCTATGAGATGCTTGACCTAGATTGCTGCCCAGAGGGGTGCGAAAGGCAGACGCTTCGGCTAATGGTATCACGTTCATCCTGTCCTGCCATACGAGTCGTGGTCCTCAGAACATAAGTCACGGTTCTACATTTACTCATCTCGGCTCAAGTTTCGCGAGCATACACCCACGATTGCGGTTCTGGCGACCCAGATAAGCTATGAGCAGCTTTGTGGAAATACTTTGCATCTGCTGGTCAGTTCCATAAGACTATATCGTCGCTGAAACTATATCGATTACATATGTACATCGTTTGGCCCTGAACCCCAAACCCGAACCCTATTTGATGCTCCGGTCGACTGCAATTCTTATTTTAGGCTGCAAATATTCAAGTGTTATGGTCCTATCATAGACTGATGCAGAGCCAATGTTGACTCTTGATGGCAGGTACTACACATCACGGAGCTCCGGGCGAGTGAGAGCCGCATGAGGACAATGGATCGATTCACGGATCGGTTAAAGCTGCCGTGGCGGAGGACGCCCCGTGGGAACGCCAATGCTGACACGGAGGATCTGGAGCTCGTCCCACGTTCTCCCAGCTGTCGTCGTCACTGCTCAATGCCTCTTATCACGGAATCCATGACGGCTCCTGGGCGAGCTGGGCGAGCTGGGCAGGCATGACAAGCCGTGTTTCACAGCAGGGCTTGCATCGGAGGTACCCTGTTGTACCTGCGTCCAGATGATCTGACCACCTTGATAGTGATAGTGATGGAAGTGGCCACGCACTTGTTGTTCTGAGCTGCTGATAGACTGATGTTCTCGTATTGACCTTCACATTCTGTATTCTGGCAGCCATGGCAGACCAGCAGCAATACAACATCCTCGAGCAGACAGCAAGAGCCTGGGTGACATCAACTCGCCCCAACACCACCGGCAGCAATGACCCAGACCACGATCACATCCGCAGTCTCCTGGCACCCAATGCCATTCTCCGCTTCGGCCACATGCACTTCGTATCAACAGCTCCTCATCTCCAGCGCGACGAATCGCCAGACGACTTCATCGATCGGCTGAAGAGCATGTCTCCAGCATTCCAAACGTGGCAGATCAATATTGCCGATGTGAATGTTGACGAGAGGAAGAAGAGCGCTGTCGTGCGGGCTGTGTTCCACATGCAGGCGAGAAATGATCCCGAGGTGATCCAGAATGAGATTTTATTCTGGTGTCAGATGGACGAGACGGGAGAGAAGATTGCGCAGTCTACAGAGTTTGTCGATCCGGCTGCTTTGCAGGCATTGGGGCCGAAACTGAAGAAAGCGAAGATGTCTGATGGTATTTGAGATCCGCGGCATATATGAACACTTTCCGATGTAGGATTGATGAGATATTATGGCATGGATGATCACTGTGTTGGAACCTGAAGCAAAGCTAGAGTCTAGTAGTAGACCAGCTCTTATACACATGCGATATCTCCTGGGAGGGGTAACGAGAGGACCATGCTACCCATGGCAGTAAGATGCCCATTTGCATACAGTGTCGTCACTTGAACATGCGCACTCACTTTCTTCCTTCCCAACTGGGTCAACTCTGCATATTCAGCTTCGATTAGTTGGCACGGAAGAAATTCTTGCTGGTCTCTTTGACCTGATGACAATGGACGCCCCTAAATTTAAGCTCGCATATGATGTTGAACAACTTCTCAAGACAGACGAGGTTGAAGTTTCATCTGATGGCCCTGGAATACCGTTCGAGTGCTCGTCACGCGTGACCTTTGGACTCCATGACATTTAGGATGCTGGGCCATCGAATCAAGAAGTACGCACGATGTTATCTGATTGAGACTGACTGTTGTACGCTTTCATCTCTGAAGTTCAATTCATCGAGAGATGTCTGTCATGCGCTTGGCGTCGCCGACCCCACCAAAGTCGCCCAAAGTGCCCCGCCTCGAGCATCGTCAGAGGAGGAATATACCACAGCCAACCTCTCTTCTTCTACCCCAAATCAACCGCACATTGATTACACTTCTCGCCACCATGGCCGACACAGCGACTGCATCGGACAGCCGCCCTCCCAAGTCCGTAGTCTACTGCGGAGTCTGCTCCCTTCCTCCAGAAGTAGGTACGACTCCTCGCCGCCTCCCACATCCCAACAACACCACCGCAAAAACTACAAATCCGTATGGTGAACCTCAACTAATCAAAACCGATAGTACTGTGAATTCGGCGGCACCACCAAGAAATGCGCCGAGTGGCTCTCCTCAGCCCACCCAGCCCTCTACAAAGCCCTCTACTCCGACGAAGCGCTCTCGCAAAACCTCTCCTCCCTCTCCGTCGACGCCCAGAAGCGCGCCGAGAAGGACGCCCAGAAGAAGGCTGCCAAAGCCGAAGCCGCCGAGGCCCGCGAAAGCGAGAAGCGCGCAACCTCCAAGATCATCATCAAGCGCGTCGAGCGCAACAAGCGCAAACACGTCACGGAGATCTCGGGCCTCGAGCACTTCAACATCGATCTGAAGAAAGCCGCCAAGGAGTTTGGCAAGAAGTTTGCTACCGGCAGCTCGGTTACGAAGACTGCTAGTGGAGGCGAGGAGATCACGGTGCAGGGCGATGTGAGCGATGAGGTCTTCGACTGGGTGACCGAGAAGTATGATGTGCCCGAGGAGAATGTGGAGCAGATTGAGGATAAGAAGAAGGAGAAGAAGGCTGCGCCGCCGATGGTTGCGCCTCAGCCTACGTAGAATGTGGGCCGTGACTGGGCAAATGGACATGTGTTACGAATGGGTATGAATTGTGGTGGGTCGGATAGAGAGTTTTGGTCTGGAACAGATGAATTGGCGGCAGTGGTTTTCATTAGCATTGGGTAGCGGGGGAGTTGTTGACGTGGAAAAAAGCATGGGATTGGAGCGGACGAAATGGATGTTTACAATTGAAGAAACCAATTCTGAAGTATAAAACCAGCGCCGGCTCGTCAAGCCGCGGGTATGGTTTTCTTGCGAACCGAACAAGAAAGAGAACCAATTTACTCCCAGAAGCTCCTTCGCTAGACCTTTTCCCCAGAACAAACAAAACAAAAAGCCAGCCGAGCTACAAAAACCCCTCGCCCGGCGGCGACCCAAGACCCAAAAGCCCCAGAAACGATAGTCTGCTGGAAAATAAAAACCATAATGTCGTAAAATGCTGTGTCTTGATCTTTCTTTCCCCCTCCTAGCCCCTCTCGACCATCTCGCGAATCTTAACCATAAAGCTGCCAGGATACGTCCTCACTTCCTCAGGCGTGGGGATACCCTTCTTCGGGTCTCGGCACCGATCCACGACCTTGTCAATAATCTGTCTGAGCAAGTCTTCACTCATCATAACCGCGCCCCCAGCCTCAGGGTTCAGGAAGGCATCAGACTCGCTGAGAAGCTGCTTGGCTGTAGGTCTCAGCTCGGGATCTCTCTGCAGACACCTGCGAAGCGTGCCTTTAAGAGAAGCCGGCACGATGGCGCCGCCGATTCCACGCTCGGGGTATTCAATTGCGACTTTGGGGTTCGTGATTGCCATGATGCGGGAGATTTGGTTGGGAATGTGCGCGAAGGGAGGGCGGCCGTAGGTCATTTGGTATAGAATGCAGCCCATGCTCCAGACGTCGGAGGCTTTGCCGATGCGCATATCCTTCTTCAGAGGACGACCATCGGCGTCGCGGCCGCTGCCGGAAGTGCCGTTTGTGTCGGTGATGCTTTCGGGTGACATGTAGTTGGGCGTTCCGACATGGGATTCGCGGTGGACGTTGCAAGTGTTATCTGTGTCGATGGCGTTGGCGATGCCGAAGTCAATGAGTTTCAGGCGGCCTTGGACTAGCAGGAAGTTTGCGGGTTTGAGGTCGGAGTGTACGATGTCTTGGTCGTGCACAGAGGCTACGCAGTCCAGCATTTCTTGCCAGTGGTAGCGGACGAAGGAGCTGTCGAACTTGGCGTCTACTCCGTTGATGCGAAGAGTCAACAGCCGATTGAGATCGGTCTCGCCCTTCTCCATCAGAACGAGAAGCTCTTGCTTCTCCTCCAGAAGTTCCCAGTCGTATAGTCGAACAACACGTTCTACGTCGGTGAGCTGTTTGAGCAGATCGATTTCGCCCTTGTAGCCCTTCACAGCATTCTCATCGCAGTCATCCAGCTTTACTCGCTTCAGAGCGAAAGTCTTGTAGTTTTCCGCCATCACGCAGTAGACATCACTACTTCCGCCTTTGCCCAATCTGCCCATCTGAGTAAAGATCTTGCCCTTTACAACCATGTGTGAGCGCTTCTTTCGTGACTTGGTTGTGCTGGCGCCGGCTGTCGCAGTGGCAGTCTCCAGAACACTCATTTTCGGTGGAGGCGGTGGCGCAGGACGATGCGGTGTGTTGCCACTCATGGCTCCAAGTGCTTTGCGATCTTGATTTTGTGCAGGGACTGGTACTGGAGTCTGTTCGACCATTCTTGGTTTCGCTTTTTCATCATCGGACATGACTGAACCGTTTTGCCTGCCCAGGTACTTGAATTCCTGGTCTTTATTGCGCTTGAAAGTGGGTGGGGGAACATTTTCCTGATCCTCCAGTTGCGCGCGAGAAGGCATTGCGCGAGGCTGCTGACGGTTGCTAAGCGTCCTTTGTGGCAGCGCCTGCTCCAAGGGTTGCCTGGCCTGATTCAGCTGATTGCTGGGTCTCCTCGTTCGCACCTCTGCGGCCGCTGGCGCATCGTGAGGTTGTACACTTGCCTGTCGCACTTGTTGATATCGCTCCACGCTCGGCTGTCGACTGCGAGAAAATTCGCGGCTGGTTTGTCGTGACAATGACGGCCCGTCGTTGCCGCTCTGGCTGCGAGAAAAGTTGTTGCTAGTTTGCCGTGAGGGTGGTCTCGAATCGTATGTAACATGTTTTTCATGTGCATAGTCGTGAACAGATACTGGCTCGGCTGAGTCTGCCCGAGCGTTGACGCTACCACTCCTGCTCAGGCTGCCGCCTTGTCGAGCGATCTCCTCGTTTGACACATACTTGCTGGCAGATCCTGACACACTCTGATAGCCATCTGCTGGAGAAATGTTCTCCTCGCTGTCTCTACGCTTGAACCCGCGTCGCACTGGTCCGCTCCTCAAGAAAGTTCCAGTTCCGATTGGTGCACGTTTGATGCGAATTGAGCCTGGAGGCGGCGCAGCCTCAGCTGAAGTATTACGAGATCTGCTCACAGTAGACGGCGCGTATCGAGATACTGTATCAGGCGCATTATGCAAAGTTGTGGGTCGGTTGAGAGAAGAGGCGAATTGACTCGGTTCCACCTGCTCAGAGGAACTCTTGTAGCCGCCCCTAGAGCCGCTTCTAGAACCTGGCCTGCTGGACGAGGGTGCCCTATACATATGGCCATCTTGCGACGCATTGCTTCCAGCCCGACTCCTGCTCATTCTACTAGTTCTGGACGCCGGTGCTGGTGTGACAATCTCAGGTCTACCTTCGGCCTGAGGAGTAGGTTCACGCTTGATTGTGAAACGCTGAGGGTATGGTCCTCCAATGGCGATAGTTCGGCGCTCAGAATCCTTCTGCGCAGATCCTACTTGCACAATCCTGGGGGGCGTTTTCCCTCGCTCACTGTTGCCGAATGTGGAAGGCGAACTGTTTCGAATAATTTTGAAGGCCGGCGCACGACTAGGCGTGTCCAAGCCCTTTGGCGCACTAGCAGAGCGTACGAAGCGTTGTGCCGAAGAGTTGTGTTCTTGCCTCGGCGGAGAGGATGGCATGGGTCCATCGTTGAGGAGCGCTTCCGTGACCTTTGAGAAAGAGAGCACAGGCGGAGGCTCATCGTCTGAATCGCTATCGTTGACATCTATATGGCGCATAGCCGATCCATTGGCTGTGTATGCATTGCTCGACTGGTTGTATGTTGACGTTGACATTGGGGAATTACGGCGCAAATGCGGTCGCGGCGCGTGCTGTACGGCCGCCATTAGGCGCTTGAGATTCTTCTTAACGCGGTTGCTATCCTTCTTCTTTATAGCTTGTTCTTGTTCTCTTTCCCCCAAAGTCCCGTGATATCCAAGAGAAGAGAAGTATTCGGCCGGATTCAATGAAGGTCCAGATGTTGTTGCTGCGGTTCTGTTGCTGTCGTCGCTGGGGTGATGTTGTCGTCGCGCTGTGTCGCCATACGGTAAGTATACTCGGTGGAGGGCGTGATTCGAAGTCGACACGGCCGCTACATACGCGACAGTAGCGCTGACTGAACAATTGGGTGTTATGCGAAGAAGTAATAGGTGCCTCACAAACACAGCATTCGAGATGCGCGAAGGCGCGTGGTTGGCTTGAGCTTAGCGGGCCGCTTCCGGCGTTGTCTGGGTGATGGTGATAACCCTAATCACAAAATAATGATGTGATCCCATGTCGCTTGACGACTCTGGGGAACATTTTATGGATCGAAGTACATGTCTATAATTGTCTTTACGTTGCATTCTCGTGGAAAAGTATGTTGAAACAGCTCAACACTCCAAGGCGGTGCTTCTACAAAGCTGCAAATTTTTCGAATGTGGTGATGGATTCTTGGATGGTGCTCGTCAAACTATGGCACGGGCTTCCGCTGTGCTTCCGATGAATGGGGCTCATGACATAGGGATAATTGCTCAATTTCTCGTGTATGACGAAGCCTCTTTGTGGAGAGGGTGCTATGCACTGACATGACACCAGCTTATCTGGCTAAGGACATGTCCGGCCTCAGATCGACCAAAGATATCTTGGGTTCCTCTCCCCGAGCTCATTTGCTTCATCCTCAGTCATGCCTTCGATGAGATGGTCGTAGTCACCTCTAAGCTTCTTCTTGTTGTCCCGCTTGAAGTAGAAGTGCATGAACGAGAAGACGCCGAGCGCGTAGACAAGCATGGCAATGGTTCCTGCGATACCTTGTCAGCACATCATCGCGATGCAGCACTTTTATTCAGCAGTAGCTTACCTGCATAGCCAGGAATGAACCTTGGGGAGTCACCGCCATCGAACAAGAATGGTGCCGCCACACCAGAAGCATTGCCGATCGTGAGTTGAATTCCACTGGCAATCGCACGTTTGCCATATCTAGGATTGTTGACTGGACCCCACGAGAAAGGCGTTCCTGCCGCTGTGTACAGGCCCGCAGCCACGATGAAACATCCCGCAAAACTAGCCGCTGGGCTGATATTGGCGATGAGGAGGATGTAGCCGACGATACAAACAGTGATTGACACCATTGCAAATGGACCGCGTTGCTGAATCTTATCACTGTACCATGAGCAGAGGAGGTATGTCAATCCGCCCAGAGCATAGATTGGGACGGTCAATGCTTGTCTGGAAACTTTGTCAGTACTTAATGCACTGTCGAGCGGTTCCCGCAGCTCATCACTCTCTCAGAACCGAACTTACACCTGAATTGTCGTCCACCCGTTGCCACTCAGATTGATGATCGTAGGCAAGAACACACTGAAGCTGTAAAGCATGCTGTTCAAGCAATATTGCCCAGATGAGATAACCCAGGTCTTCCAATCTTTGAGGGCATCAATGGCGTCTTTCTTGTTCATCAATTGGGACGCAGCAGTCTGGCCAACCTCTCTGCGTCTGATGATTACGAGGCTCTCGCGCTCCTCCGGTGTGAGAAATTTGGCTGTCTCCGGGCTGTTTGGAAGAACGAAGGGTGCAACGAAGCCT
Organism: Cladosporium sp. BF-F; assembly: GCA_030463185.1. Taxonomy (NCBI): domain Eukaryota; kingdom Fungi; phylum Ascomycota; class Dothideomycetes; order Cladosporiales; family Cladosporiaceae; genus Cladosporium; species Cladosporium sp. BF-F. The sequence goes on from JAMRMS010000011.1 coordinate 1,357,802, forward strand.
GTAATGATGGTAGGAATACCATTGATAAGGAAGATCCATCTCCAGCCGGACCAGCCAGCAGCGCCGTCAAGGTAGCCGATACCGTATGCGACAAGTCCGCCGAGTGCTCCTGACCATGCCGCGGTCGAGAAGAGGTAGGCCACTCGGAGCGCGATCGAACGCTTGTTGTAGAACATGGAGAGGTAAACAAGAAATCCGGGGAAGAGTCCTGCCTCAAACCTGTGATTTGGAAGCGTTAGTATAACGATGGGTTTAGGGATTCTTCGTGTATTCTTGGGGAGACAAACACTCCGAGCAATAGGCGGCATGCGATGAACGAGTTCTTGTCGTTGCAGAAAGCGGAAAAGGTTGCTACCAGTCCCCAAGCAATAGTGATACCACCTAGCCATCTCGCAGGCTGCATGCGCTTCAACACAGCGTTCGAGGGAGTTTCGAAAAGCTACATACATATCAGTCTGGAGTCTTTGCCGCACAGGAAGGAACTTACGCAGTAGGTAATGAACAAGACGGACACCGCAAGCAGGTAGTCGTTGGCTGCCATGCCAAGATCTTCCTCCATGTCGTACAATCGAGCATTGCCGATCGACACTCGGTCCATGAAGCTGATCATATATCGTTAGCAGAATTCCAACGAGTTGACGAAGCGAGAAAGCAAACCTCATCAGATACATCCATACCTATCGCCCCAATCAGAGTCAGCACATGTCAATTCTGGGGGCAGATTAGATGCAGGGAGGGTAATAGGGAGCTTACCATCATGGGCACAATCCTGCGATCCAGCTTTCTGATCAATCTCTGCTCTTCTGCTTCATCAACTTCCCGCGTAGGCAATACAACCTCCTTAACTTTTTCATCTTCCAATTTGTGTGTCGGCGATGATGACTTAGATTCATCAGTAATCGGTGATGGTTGCTCCGCATCTTTGCGGAAGAGAACCATGATGTACAAATGGTATTGTGCGTTGATATCGAAGAAAGTGAAAAGATTCAGTGAAAAGATCACGCCAGATGGCAGAGAAGACGCGCCGCGCGGCTTTTGTAGATATCAGCTGAGCAAAAACCCAAGACCGTGCAGCCAGATCCCGATCCACTTCCTCCTACCCCGTGGAGAGAAACCTGGAGTCGAGTGGATCCATACCAGTGCGCTACTCCAGGTCTCCAGACATCGCCGGTCTGTCCATTGTCCGAGCGTTGATATCTAGCAATCACTGTTACCCAAGCTTGCCTCGGACGAACGCAATCTTGGTATGCTCGGATGAAACCAAACCAAGCCAATGGACAGGCACGACACGTGCATTGAGGCTCACATGGCAGACGCGGCTCTTAGTTTGTGCAGATAGTGTCTTGGGACGACGTAGCGAGGCGTGTGAGGCTGGCGGATCTCCACGCCGCGTGCCTGGGCGTATGTAGTCATTCTTTATCAAACGCACGTGGACCCCGCTAAGTAACAACTCCAAGCCCTTTGGTGTCTTGGAATCGCGGAGAGCGGTGTCCGGGAAATCTCAGTGGGGTCGGTCCGGGTTAAGGTGGAATTCGTCCAAGCATTAGCATGCACCAACAAGATGCCTTGTGATAGCCGTTCGTGCGAGAGTTGGTCACTGCTAGTCGCGGTTTACGCGAAGTGAGGTCGACAGCGCGAAAAACACCGTGGTACCTTGTCGCAGCGTATGATATAGCAGCGTGGCAGCTAGCAGGGCTAAGTAGCGAGGCGCTGGGCAGAACATATGCCGAGGACAAGTAGCTCTTTAGCCTGCATCCACAAGACCGCTGGTACTCTAAAGGACTGGTTGTAGTCGTCCGGCGACAGTGCAGCAACGCAATGGCTGTCACGGCCAATATTGATATCACTGCCGTCCCGTAGAGCCACGCGAAGTTGCGGGCATTTGGAGCTGACCTTGTGTCCTACAGATATCGTGCAAAAGTTTATTCGATAAGGCTGCCTGGAAGTCGGCTCGGCTGATGAGTTGCGATGCGGTGGCGTACGCCTTCCAGTCCACTTCAACACGCCCCCATGCCGCCAACGCCGCCCATTCCATCTACGCATCCGAGGGACCGCGTGGTATTGACTTCATCGGCGTTACAATGCATGATCCAAACATCGACTCGCCTAACACTTTGCAAATGGGGCGATATCAAGGGTTGTCTCGCGTGTGCGGCGCCCTGCCTCGCGCATGTACTTCTCAACACAAGAGCAAACACGGCCATATGTTCGACGGTAACGAAATATGCTACTCTACTACATTTTGATGCAGCTACGCCATACTTCGTGTATAATCTATCGCCTCGCCCACCGCATCAGCCACCGCAAAGCGCATGTTCGCGCGGTCGAGCTTCAGCATGGAATTGATAGTAATCCCAGAAGGCACTGACATGGCGGCCTTGAGCTCCTCTGGCGTCATCTCACCACCCAACAGACCAGCTGCGCTACGGAGGCTGTTTGCTGCCAGACTAAGTGCTGCGGCTCTTGGTAAGCCTTTGGCAACGCTAGCGTCAACTGCTGCATCTACAGCACAGATAGCGATGGCGTGACAGACAGCGCCTGTTGCTGTGGCCTCGTTCATCAAGTTCTCTGGAATCTGCTGCACGGTGCCGATCTTCTTGAAGAGGGCGCTGCAAAGCTGTAAACGTTCCTTAAGCAGGGCCGTCGATTCAGCAATGAGGGTGACCGAGTCTTTGACCTGAGCTGCGATGGTTGGTATGACCCGCGCTACGGTCGATTTGAACTCTTCCTGCTTGCCACTGTCGACATACCGGGCAAACGCTGTTGCCACCTGCTCGCATGAAACTCCCGCTAAGAGACTGACCACCAATTTCCCTTGTACAGCCCTAGCCAGACCAGGCGTTTGAGCAAGATTGCCCAGTTCACCAGGAGGGACGCCTAGCATGACAATGTCTGCCTCGTTGGCTGCTTTAGTGAATTCCCCAACCTGGCAATGGACTACAATGGCACTATCACTAAGTGCTGTCCGAAGTCGGTTCAGAGAGGCTTCCGAGCGAACGCACGCAGTACATGATAGCTTGAGCTCATCTCCATCCCCAGATGGTTCTTTTAGGAGACCTTTGAGTATGGAAGTACCCATGAAGCCTGTGATGTTGATCAGCTAGGCGTTACGCATGTGTTGGTTTACCGGATCATAATCCCTGATCTCACTTCTTACCACTTCCAAGCACTGCTAGATTTATAGTCTCAATTTTCTGAGCCATTACAGTATCCGTTGGTAAAAATGAGGTATTGTGTTGTCCTTATTCCACATCATATTGTTCAGATCCTCGAGTTATACACTTCATAGGTTGGAATCGGATGGCCACCCGATGTCGAGTGGGGTCGAACATGCAGCATCTCGGGACAATCGGAAGCTTATCTGATGGCAGTACTGGAACACCTAATTTGTTTTCTCCAAGACAGGGCTGTCATCACTTTTGATACTGCCTCTTGGAATCGAAGCAGTCAAAAAATCTCCGCAATTGTTGAGTATCGCAGAAGACAGTTCAGCATACCAAAGAGGGACATACGCCTCATGATCAAAATCGGCAGCGGCTGAACGGCTCTTTTCATTGTGATACGATGATGCTTAGATGAACATGTCGACGGATTTTCGAATTAGATGTGATACTGGGCTGTCACTTTCTATGACGCTGTGACGGTGCATAGACTCTAAACCTCCCCCGCCACTGTCAGTCGACCACAAAATATTGATCCGATTGCATCTCCAATACACCTTGATGCATCGAGAGATGCGGCTAATCATTACTGAACCACCGCCTTGATTGCCTGAGCAACGTAGTCGACGTTGCTTGCATTGAGACCTGCCACGCTCATCCTTCCATCCATGGTCATGTAGACGTGATGAACGTCTCGCAAAACATCAACTTGTTCTGCTGTCAGTCCTGAGTAACAAAACATCCCGATCTGACTGGTGAGGTGATCCCATGACCCACGGGTATTCGATTCTTCGAGGCGTGTTCTCAAAACTCGTCGCATAGACACAATGCGTCCAGCCATCACTTGAAGGTCTTCGCGCCACATGGCTTCGAGTTTCTCGTCTCCAAGGATAGTAGACACTATCCGGGCCCCGAAAGCAGGTGGAGTCGACACAGTCACTCGCTGTAAGATGCGCAGCTGGCTGAAGATGTTGGTTTTGAGGTCTCTTGACGATGTGACGATGTGTAGGCATCCCGCACGCTCCCCGTAGAGGCCGAAGTTCTTTGCATATGATTGTGCAACCATAATGATATCGAAGCCTTGGTCTACGAAATGTCGTACCGGCCAAGCATCGCTCTCAGGATTCCCAGACGCAAAACCCTGGTACGCCGAGTCGAAGAAAGGGATCTGGTGCTTTGCTTTCATGACCAGGGCAACTTCCTTCCACTGCTCGGCGCTGAGATCGGTACCCGTTGGATTATGAGCGCATACATGCAGCAAGATCGTTGAGCCGTTTGGAATCGACCACAGCTTCTCTCGCAAGCCGTTGAAATTGATCGACCTTGTTTCGGGCGTGTAGTAAGGATACGAGCCCGTTTCCAGCCCGGCATGGCGCAGGATTGGTACGTGGTTGACGTAGGGAGGATCACTCACGTACACCTTCTTTGCCTCGCACGCTGGCAGGAAACGTGACAAAAACAGCGCTCCTAGGTGCAATGCTCCGGTTCCTGAGAGTGTTTGCACAGATGCCACTCTGCGCTCGGCCAATACTGGAGACCCGGAGCCGAAGACCAAGCGCTGTGAAGCTTCGAGGTAAGTCGCAAGGCCCTCTATTGGGAGGTACTCGTGGTTCAAATTCTCGTCGTTCAGCAGTATAGCTTTGGCCTGGGAGATCATCAGATATTGGTTTCATCTGGCTCCAAAGTCTATGTGATACTCACCTTTCGTACGGCAGGCAGCACCCAGGGCTTGCCATCTTCATGACGGTATGCTCCTACACCAAGATCGACTTTCTTAGGATCATCGTCGGCTCGATAAGCTGCACTCAAGCCGAACATGACATCCGGAGGTGCCTGTGGTACATCAGCGAGAGAATGGGAATTGGTATTCGTCATGGCTTTAGTCTTCGAAGGGTCGTTGATCTTTGATATCGGGTGAAAAAGTATGCAGCGGTTGAAAGGTGCGAACGACATCGATTAGTATGAACTGTTAAGATCAGATATCATCGATCTAGCTGCTTTGCTGCCCACCTCGGAACTGATAGAACAGGTCGGATGTGTCGGAAGCCCTTCCGAGATGTTCTTCTGCGGCGGGTCACATGAACCGACCGAGCATTCAACGCCAACAATTGATGTCTGGACTCGTCAATATGGTCACTTCATTCTGGGATAGCTTCATCGAGGCGAGTCTGGGTGATCAATACGAATGCCACTGTTCGCAAAATGGCGGCCGTGCTAAGCTCATGAGATGTGTGACCGGTAGCTAAATGGTCACGAAATGAGTAGTGTATCTGCTGGAAAATGGGATTTGAATATAGCATGTACCATCATTTCATTATCAATGGTCGTGTTCTGCTTCGTCATCATCAAGCCAGTCCGGGAACCCGTCATCAAACAGATCATTCAGCAACGCCTCGCCATCGACCTTGCCTTTCGCATCCCCTCGCATAGCAACCTGCCAGTGCTTCCACTCTTCATCGTTGAGCAGACACTTGTCGAGAACAGCCTCGAGAGCTGGGACGTCGAGTCCCTCTCCGATGAACACGATCTCTTGTCGTCGATCTCCCCACTCGCCACCCTTTTCAATGTCGTGCAGAACCATCTCGTCGATCTCTGCGTTACCTGTCTCGTATTCCTCTTTCTCGCAAACACAGAACCACTTTCGACCACCGGACAGAGTCAGCATAGCACCTGCCTGGGACCATTCACCTGCTCGATTGGGTCGAGTGGCGAGCCAGTACTCGCCTTTGGAGCGGAAGAGGCGGGAGACCAGTGCGTTCGCTTTTTTGTTCGCAAGTACGACTGAAGGGTCTGGAATCTCCAGGTCGTACTCGCCCTTATCCGGCGATCCATCTTCACTCGCAGGTGGACTGGAAGCGCTGGATGCCGAGTCTCGAGTACTAGAGTTAGCAGCCCTGTCGGTTGTTGAGCTTGCGGCGTCGTCGGAATCAACCTCTGCTGCGCCTGCTGAGGGAGCGTCATTGGCATCCTCCATTCTTATGTCACCCTCCTCCTCTTCATTCCCTTCGTCCTCCATCTCGTCATCTTCATCGTCGTCGTCATCCTCTTCTTCGACTTCTGGGTGCTGGAGGATAAACTTATCGTAGATGAATTCGAAAAGTCTTCGTGGATGGAATGGGCGACGACGTACATATACAAAGTTCTGTACGTTGTATCTGGTTATCTGTCAGTAATGTTCCTCCAGAGAATCTATCATTCCACTCACTCTTCGGTCTCAGGCTTGGGCGTCACAGTTTTACGGCCGTTGACTTCGCGCACCGTCATTGCATGGAGATCTTGAAGCCACCCATACCCAGTCTGTGCTAGCTCGATGTTGAACATGCCCGTGTTGACAATCTCGGCCACTGGAACTTTGCCATAGTTCGATTCAATGATCTTGGCACGATGGTTCAGTTTCTTGATGAGGTTCAGGATCGAATCACGACTGGCGGAATCCACTGAGTCGATCTTGTTCAAGACAATGACATCTGCGAACTCAATCTGGTCGACCATGAGGTCCGAAACAGTCCGCTCGTCTTCTGGGGTAACATCATCCCGGCGGGCTGATAAAAGGTCCACGGTCTCGAAGTCGTGGAACATCGTGAATGCATCGATTACCGTACAGGTTGTGTCCAACCGAGCAAACTTTTCGAGGCCACCAGCATCTTTCAGGCGTTTGAGCATAGCCACTGTGCTTGCATCTAATCCTTCGGGACCTTCACCAACGGCGCTGATCTGTTCTGCGAGGCGAACATCGAAGGTTTCCGCAACTTGTTCTGGCTCGCTGATACCGCTACTTTCGATGATGACGTAGTCAAACTCGGCGAGCTCTGCAAGACGCATGAGCTCTTCAAGCAAGTCTCCGCGTAGCGTACAGCAAATGCAGCCATTCTGTAGTGCAACGACTTTGCTCTCCGTTCTTGTCAAACGGTGGCTGCTGCGGATCAAAGAAGCATCGACATTGACACTGGATCGGAAGTCAGTAAGGCTTGGCGGTAGTATCACGGGTATACGATCTTTCCTACGCTCCAATGTCATTGACAATGACCGCAATGCGTAAGCCGTGCTCGCTTCGAAGAATGTGTTGGAGCAGAGTTGTTTTTCCGGCTCCCTGTGAGTTGTCAGTCGTGTACCATATTGTATTTATCTGTTCGATGTATGTGTGTCCATACCAGAAAACCGGACAGTAGTGTCACTGGCAGAGTCTGAGGGGTGTGAGAGCGCTTCATCTTGATCTTGACTTTGAGGACCGGTTGAGGAGTGTCGAGGATCCCACAGATGTGTCCATGGTCAGCAAGTAGTAATCAAGGCGTTTTCAGTGGTCCTTTACCTTGATGGCTAGACACAAAAGCATAATCAAAAGATTATCAGTGGTTGTCAACCTTGATGTTTTGCAGATTGGCCATCACGGTGCTTGAAGAGTTGCATGTGGAGACAACTGCCAGCACGTTCTGACCATACTATCATCTACCTGAACAATGATTGGTTGACGTATAAAAGATCACTTAGAAGGCGAGAAGCTCTTCGTAAGATCTATGAATAATGTCGACCGTGTGCGCCGTTGCCACGCATACTTGTGGTCATTGTGAAGGTCAAGATTTTTCTCTGTATTCCGATGATCAGTGCCCATATATGCAAGGTGTCGATCGACTCCAGGTCAGAATGACAGTGAAACAATGGAGTATAGGACGCACTGTATCGCTGTATAGTAACAGTACGACGTGCGCGTGTAAAGTTGACAAGACCGAATCCTAGGCGTGAGATGCAGCACTTGGTATCCAGACTTGCCTACACCGGCGCCGGCTTGTCCACCGATACACATAAGTCTACACTCGCCCCCCGAACGCGCGTCATTGGTCGAGCAAAACTTGAAGTCAACTTCCGGTCTCGGCCTTCTCACCATAGGGCGTGATATTCATGAGATACTCTTGAACATCGAGAACCCTGGTAGCAAGTTTATGCAGCTGCCGCCAATCGATTGCTTCAAAGAATCCAAGTTTACGGTTACCAATTGAACCTGATTGAACGAAGAATGACTTCAAGCGTCAGAATTGTGATCATTGGCGCAGGTGTGTTCGGATTGTCCTTAGCATACCGGCTCGCAAGTGAAGGCAATCAGAATGTATTGGTGATGGACAGACACGTGCCACCAGTGAGTATGCACGCTGTCATTACCTCCAAACATTCGAGATAGCAATATTAATGCAAGCAGGTGCCTGACGGATCAAGTGTGGACATATCGCGGGTTATACGATTCGACTACACCGACGATGTGTACCTGAGTATGGCACGTGAAGCTTATGAGAAATGGTCGCAAACTTCCAAGTACAAGGATATCTTCCAGTCAGCTCCGATTCTCGCAGCGATGAACAACAAAAGCCCAAGGCCTTGGGTCGAAGGCGTGACTGCAGCTTTAAGCAAGCATGGCCTGCCATTTACTAGACTACCTACTGCAGATGCAGCACGTAAGGCTTTCCCAGTCTTGAGCGGTGAATTGGCATCGCCGGGATTCTCCGGTTACTATAACTCAGATGCAGGGTGGGCCGACGCACAGAAAGCGATTGCCCAACTTCGTGATGAATGCATCGAGGTCGGAGTGTCTTTCATCTCCGGCCGCGCGGGCACTGCGATCAAGTTCGACAAATCATCTAGTGGTGAGATTAAAGCTGTTCTCACTGCCGCCGGCTCGAGGGTCGAAGGCGAGCGATTTGTGCTCGCCGCCGGAGCATGGAGTTCGGGTCTTGCTCCCCTGTACAACAGCACACTTTCAACAGCACAAGTCATTGCATACTTGCCTTTGACTGATGTTGAGATGAAGCAGCTGAAAAGCTTGCCCATCTATGCGAACTTCTCTACCGGATGGTTCAACTTTCCTCCCCACGAAGAGACTCGAATGCTCAAATTTGCGGTACATGGCTGGGGCTACACTCGCAAACCAGGACCTAAGGACCCGAATGCAGACAAGTCGAATATCTCGTTACCACCTTTGCGACCAGCTAAGGCTCGACCCAATTTCGCTCCGCCAGATGGAGAGGAACGATTGAGGCAAGGTCTTCGCGAAATCTTGCCGGAATTGGCCGAACGGAAATTCGACAGAATGTCGGTCTGCTGGTATACTGATACGCCCAGCGGCGACTTCATCATGGACTTTCACCCAGATCACCAAAACCTGTTTGTAGCCACTGGTGGCAGCGGACAGTGAGTATAGCCTCTACCGAAAGAGTAATTTTTACTGATTCAATGCCCAGTGCCTTCAAGTTCCTGCCCGTGATGCCCAAGTATGTAGGTGATGCCTTCAGAAAGCAGCTTCCGGATCACCTAGCAAAGAAGTGGCGTTTCCGAAAAGAGTATCAGCACGACAAAGAAGCATTCTTGGGCGATGGTAGCCGTGGTGGACCCGCAAGGAGGGAGTTCAACATTGAAGAGAAATCTAAGCTCTAATTTAATTCCAATGCAAGGCTTAGGAGGATGTATGAAGTTGTTGGTAGTCAAAGCGGCCACGGTTTTCAAAGAAGCCGTTTTCTAGACACTGTTATTCATGAGCGACTTGTATTCTGACTAGGCATATTGTCGGTGCACTGGAACACAAGTGGGCATATGTATAATGATGTTGTGATAGATTGTTGAACTCAGTATACGACTTCGTATATTTGCACCAACCGTGATGTCGGACATATGTCGCGCCGACAAATCCGCTTCGCGGCTATGTGGCAATACTTACTCTCTTCAGCGCCCAGTCTTCTCGGGACGAGGAGTATCACGCATGCGGTTACAGATATTGTCTCGTAGATCGCATGCATCATGTGTACCTTTCGGCTAAGCCATGTGACATGCGATGCCCGCGCGGCTGGATCCTGTCTCGTTCGCGCGGCTACTTGATGATACATCCCGCGGCTGAAAGCAGGGCAACTCATCAAGATACCTAGCAACAAGAATAATTCGGATCGTTTCAGTCTCAGATCAACTTCTAGGATACAGCATGCCCATCGATATGGGTACAATTCCAACGATGCAAGCAGTTCGTTTCCACGCTAAGGGTGATATTCGTTTGGACAAAATACCAATTCCGTACGTCTCCTAGTACTGTTCAATACCGCCAGTCTATCCAGAATGACACACTCTGCTCACGCATCACTAGGAATTGTGGCCGAAATGAAGTCAGACTGAAGGTTGCTTACTGCGGCATTTGCGGTACGGACCTGCACGAATACTTAGCTGGCCCCATCTTCGTCCCTCCCGAAGGAACCAAAGATCCCCAAACTGGCGCAGAGTTACCGGTCACACTGGGGCACGAATTTTGCGGCACTATTGATGTGGTCGGATCTGATGTCAGCGACTTCATGGTTGGTCAAAAAGTTGCTGTCAACCCAGCAATGGACGATCGTCACCATGGACACGGGCCTTGCGAGCAGTGCCGTGCAGGATGCCAGAACAGATGCGAGCGTCTTGTGTTTTATGGACTTTCGCATGGTCAAGGCGGCTTTGCAGAATACATTGTCGTCAAACCTGCGGCATTGATACCTTTACCTCAAGACATCTCGCTCAGGCTTGCGAGTCTTGCTGAGCCATTGGCTGTTGCCGCTCATATGATACGAATATCTGGATTCCAGTCTGGTCACAATGTACTTGTTCTCGGCACGGGACCGATTGGATGTGCACTCATCATGCTTCTGCGAGCCAAAGGCGCGGCTGTGATTGTCGCGAGCGAAGTGGCAGAGTCACGAGCTATCCAAGCTAGAATGTTCGGGGCTGATGTGGTGGTGAATCCTATGGCTAAATCATCGCCTCATGACAGCCCTACTGAAGCCGACTTTGGGACGTCACGCAATCTCGTGCTCAATGCTGTGCGAAGAGCAACGGGTCCTGGTGCGCACATCTCCTTTGATGCATGCGGGTTGCAAAGCACACTGGACGCCGCAATCGAGTGTACGAGGCCTGGTGGCACAATTTTCAATGTTGCGATTCACGACAAGGCACTCAGTATTGACTTGAACACCCTCGTCCTGGGAGAGAAGCACTTGACCGGTGGTAACGCATATACACGAGTTGATTTCGAAGAAGTCATGACGCTGTTGAGCACACATTCGGAACAAGCTGAAAGACTCATCACTTCTGTGATTCCCCTGGCTGATGCCATACAAGGCGGTTTCTATGAGCTGATTGATAATGCTGCTGCTCATGTCAAGATTCTGATCGAAGCTGGTGGAGACTCAGCATAGTTCGAGCATAGATATGAGGCCACAGGCATCGCTAATGTTTTTTGACTGCCGTATGTGGCGCCACACATGTGCTGCCTTCGTTGATTCTGAGCATCGTGCGACCTCATTTGTGAGCCTAGTCACGGCCTGTATTCCATCTCCGAGAGGCGCCTGGTAGCGGTGCGATGCCAATGTACCTCGGTCTGGTCAGCTCGAAAGAGCACAAGACCAGACAGTGAAGCACGAAAGGACCTTCGTGGAGAATTCATCATATAGCCGCGGGTACTATCCACGTCTCTTACGCGGTCTCCCCTCAGTACCTAGTGCATTGAACCCATGTCACGAGGCTTACTGCAGATCTTGAGACAGCTCAAGAAACGAGTCAAGGACTCGTATGCATATTGCAAGGGTAGAAAACATACGTGATGTTTGATATTACTGATCTATATAGGCGCGATATCCCACCTTGAGAATCATGAAACATCTAAACTGCATCCACCTCGTTGATACATCGGGCATAAAACATCAACCCGCTATTCTATTGCCATGTTATTTCCTCAATTGGAAGGGAAGAGCCTCCTTCTAGGGACTACCGCATCATGTGGTCTGGGGTTTATGTTATTCGGTACACGAGGACAAAAGCCTTTCGATTGAATAATTGTTCTGACGTTGCGTGCAGGCTATGACCAAGGCGTCTTTGGAGGACTGCTTGCAAACCCAGACTTCCTCAGCACTTTTGACAATCCCGGCACGACACTGCAAGGCCAGATCGTGTCTACTTATACGGTCGGATGCATATTTGGTGCTCTTCTAAGTCTCGTGATCGGCGACATCCTAGGACGACGGCGTTCTGTTGCTCTTGGCTGTGCGTTCCTTACCGTTGGTGGTATACTTCAAGCTACTGCTTACCATCTGCCGCACATGATTGTCGGTCGAGTCATCGGAGGCCTAGGTATCGGTGTCAACACTACCACCATCCCGATGTGGCAGAGTGAGACTTGCAAGCCCTCGTTGAGAGGCAAACTGGTGGCCATTCAGCTAACATTCCTGGTCTTTGGCTTCGTCCTCACCAACTGGATGAACTTTGGTTTCACCTACGTCTCTCATAACCCAGTCAGTTGGCGCTTCCCGCTTGGATTCCAAAGCGCACTCGCGCTCGGTACAGCTTGTCTCTTGCCAATCCTCGCTGAGTCGCCGAGATGGCTATGTCTCAAGGACCGTCAACAGGAGGCCCAATTAGTACTCTCCCGACTTGTGGCAAAGCCACTGGACGATCCGGAAGTAAAAGATCTGCTGCACATCATGGTAACCACCATAGCTCGAGAGCGTGCCGAGGGCGAGATCACCTGGCGCGAGGTCTTTCACAATGGCTCTCAGCAGACCTTCCGTCGCATCCTGCTGGGTGCGGGTACAAGTTTCATGCAGCAAATGGGTGGTGTCAACGTTGTTGCCTATTATCTGTAAGGCGCAGATCTGCTGTCATTCCAAGATGCGCTTGCTAATACATTTTGCCAACTTTCCCAGACCTGTGGTGCTCGAACGATCCTTCGGCTTCTCGCCTCGTATCTCACTGATTCTCTCCGCTTGCGATTCGATGCAATGGATGTTCTGGGCGGCAATGGCATACTTTGTCATCGAGAGAGTCGGTCGTTATAAGCTGATGCTCTTCGGAGCAGCTGGATGTTCTATGTGTTTCGCTGTCGCAGCGGCTGGATTGGGCGTAGGAACTCACATTGCTAATGGAGTGGCGGTGGGATTTATCTTCCTATACTACTTCTTCTACGTGAGTGGACTGCATCTTAGCAATACCTTACTTGACTGACGAACACCATAGGGCCTGTCTTTCCTCGCCATCCCTTTCTTGTACCCTTCGGAGATCAACTCCAACAGATCTCGGAACCGCGGAGCTTCGATTGCAATGATCACAAATTGGCTCTGTGTGTACATTGTTGTCTCTATCACGCCAGTCGGTAAGTTGAGCGTTGTCCTTCCGTAATGGTGCTATAGCTGAAAGCCATCCCAAGGGATCGAAACTATTGGCTGGCGCTTCTACATCATCTTTGCTGTACTTAACCTTGCTTGGCTTCCAATCATCTGGTTCTTCTACGTCGAAACCTCTGGATTATCTCTGGAAGAGATCGACAGAGTCTTCGAGATCAAACATGCCCCAGGCGCGAAAGTCACTTACACAGAAGCAGCAAAGCAGGCCAGGGAAGCAATTGAAGGTGAGCGATTGCAAGTGGGCGAGAAAGGGCCGAAAGGCGATGTAGAGTCCTCTGACTTCGTGGAGCGTGTTCTGTAAGAGCCCATATGCCGAGCCTTTCTTGGAGGCGATCAGATTGTGGGCATAAGTAGCATTTATGAAACACGAGATTGACCCTTGATATTGTCACAAATGTTTCTCTGCTGCATTTCCTTCGCTTCGGCGCAAAAGCCCACCTTAAAATTTGTCTCTGCATTTGGTCGTAGGCCAGAGGAAGGTTGGGACAAAGGCCATGTGGCTTTTAGGCAAACGAGAACAGCGGTATGAAGAGTCACGCTGCTCTTGAAGTCGTGATGCCTGGCTATAAATTATCATACGCGCTCAGGCGGTAGGCATAAACAAGTTTGGCATGAGCAAGAAGTCGTCAAACGTGCCAGGGATGCTCAAATCCGGTAGGTCAGCAAATTCGAAAGGATCCATGCTGAAGTCGTTCTCATGGAACCCCGAGATATCATCACCGAGGGCGCTGATGTTAGAGGTTACCGGAATCGACGGGGAACGGACCTCATGAGCCTGTGCAGCGGAGGTCTGATCGTTCTCACGAGACAGGAGAAAGTCGAAAACGCGAATGGACCAGTGTGCTGGATCCCAAGCATCGCGAGCTTCATGCAACAGCATGCGACAATTATCCAAAGAGGCCCGCGCGATCTGAGAGATCATCGAATCTGGCGAGTGAATTTGCCGATAATACACAATGCCCGCAATGAAAAATCCCATGAATACCTCGTGTGGTAAACGGCCGGTCATGTGGCTCGTCACTAGACTTGATGCGGACGATGCTATTGCTTGTGCGGCCATTATCGCGCTATTTGCAGAAGCGCTATCCGTCGTCCTTGACAGCGAGGGCGAAGAAGGGTTGTTAGCGCGATCGAAGTGGAGCAGGATGATGTGTTGTTGATGTAACAGCTCAAGCGAGACTGCAAAGACATTTTTACTCCCACCAGCGGCAAGTAAGGATAGCTCAGGTGGAATCTGTGATCGCCAATTGCGGAGGTCTTCCTGTAGATCTGAGAGATCCACGTATATATCTGAGGAGTGAAAACGCCGCTGTATTATGGCACGAGCAATTACGGACAGTCGAGCCACTTCGATTTGGTACAGTGCAGAATCGCGATTTTGATCATCGGCCAGTTCGGAACCGAAATCTTCCAGCTCAAGCATGGATACATCGCATTGCGGTATGTTGATACGGAAAGGGCGGCCAAGGAGGGCAGCACAATAAGCGTCACGGATGGCTAAAGTCCACCACAGGCGTTTCACTCTGCCCTTGTCCTTGCTGCTTACTCCGATCGACGATGTCGATCGGTGTATGCCCATAGACTCAGCGATTGTGAAAGCAAAGTCCAACCAAGAGCAAGCATTGTAGACACTGTTCATTCGTGGTCCTAAGAACGAAAGCATGATCACGGTCTCCAACAGCACGAACTTGTCGGTTTCATAGTTTGTTGACCACAACACCTTTGCCTTCTCTACGCTTGCATGGTCAGCGAACATCATTTATATGCTAGTTACAGGTAGGTAGCAATACCATAGTAAGCTTCTCGAGCTTGTGCTCTCGACTTGTAATTCGTACGGTGTATGATGGAGGCATCACAGAATGTAGCCCCGATCATACATATTCCATGAAGCATGATCCAGGGTAGATTGTTTCGCTCGTGAGCCTCGAGAAGTTCTGACTTGTTGACGATAGAGTAGAGTGGATAGAAACGTGTTAAAAAAGTATTGAGGTAAGCTTCGAACGTTTGACGTTCAGGCAGAGTAAACGCTCCTTTTGCGCTAAGGTATGCAATGTCCTCTGAGGAGCAATGTTTGGGGTGAATCTCCTTGGGTATGTCCACAAGTCGTTTGTTTTCCGAAAGTGTTGGACGAGCATCATAGAAGCAAGCTTGTTCCCCAATATGTTCTTCCAGGGCAAATGTTAGTGGCGAAGCCTCGCCGAACAGAATCATGCCGAGTCCTCCTCGCTCTTGTTCTTCAACGAATTCTTCGAACATTCTAGCCAAGGATCGACCCGGCGAATCTGAAGAAACAACACCATATCTAAACAGCCGATTCGAGCTCACCTCAGATGGCTCGGGCAAAGGTAGTGAAGACGATGGTAATGATTGGTTGGCGGTGTGATCATCAGAGACTGGTGGTTCACTGACAGTTGTCTGACTTGATGCCCGGGGGCGACGAGATCGATGCCTGGGTAATCGCTGGTATAGACCACGCTGTGAGTCTACCAGCACACAGTCGTCTTTGTCGTCCATTTTACATCGACTGCATGGCGGACCTGTTACTGCAGCATCACATTTCACTTTCCGTTTCGCACATCTTCGGCAAGCCTTGGCCGCCCTTTGCCGCTGGGCTGGTGGCATCTTGTCCTGAGCGCGGCTGTATGCTGCCAGGGTCGATAAGCATTGTTATCGTGAATGTGAAGACCAGACACGATCAAGTGTGGTTAGACAGTCTGAATTCCTGAGCCAGCAGCCTTCCCCGCTCTGCATCAGCAGGTCGTCGCATCAATGGTGAGTCCGGGCCGCGGCTATATGGTGGGGAGATCACGAGGGTCCAGGCGAGCATGACGATCATTGTATCCTAAGAGGTAGCTTAGAGTTCACTAATAATGCGTGAAGGGCTACTCAATGCTTTATCATCATACAGATTTATCCTTATATGAGTGAAATGAACCTTTTCATGGACTTTCCGCTGATCAGATAGTCACTCAAGAGCAAACACACGAGAATAGCCATCTTCTTCTTCATCATTTCCTCAACATGACTGCTTTCGAGCTTGATGCGTTGGTCGTTGGTGCAGGTTTCGGTGGTCTCTATCAATTAAAGCGACTTCGTGATCTTGGATTCAGAACAAAGGCTATCGACACCGCTGGCGATGTCGGAGGAACATGGTATTGGAATCAGTATCCTGGTGCTATGTCAGAGTATGCAGCACGACTAGCAACATGCTGAGCTTCCTGCTAACAAAAGGATAGCACGGAATCGTACCTTTACCGGTACTCTTGGGATGCTGAGGACCTCAGCTCATATCCTTGGGATACTCATTACGTCTATCAGCCTCAAGTGCTCAAATATCTGCAACACGTTGCGACGAAACACAAATTGTACAAGGACATCGAGTTTGAGACCGCCTTGACAGGTGCACAGTGGGACGAGTCGTCGTCACGATGGACTGTGCAGACATCGACCGGCATCAGCTATAGTACCCGATATCTGATCACCGCTCTCGGACTTCTTTCGAAGCAGAACTTCCCCGACATCGCTGGTATCGGCTCTTTCGAGGGTGAGAAATATCATACTGGAGCATGGCCGACCGGCGTTACCCTCAATAACAAGCGTGTTGGTATCATTGGAAACGGCTCCACGGGTGTTCAGGTCATCACAGCCATTGCCAAAGATGTGAAACGACTGGTTTCCTTTCAACGCAACCCGCAATACTCGGTACCTAGTGGACAAGGACCAGTGAGCAAGGAATATCGCGATAAGATCAATGCCAACTACGAAAAGATCTGGACGGATGTCAAGGACAACAGTTCCTATGGCTTTGGTTTCGAAGAAACTTCGCGACCTACCTTCTCTGTCTCGCCAGAAGAGCGTGAGCAGATCTTTGAAAAAGCCTGGAAAACAGGCGGTGGTTTCCGCTTTATGTTTGAGACCTTTGGAGATATCGCGGAGAATGAGGATGCCAACAATGCTGCTGCGGACTTTATTAAGAGAAAGATCAAAGAGACCGTGCACGACCAAGAGAAAGCTCGCAAGCTTTTGCCAACTCAACTGTATGCCCGTCGACCACTTTGCGATGCCGGCTACTACGAGCAATTTAACCGCGAGAACGTAGACGTCGTAAGCCTGCATGACACACCCATCGAGCGGATTACCCCAAAAGGCGTCAGGACCTCTGACGGAGTGGAGCACGAGCTAGATGTCCTGATATTCGCCACAGGATTTGATGCTGTCGACGGCAACTATACTCGGCTTGCCATTCAAGGTGTTGATGGCGAGACGTTGAAGGATCACTGGGGTCATGGCCCGACTTCATATCTCGGCATCAGTGTACCCAAATTCCCGAACATGTTTATGATCCTCGGACCCAACGGCCCGTTCTGTAACATCCCACCAGCGATCGAGTCTCATGTCGAAGTTATCAGCGACCTGATCGTTGCAGCGGAGAAACACAGTCGACGAATTGGCGATATCCCTAGCCCAGCCGCCAATTCGCGACACGACAGCTTTGTTGACGACAGGAATTCGACAGTCGCTGGACTAGGGACCAGTAAAGCACCTGTGGTCGAGGCAACTATAGAGGCAGAGCAAGAGTGGACGAAGGTTTGCGATGAGGAAAGCGCCTCGAGTCTGTTCAGGAAGACAGACTCTTGGATATTCGGCGCCAACATCAAGGGCAAAGCTCATGCGGTCATGTTCTACTTCGGTGGACTCGCTGCTTATCGCCAGCGGTTGCGGGACGTTGCCGCAGATGGATGGAGAGGATTTACGATCAGATGATCTGAAGTGCAGCGTTCTGGCGTGTAGGCTGTTTTTAGAGGCAGTTCTCAAGTCCATATTTCAACAAGTATCGAAACTCAACGTCGCCATTTAGGCATATCCGGCATTAGATAAGATGTAACACCTTTCCCTCCTGCGGAACCGTGTACCGACCAAAACACAACTCCCGTTCTTCTCGGAGAGTTTATGATGCGATGCGATTTGGCTCGTCAGCCATGTATAGCTCACCGGACAAGCGTACCGCTTTGCGGAACATCTCTAGCAGAGATCTAGTCCGTTGCTCATCAGAAGAGATCTTGGCCAGCTTGTCGAGGAGCGTCGCAGAGGTCATGGCAGCATGATCCGCAATTTTCAAGAGCTCGGCATATTCACCATTCTCAACCAGGTTGCAACTGCTCATCGTGCCATCACGCTGATCACGAACACGGCCACCGATGTCGTTCAAAAGCCTGAATTCCACGCTGATCTGCTGTGCGAACTCTTGTGCCAAATATAGCTCGCTCGCTGTCCTCCAAGGTGATGCTTTCTCCACGGCAGATACCAGGCAAGTGAACATGGCAAACATGTAGTTTGTTCCAACGGATCGCGCTCCAACGTCTGATACCCATTTGTGCACCTGGCCATTGATCCTTGTCTGGGGAAGTTGGCTGTCTATTTGTTCGAGCTGCGCAATGAGGAAATCGTACAACTCGAGTGAATACCATTGCCGGTCTCTCTCGGCGGCATCGCAGATCGGATAGCAATGCATGCGGTCAATGACGTCTCGCAGGTCCAGCTCGAACTGAATCGGGTCTGAGATGGATGGGAGTCCTTCAACCGGGGAATCGATCCTACGAGAAGCATGCCGTGGCCTCTTGTTGCATATGGACGGGCCCAAGTATGCATCAAAACAACGCTCCAGAGCCGTGAAAGCTGCTGACATGTCCGAGATGCCGTATGAATTGATCAGAGTCTCCATGAAATCATCTGCTCTATACGAGAGATCGACGTGTTTCATCATAGCCAGAGCCTGCGTATGGGAGAGGCAGGACCCGGCCAACTGGTTGCAAATATGAATCGTTGCGCAGGTGAACTCTAGCCACGCCGCTTCGGATTTGCGATGCATATGGTGCGGAAGCTTCTCGTCAAATGTCTTCAGATCCGGTAGATAAGTGTCGATGCTAGTATTGAGTGCCTCTTTCAGGCTTTGATCAGAGAGGCTATCGAATGTCTGAAGGGTTCTGCAGACAAAAAAGCATTTTTGACGACCATCGTTGGCTTTACCCATACTGCGAAGAAGGTGGATACCTTGCGGTCCTGAACTTCCGTATCGATTCCAGGTGCTTGTATGAGATGTTGAACCGAACTGAGCGTTGTTGAAGTTCAACACGCGAGGAGGTAAGCAGAAGAAGAGTCGAAAAGAGATATCCATGTATACGAACTGACATTGAGCTGAGTTGCAATCTTTGGGTGGCTGTTCACGGTTCAGCTGAGATAGCGCATGTAGTCCAATAGTGTCAGCCACAGGGAGACGCCACAATGTCCCTACACGTGCTGAAAAGATGTTTGTGCATACATATAGCTGAGCCGTGCTCCACTGATTGGCCACACACAGGAGGAGTGTCGGTGCAGTTGACAGCGCTCAACATCCGAGGGCGCATTCGATGCTCTAGACCTATATACGGCTTGTTGTTATGCGATACTCTGCTGCCATTCGCGTGTGAAAGTTCAAGCCATTATTTGCAGCGCATGCTTACCAAGTCTTGATCAGTCTTGTCAGTCTGCTGCCATGAACAAGCTCGCCATAGACGACACTGATGCCGACTTAGGTGTGCTCCTACCACAGTAGATACCCTCAGTCGCGGCAAAGATGCGTCACCTCATTGGCCAGGCTGGATATGATCTTCGAACTACGAGACAGTATGAGCACAGCATGCATGGTCGGCACTGCCACAGATTAATTGCAACTAATGTTGCGTAGACTAGATTCAGACAGCACGCGTGTCCTCGATAGAAATCGATTCTCCAGGAGTCTACCATAAGACAGAGACTGGCTTTGGTCGATTTGATGCTAGTTCCGGGCCACCCGTACGGAGGTCCAAAGAAGGTGGGCAGTTTGAGACTCGACGATGCCTCGCCTTTTCAATCGCGCTGGAGCGGATGAGACGAATGGCAGTAGTGCAAGCATGTTGTGTCGATGGTGCATGATTGGCGCACCAATTTCTTTGACAGCAACGGCCACCACATTTGCCGTGTTTGCCATTTGCTCAGGGTGGATTGAACTTGAAGACCCTGATGAGAGCAAGGGGCCCACACAGCGACCAAATTGGCCAGTGCGGGCAGAGGTGTGTGTGGCTTCTCACCGACAGTTCGGAACCGAGTTTACGCGGCCATCAGTAGCGAAGACCAGAGGAGTGGAATGCTTGTATGATAAGCTGCCGCAGCGAGTCATTAATCGGGGCTTCAGTCGTCTTTCTGAATCTGCCGTACATCATCGAAAACCTTATGCCATGGAGACACTACTAGTGTACCGAGCCGTCACAGACTCTTCATATCGCTAAGGTTCAGGCTCGGATCATTCCGTGGGCAGTACTGTGTATGTCTAACAGACCAGGTGTGAGAGTGGATGGATTGACAGAGTTGCCGGAGGAAATCTGCAGAGATCATGTTGATCTCTGCTAGGGTGAAGCGAAGAGCGACGTCCATGAAAACGCCGAGCCAGAGTTCAGACATACCACACGTACGGGAACAACTTTCAGTAAGAGTATGTGGAGCATCAGTACGCGACGGAAGCTTGGCACATGAGTTGTTTCGCAAATGCATCGTTACACGGCTTTTCGCGTAACCTCGCCTAGACGAAGCAAGCGCCCTGAACGCTTGGTCGGCTCGGTGGTCAAGTGTATTGATTGACATCCATCGGTCCGCGTGCGGTTGCCATTTGCCGACCAACCACATCTACAGAAAACTCAGAAACGCCAGATAGCCAGAACACCGTCTTTGCATACCGACACAATCACCCATACTCCAAGCCGGAGGAGATCACAGAATCGACAAGCACTCAATATGGGTAGCACAGAAAACCATGTAGCTTTGGTCTTTGGCGCCAGTGGCATCTCTGGATGGGCAGTGACCAGGAATTTGCTAAGCTATCCTGCGGCAACGACCTTCTCGAGAGTCATTGGATTGACCAACAGGCCCATGGATCTGAAGAACAGTCAGCTACCGACCGATGATCCACGCCTGGAGGTCTATTCGGGTGTGAACCTGCGCAGCGATCTGTCGTCTGTTATCGAACAGCTCAAAGCAACCGTACCAAGACTCGAAGAAGTCACACACATGTACTACTGCGGTTCGTCGATTCATGTCCTGGTAACACTCGTGAGGCTGAGCCGACTACTGACGCCTCTGGCCTGAACAGCTTATTCGAATGTGACTGCATATAGCGAGAACGTGATGGGCATACGAGATGTTAACGTGCAGATGACGGGCAATGCGGTCCGCGCAATCGACCAGATCTGCAAGAACCTCAAATTCGTCGTTCTGCAAACAGGTACCAACGTGAGTCCATTATCCGATTTCTACAAACCAAGTTCCAGCCTTGAGAAGCAAGTACAATTGGCTGACAAAGGTGTCCTCGTTGAAGCACTACGGCGTCGCAGTCTTCCGCTTCCAAGACAAAATCGAAGTCAACCCACCTTTGAAAGAATCTCAGCCTCGTATTCCTTCACCATACGGCGATGAGATCTTCTACTATCAACAAGTCGACTTGATCAAGGAAGCTCAGAAGGACAAGTCCTGGAATTGGTGCGAAGTCCGGCCTGACGCCATCATCGGTAAGTCGTGACTGAAAACAGCGTGTACAAGATCTCCTTGGTTAAACGTCAACTTTCTAGGTTTCACACCCGCCTCAACGGCAATGACATACCTCGAACCCGTCGCGCTCTTCCTCGCCCTCTGGCGCTACGTTAACGGCCCAGGCGCCGAGATCCCTTTCATCGGGACGAAAGCGAATTACCACCACACCAACACAGATTCTTCTCACGATATCATCGCCAGATCGGAGATTTATCTGTCAGTTGAGAAGCCAAAGGAAGCTGACGGCGAAGCGTTCAACATTGCTGACTATGCAACGCCGGTGTCGTGGGTGGAGCGCTGGCCGATCATGACCAGCTACTTTGGCCTCAAAGGCACTCCGCCTATAGAGCCGGCAGAGAGTAGGTCTTCTAGAGTCGCGCATTTAGGATTCTCGCTGACTCAATCCCCCTAGCAACGTTTCCAGCAGAATCGTGGTGGCTGGAGCATCAAAATGATTACAAGCGCATGTGCTCAGATTACGGCCTTCGAGAAAGAGTGATCTCTCCTGAGTCGTGGATCTTCATGCTGTATGGTGGACACTCATTGCTTTGCCGGAATCGAGAGCTGTCCCTAGAGAAAATTCGTTCGGTGGGATTTGTAGAAGAACGGGCTGTGGGCGAGGGCCATTTTGTTGGCTTTGATCGCATGGTCGCTGCGAAGATTCTACCGCCAAAGAGCAGCATGCAAGATGGCATTTGAGTGCGCGATTGATCATACTGCGTTGGTTAGTGTATGTGGTTTGCATATCTAGTAAGATCTAGCCTGTCGTTTCGCTATCAGATAATAACGAGGAAATGCACAGCCAAGGTCGCTGGTCTTGTGACCTCCGATATGGAAATGAAAAGTCACTTTGAAAAATTGATCAGTGGAGCTCTCGGTTTCATCATGTTTGTTATGCAAGACTTCAGAAGAGGTCTGGTCGCTAGTTGAGCATTTTAGCATCTATTCTGCCGTACTCATACATGTACACATTACCACACTGCTCTAGTCAGTGTTCATACGGTCGTCATGATCTTTGTCCTTCTTCTGCTCGCCTTCAGGCCTCTTGGCCTCTGTACCTGCGCTGCCAGCTGCCGAACCGGAAGGCTCGCCGTTGCCGTCGAGCAAGGGTTGTGACTCGCTGCCTTCGGGTACACTGTCCAGCGCAGTCTTGCCCTCCGCGTCTTCCTGTGCCTTTCGCTCCCTCTCTTGTCTTGCACGGTCTTCCTCCAAGGACATGCGCAGCGCGAGTGCCAGCTCTGGATCCACAGACGGGTCGATGCCGAATTCGAAGTTGTCTCCACCTTCTGCGCCACCTGCTCCGCCGCCGTTCGAAGGTACCGGGCCACCCTCACCAGCCAAAATCGGGCTTGCCACAATGCTGTCGCTGAGGAGATTGGGACCAGGTGGGACAATCTCCAGATGTGAGCCCTCGCCTCCCTTGACCGCCTCGTTGAAAGCCTGCAGCTTAGAAATGTTCTCGTCTGACAGATCGCCGAAGGCTACGATGTCAATGCTGGTGTTGTTCTTCTTCATCTTCTTTGCGAGCTTGGTAAGAGTGCTTGAGGAGTCGGAGAGAGGTGAGCAGGTGAAGACGATGATGCGCTGGCGTTGAGATTTGTTCTGTCGGTGCTTGAGAGCTAGCTGTGAGAGAGAATTAGAAGTAATCCAACAGCATTCGCGCCCATGTTCCTTACCGATGCGATCATGATGCCGGTGTAGAGATGGCTCTGTCCGCCAATCTTTGTTCTGTGTAGACCATCCAAGATCTTGCCCGGGTTTGTCGTAAGCGTTGTAAGAACTTCGGGACCTGAGCCTCCCATGCTCATGAGGCCGACGCTTGACTCGGGGTTCGCTTGGGTCTTGCTGTGGAAGATGAGGTTGGCTGCATCAGTTTGCGCCTCCCAGCGTGATGGTACATAGTCGCCGTTGCGCGAGGATTCGGAGTTATCCACGCTAGAGCATGGTCAGTACTTGTACTTTCTGATCAGGTTTCTGGAATATGCTCCAGCTCGGCGAAAGACGCAGTGGCACATACACGATCATAGTCGCTTCGAGAACCATCTTGGCGGTGTTGTGTAAGGTTGACGAGATGCGAAGAAGGTCGGCTCTTGCCTTGGGGTGGACGACAAGAGTAAGAAGATGAAGGTGTGGTAAGAAGTCAGAGTGAAGGGGAGGAGATGTGGTAAGTGGTTGGTTGGTGATGGTATACGCTCACGCTCACGTTGTAGCTCAGTGATCAGTGATGGCGTTGCGGCTCTCAGCCAGCGGCACCTGCCGCTCGTGTGACGCCAGCGCGAGAGCTCCGCCGTAGCTGTTTGTTATGAAACATCCAAATCCGTTCAAACATCAATTGATGATTTGCGAACTTGCAACACCAATCCTCACACTACACAATTGATCGCATCTACTGGAGCTTTTGCGAGTCTCCGCTCCTGTCCTGACATATAACGCGACAAAAACCACAAGTCACGAAATGCCACCGCGAAAGCAGAAGCAGCCCGCATCCAACAACGCGTCTATCTCTTCCAACGAAAACATGTCTACATCTCAAGCAATGGTGCCGACGAAGACTGGCAACGAGCAGACGCAGACCCCTGAACGAAGTCCCGCGAAACGAAACGCCCTGGGCATAACAGAAGCACAAAAGCAAGCGCTCATGGACAATCTGCAGCTGGAAGGTAAGATGCCGCTACGACACCGGCGGAACGCATCGAGGACCTCTTCTGATATGCGACACAGTGACTGAACGTGCGCGCAAACTTCGCGCTCAATATGCGCTGCAGGCGCAAGGACTACGCGCTCGTTTGGAGATGCGAGTGAACCGAATTCCGCAAGCATTGAGGAAGCGTAACATTCAAGATTTACTGGACGAACATTCGAGCGACACAAAACCTAAGCCTGCAGCGCCTCTGGCGTTGACGAACAGCAGCCACAACGATATTGCGCCGAGCGCGACAAGACAAAGCCTGAAGAGAACGAGGTAAGATGCATTTGCCTCCAATGATGCGCGATCGTAAAGTTACTAACACGCGCCAGCGAGTACTTCGGCGCGGAAAATAAGGAAAACGCAACTGTTCGTGAAGAGCTGCCCAATCCGAAGAAACGGATAAAGACAACCACCACAATCGCACCGCTCGCCGAAGCCAAGCCCGGCAGACCAGCCTCACGTAAAGGCGCTACTGCCACAACGACAACAGTACTTTCGCCCAAATCCCACAATCAGCGCGTCCTACCGCGATCGCCATTGAAGTCAACATTCGGAGAGAAGAGGCAAATATCTGCAGCAAGGAACTCAAGCCCAGCGAAAACCACTACCCTCCACAACGCCACATCCACTTTACGAGCGCAAAGTAGACAAACGAAGCGTCCGGCGACAGCACAGTCAACAGCACCCGGAGGCAGGAGGCGCGACAGTGACGACAGTGCAACTAGTGCTGGCACTACGATTGTCACAAAACCTGTCACGAGCAAAACAGCGCCCACCCGAAAAGCGCCCACTGCAAAGGTTTCTGCAGCCACGGCGAAACGAGCGGCGACGACGAAGAAAGAGCCGATTGCGCCCCCACCTGCCGCAGGTGGACGCACTCTACGGAAGAGGGGCTGAATTCATCTCGAGTGCTTGTCATCACCCAACTAATAATGAATAAACGAATTTTGTACTTCTAAACCACTAATTATTTGATTGGCAATCACATGTTTTGGATTGCCTGCTCCTGCTCCTCACCAAATTTGCACAGTGTTCGCGCACTCATCCGCTACCCCGTCGCTTCCTCAATGGGTTCATGGAAAGACATTGAGGCATTCGAGCCTTGAAACAACCCAGACATATTGCTTTTCAGAAGAACTCAATTAGCTTCAAGTCCGGTTGATAGATCCCGACAGGTGCAATTTTAGATGACGGGTGACGTACCATTTGTCGACATAACCCGACATGGTGGTCAGTCTCATATCATGCTTCTCCTACTCGTTTCATCTCGTAGATAAGATGTCAGTCAACTGTTTATGTTATGTACTCACTTTGCTCTGGATTCCTCCACCTCCCGGCCGGCAATGTCGAAGACCCTGTTCTTCAAGCCGCTTCTGCATCCTTCAGAACCACTTTCTTACTGCATCTGGATATAATCGGCACCCAACAGGGCCATGCTGGCATCTCAGCACGATAAAGCCACCAGGTCATTCCTAAAACCGCGGCACTAACCACGTAGCGCACCACGCGTTCCATATTTCCGTCCATTAGGAGTCTCGCTACAGTTTAGGCGATGCTCAATGATTGCCCAGCTCAGAGCCTGCATGAACGAGTAAATTGTGCCTGCACATCCGGGTGAGCGCAGGCTGTAGGATTAGAATCGTGGATTTAGTAAACAGTCCCCTCGACTTCTCAAGTCTCTCAAAATGAAGGTCCCGCTCTCGCTTTTGTCAGCTCTTTTCGGTGCAGTGCTGGCCGCGCAGAAAAGCATTGCTCTTAATGATAATCAGCCTGACCTTTCGGCACTGGCAGCAAATTACAGGGGACTGACCGACTCCTTCCTCCCCAAAGTATTGGAGAATCTCGACGAGCACGAAAGATGTGCTCGGGAGAAGAATGAACAGCCTACTTGCACGCGCGACAACATAGTGCTGCGCAAAGAATAGTACGTTCTGTTGCCGGGATGAAATAATCGCCCACAATGCTCATCTACATCACAGTGGTGACCTGACACATGAAGAGCGTCTCGACTACGTAAACGCCGTTCTATGTCTCCAGAATTTGCCACCAAGGACTCCTGCGAATGTGTCAGCAGGTGCAAGGTCCCGCGTCAGTACTCATGTGTTCAAGACCAGGAATAGAAGGCTGACAATATCGACACAGTTCGATGACTTCGTCGTCACCCATATCCAACAGACACTGACAATTCATTATACTGGAAACTTCATGCCATGGCACCGCTGGTTCTTGTACTCCTACGAGAAGGCACTTCGTGATGAGTGTGGCTATAAAGGCTACCAGCCCGTACGCTATCTTTTTCACCTAAACGCTTTGCATAACTAACACCGAGTCCAGTATTGGGACTGGCCCAAGTACGCATCTGCTCCTCAGGATTCTCCCATCTTTGACGGCAGCCCCACTAGTTTAGGAGGAAATGGCGAGAGCATTGAGCACGATGGTCCTATCCTTGTGGCTCCAGATGGGCTCAAGAACATATCGATTCCGGCTGGAGTCGGAGGCGGTCTTGTCAAGACTGGCCCTTTTGCCAACATGACTATCAACCTGGGTCCAGTCGGAGGGCTCAATGGCACTGCTCCTGGTCCCGATGGCGGGCTAGGCTACAACCCTCGCAGACTGAAGAGAGACGTTGGACCCGCTGTCAATATGCGATACGCAAATTATAGCACAGTACTCAGTAAGCTCCCAATATTACTTTCCGCGACTGAAAGAGATCGAGACGTACTGATCAAAACGCGGACTAGACCTCTTGTCGAAGCCGAATATCTCTGAGTACCGTGCATTGTCCGAAGGTACCCCCTACACAATCGAGATCGGTCCTCATGGAGGCATACACTACGTTATCAGGTAAGTGACTTCCCCGACACCCTCACAGCGGTCAACAGATTTGACAGTTCTGCAACAGCGGCGACCCCGGCGGTGATCTCTTTACCTCCCCTGGTGACCCTGCCTTCTACGTCCATCACGGCATGATGGACAGAATGTGGACTTACTGGCAACTGCTTGATTCGTCTCGACGCCATTCTGAAGAGGAGATGAATGGTGGCGACTATGGTCATATCACTTGGGCAAACGAGCCGCGATCGAGGAAAGCTAACTTCAGCGATGTGCTCGACATGGGCTATGCTGCGGAGTCGACGACTATTGGCGCTGTTATGGATACAACTGCAGGTCCATTTTGCTATTTCTATGTTTGAATTGGCATCTCACGCATGAAAGGTCGGATCGTCGCTGAGGTTCATCCAGCTTGGCTTTAGCAAGAGTCAAAGAGTCGGTATGAACTGACCGTTCGAACAGCGTCACAGATGCCACTAGGACACCTGTTGTCGGAAAGTGTAGTAAGCTATTGAAACATTTGGCACTTACCACTATCATGGAATCAAGAGGCAAGGCATCATATTGTCCATTGCACGTATGAAAGTTAATAAGAAAGGGTTTGCACTAACGTTAAATCCATGTGTTCTCACGATTGCTTCTCCTCAAAGTACCTGTCTATCAATCTTATCTTTTTATAATTTTCTCTTAATCTCGGACCATTACCCCTTCTAGAACATCTCGTCAGTCTCCAAATGTCTGAATACCATCCTTCGCATTAGGATGATCACCCTTCACACTGCTCGATGCTGCCATAATTTGAGGGACTACATGCAGCATCGAGCCCAGCACTCACCAAACAAGGACGAGTGTCCTCATTCAAGCAGATCCGTCGTGCGCAGGCTGATCGACCTCCGATTTCTCGGACACCAGGTCAGCAGCGGCATCAGCAGGTCGCTCCGGATCACGGTGGATAAATACGGTCACCGTGCGACTTGGCTTCTCAGGCTCAGGCACCACGTCGAAATGACCATCAGCGGGAACCTGCGGACGACCTTTGTGAACCGGCACAGTGACAGTGCCATTCGGCTTCTCAAGATGAAAATTACCCAACTCGTTGCAGATACTCTTGCAGCGCTTGTTCGCCTCTGACATGGCGCTGATCCAGCTCCACCAAGCGCTGGTCTCTTGAGCCTTGCAGTTGCAGAACTTGCCGGTCTTGTGGGAGTGGAGCCACCAGTCACGGTAGGTTCGGATGGCATTAGCAACAGCAGCAGGCTGTGCTGGGAGGTCCCTCTTGTCTTCGGTGCCCTTCCACTTTGGCTCGGGATTCAGGTATTCTTCTGCTCGAGTACCGTCGAGCTCGTAAGTGTGGGTCCCTGTGTTTGGGTTTTCTACCCGCTCCCAGCGTTTCTCGTGTTCTGCGAGTTGATTGAATGGATCCTTGGGCTCAGGGGCGATCTGGTTCGGCTTGATCTTGAGCCTCGGGTCGTGGGTGCGGAGCCACTTCAGCTTGGCGATGAAGTCGTGCATGGCTTCGTCGACGCAAATATCGAAGCACTCCTCACGCCACCTAAGCTGGGAGTAGAACTTCTTGGTCCAACCCTCGTACCACTCGTGAGTCATGCCTTCCTTGGGCCTGGGCTCTACGATTGACTTGATGACGTTCTTGCAGTCGCATGGAAGACGTTCAACGACAACTGGAGGTTTCCTTTGCCAGCGGACTTCACCATTGACAGCGTCCTCGGCCTGGATTGATCTCTTGGGGTGCGAAGCGTTGACTTTGGGTGCAGGCTCAGGGATCTCTGGCGGGATAATTATATGGTCGACCAACTTCTGAACCTTGATCTTTGCCTTATAAGCCTTGACGAATTTGAGGTAGGTGACGCGGTCGATTTTGCCAGTAGCGTACTCCCAATACTTCAGGATTATGTCCAGTTTGTTGACACGGCCATCGTCGTTCACGTCCGTGTCAACAACCGGGAGTGGGCGGAGAGGTCTGGGTTCAATGGGAAGGGGAAGACGTGGGGGCGGGCTGTCGTGCATCTGAGGTGGATAATCCCTGTCACCAGAATCTCCCGATTCCTCATCCCTCGAGACAAGGTGCCCAACCTTGTCAGCGAGGAGATCCAAAGTGCCATCGAGTTGCTTCAGCTCATCGTCGTTGAGGAATGAATGAAGGGCTTTGTGGAGAACACCCTTGGTCTGATCTCTATGGTCGGAAGAGCTTTTTCCATCGCGGCCATGTTCCGGCTCCGCCATGCTGAAAGCTTTGATGGCTTTGTCGAAGACATCGCCAAAGTACATGGCATTGTCGCTAGGTGCAGGAGCGTGACTCTCGTGTGGCGGATCCGAGGCGGTGACCATGCCAACAGCGATGGTCAGTGCCATAGGCACCAATGAGGAGAAAAGCATGGTTGCAAATCGGACTGTGAGAGTGTTAACTGATGCTGCTGACAGGTGCAATGTGGTTTCAGGCGTGGATATTTGCCACTGAGACTGAACAGATTCTCCACGGGCAAGACTGACCAGATCTGTTGGCGTGCTAACGAACGACTGTTGTCCAAGACAGGTGGCAAAAGGAGAGGAGAGGAAACGAGAAAGAGGGAGGGGACGGCATGTTCTTAAGCATCACACAAAGAGAGGGGAAGCACTACCACCCTCAATGGTAGCGGCTAAGATTTGAGCAGCTCATATCGCAGCTCCACCAAGTGCAGAGTCGCAGCATGTCACGGTCTGGGAGTTTGTGATTACCAACGTCTTCGAAGCAAGCTTGTCAATGGCACCTCGAAGTCTAAATCGACTGACCAGCTAATCACATGTCCCGAAAAGGTGGTATGGAGGCGGAAAGGCGACGTGGCAAGGTTGGAACTTGTTGTTTTGGGCAGCGGTTTCCACTTGAGCACCAATGCCGATGAAGGGTCGTAGGATAATTGCCTCAACAGTGCAGATCGCATCTGTTCCCTTCCATTATGCGCTAATGATGCGCCGTGAAAGTGTCACGAATGTCCACAGCATCGTCCCATTTTCCGCAACGTGCGCTTGCAATCAATAGAGCGTCCAAAAACTCCCGAGCTCGTACAAACCAATTCCATCCCACCATTCCATCATGGATATCGTATCACAAAGTCAAAGCAGCAGGCACAGCTCCGAACGAGCTATCGCCCTGACCATCTGGACGGTCTTCAGGCTTCCAAGTCCCATTAAGCATTGGACATAACCTATAACAAGCAAAAAGATGTCAGCAAAAGTGTTCTTCTCTCCTCGCGTTAACGTTGTGCATCTGTATCGGTATGGATCTGGATGTTCGCGCCCAGCGATACCTGAAGACTTGAAGCTGCAATGTTGAGATGCTAGCTCTCTGATATTTGGATTTTGGTGCAGTTGTGTTCGGTGGGGTTCATGAAGCATTCGCATTCGCATGCGCGGGGTGAGGTGGGTTGCTCTGATATGTGTTGTTCACGGGGTGAGAAGCTCGAGTGCGAAAGGGATGTTGGATCCGATCACAAGCCCAAGCTCCCCGTAGCAAAAGCCGCGCCAGTCGGACCTTGGGTCGTGTCTGGCTTCTTGCTCGCAGCTTTGCGCGTATTTTCTTTCTCATCGTCGGGCCCAAAGTTCGGAGCCTCGCACTGACAAACACGTTTAGAAAAGGTGACGGGTACTGACTTTCGGTTGGTTTTGATGTGGCCGACTTGTCCACAGTTGGCGCACTTGCGTGCAGTGCCGTCCTTGCTGCGACCTTTGCCTGGCTTGGAAGATGTCGGAGCGGATGCGGGTGTCGGCCCAGCTGCTTCGGAGACACTGGGCGATGCTGGACCTTGACCTGGCGACAAAGCTGCTGCCGGACTACCAGCAGCAGATGCGTTGGCCAGGTTGCGAGCTTTGAGACGCTCGCGGTGCAGACGGCGTTCTTGATTGCGCTCGAGGCGAGCAAGCTCCTCGCGAAGCTTCTGCTGGGCCAGAGCATCGAGTTCGCTGTCTCCAGTGGGTATGAGCGTATTGTGGCTATAGGATTGTTAGCAAACCTTGTATGATCAGTCGCAGAATGGGAAGCTACAGACTTCATGCGTGCGAGCGTCCTCTCCTTCGCCTTCTTGCGGTACAACTTGATGACCTTGGGGTTGTCGATACGAACCGGGGTTTCAACCCAGTTTCCATATGCGTCGCGGTGCTTGCGCTTGATGATCATGACTTCCTCATTGCGATCCACACTATGTTTACTGAACTGACTAGCAGAATCGTCAAAGGTTGCCGGTGTGCCAAAGCTGGTGCGCGGGGTTCCAGCACGCCCAATAGCGCTTTCAGGCTCGTCTTCGTCCATTTCGGTGTCGGAGCCCTCGATGTCGTTGGAAAGACTCTCTTTCTGTCTGTTCCAGGTTTCGGCGATGTCGCGGTCGTACTTGAGCTGCTGAGTGGCGACATTGTACTTGTGTCCTGATTGTTGCTGCTTCTCCTTGGTCTGCATTTTCTCAGCAGCACTCTCACCTCTTGGGGTGTAGCCGCCCTTCATGTTCGTCTTGAGCATAGAGAAAGCTTCGCCTCGGCCTGTAGGGTCACCCTCGCCATGGACTTTCAGCATAGCTTTTCCTTGACAAGCTTGGATGAAGTTCTTGGTGGTGCGCCAAGGTGCAAGCATCTTCTCAATGTTCTCCTCATCCTCCGCCTCATCGTCTTCCTTGGCATCTTTGCTGTCCTGGATACCGAGATCTGCGAGGTGTTGCACACCGACCTGCATCGTGTCAAGCAAGCATACATCTTCGGGTTTGATCCAGCCACGAATCGTCTCGGAGTCGGGGACGACTTGGCCAGGTGGCGGCACCCAGTACCCATCGTCATCCGAGTTCTTGGCCTTCTTCTCGTACTTCATGAACTCACGCATCTTGCTTCGCGTTTGTGGGATGTCTGATCCAGGAATGTGCCTCATAAGCACCTTGTTGGTCAAAGCAATACCACGCCTCGAAGGGTCAAGTGTTTTGGCATAGATGCGATAGGAGATACCTCGCAGGCGCCTCTTTGCTGCATCAGTGACCTTTCTCGAGTGTTCGCCAGGCACTTCTGAGATCGGGAACTGCTGGCCAACGGCGTGTAGGTTTTCCACATTTCGAAGGTACATGCGATTGCCGTTTTCCCATGTGTGGCTGATTGACAAGATGAAGTCGGTGGGCTTTGCCTTGTGTTGGAAGACTGGAGCACGGTAGAGGCCATTCTGGATAGTCGGCACGGTCTCCCCGCCATCAACATGTCCGAAGTTGGAGAATGGGCTCTTGTCCTGGTTGAGAAGTACATGAGTTTCACCAATGTCCCGTTTAGGTCGCTCTTGGTCGTCTGCATCGCGTTTGCGGTAGAAGTTGATCAACCTGTTACCCATACCAAAGTTTGAGAGCATAGTTGGTACCTCCTCCGAGTACTCCAGCAGCAAGACATTTGCGTTGTCGCCAAATGAAAGATCCTCCGCCTTGGCAAACAGATCTTTCGCCTCGCGTCCGCGAACATGCTTACGTTTCTGGTGCTTCGGCTTCTGGAATCTGTAGGTTCTGCCTGCGCTCTCGTGAAGCACGAGAGGGTTGCGGTGGAAGGAACGCTTCTCTTTGCTATCCATAGCGACCTTGTAGAATGGCCACTGTAATTTGATGGCTGGCAAACTGTGCTCTGTAGCCATACTGCCAAGAGTACTGCGGATCTTGTGCTGGTGATTTTCTTTGAGAAGATCGTAGGCGGCATCGTTCGAGATATCGTAACGCTTGACCAGGTCTCTTCCCAGCGCAGCGTCCCGGACATTGGATCCTGGGACATGCTTGACAGGACGCTTGGCTTGAGGCGCTACCTCGTCGATGAGAAGGTAAGGGTCGTTCATGTCGAGAGTTACATTTCGTGCAACTCTGGCAGATGCCGCCTCAGGTTCCTCGAAGCGAAGATACGGGTCTTGAACAGCAAGTGGAGCATCCATGTCGAGCACATTAGTCTTGCGCTTTTTCTGGGGTCGCAGAAGCTCTTGATTTTCGTAAGTGTCTTCCATGGACTCATCGTAGTCACCATTGACGGATGCAGTGGCAATGCTAGGCAGATCCCAATTCTCGCAGATAATGGCCAGGTCCTGCATGGTCACACCACCAATGACCTCAGACTCGTCAATTTCGCTCAGAGCAATGTCATCGTCGCTTTCATCCTTGGCGGCCACTTTGAAGTCGCAGCTGATCAGTTGACGGCCAGTGTAAGCGTCTTGGGCGACCTTTCCAGCAACGGTTGCAGTCTTAAAACTCCTTTCCTGATCCGGCAGGATCTCGAGTGAGAGCTTTGTAGGCTGGACAGGTTTGGGAGGCTTGACTGGCACTTTTCCTCGGTATGAGCCGGGTAAAGGACGGAACAGCTGAGTGAATTTGGGCACCTCGTCGCTCTCCCAACTGGGGAACCATCTGCGATGCTCATCTTTATCCTGGTCTGTGAAACCACCCCAGCCGACGTTCTCACCGGCAGCGTGCTGACGAGAGATCTTGAATAGCTCTCGTTGCATAAGCGTGATCTCATCTACCTCCTCATCCTCGTCCTCTTCGTCGTCATGCATCGTGCTCGATGCAGCCGGGGACAGAGCATCGTCAGCACCTAGATCCGGTGGACTCATAGAGCTGGGACTGGCGTGAAACTGCGAGCCTTGTGATTGACCAGATCCAAGCTTCGGCAGTGCCAGCCCTCCTCCGATCTTGCCAGGTAATGCCAGTCCTCCAGCTTGCGTGGGCTGAGGCTGTTGGTTCTGCGCTACCAGGGCCGGTTTGCGTTCCTGCACGGGAGAGCTGGAAAAGTGGTCGCCGAAAAGGTCATTATCCTCATCGCCTTCTCCGAAGAGGCCACCCTCGTCATCATCATTGTGAAAGCCGTTGCCATTCGCCTCCGCCGCATCGTCCTCCATGAGCGCACCATTAAGTTGTGCCGTGAGATCCGCGTCGTCATCGTTGTCATGTGTAGATCCCACATCTGGGTGCGCCGTAGCTTCCTCCTCCTCTGGCAAGTCATCGTCGCTCATGTCCTCGTAATCGATCGCGTTCTCGCTCTTCTCGCCCGGATCCAACTCGTAATTTGAGGCATCACCCTCGCCGAGACCGGCGCCGCTGCCGCCCATATTTAGGAAGCGCGCGATCTCGTCATCCTCGTTCAGAGCGTCGACCATTTGGTCGTCCTGGGTAGAGTGCGGCATCGTGTACAGGCGAGGGACCGGCCGAACGTACGGTCAATGCGGTATTAATACTGTATATGCTAGGAGAATGCTCCAGAGGTATCCTGTGGCGCGCTGGAAGGCGGCACGCGCTCTGTCGCTCAGAGTAGAGGTGTTCCTTCGCTCATCCGTCGTGGCGCACGCGCGCTGCGAGACCTCGCTAGAAAGGTCGGTGAATAATCTTACGCGACGGCCGGATTCCAGAAAGAAGGATCAGGCGTGCGAAAGTCGTGATGAATCCAGGAGGGCTTCGACAGCGGTATTAATGGATGCGCAGAGCAGTCTGCACGTTACCTCACTGTGGATGTCGGAAGCTCAGTCGCAGCGCGGAAGAGCGATCGCGAACCCCGCAAGAACGGGGCGGCGGCAGGATCCGCCAACTCTATTCGCGCTTACCTAACTTACTGATGACTTCGTTGCATGCATGCATGCATTCACTTCGTGTATAGACAACTGTCACGTGCGACTTGAATCCATGGCCACAAGAGCTTCAGATAACTTCCATCAATTACACAATATATACACTCTTTGACCTCGTTTGCGTAAGGCTCCTCTACATCATGTGCGCTCTTCCTCATGCTTGACTGAAAGTAAAAACCATATGGACAATGGTCATCTTGTAATGTGAATTTAAAATCCGAATGGGTTTTGTGGAGCTGTATGATAGTTAGCATGTGTTCATGAGCAAGAATAATTATGCAGGGTCAAAACTTACTGGCACGGCTCAACTCCGCCCTCCCTGTCTTCTGCGGTACCAGTTTCGGCATTGGAGGCTGCACGCCGAACCTGACGGGTGGTGGAGGACCAGTCTTCTGCGGTACCAAAGGAGTCATGGGACCTAGGACGCCGCCGGTCTGTTGAGGAGGCAGTTGGGGCGGAGCCTGGCCGAAGACGCCGTTCATAACGCCAGTGGGCTGGGTATGTTGGAAGCTAGGCTGCTGCTGGAAGCCTGTTTGTTGTTGGAATGACGGCTGCTGTTGGAACCCAGTTGGCTGAGGCGCAAAGTTGGAGGGAGTCGGCTGGAACTGCTGGCGGGGGGGATCAGAGAAGGGAGATCCTGTCTGTTGTCCTTGAGCAAGAGCCTGTTGGTAGCCCACACCAAGACCTTGCTGCTGCGGCTGGCCGAACTGAGACTGTCCGAATTGAGATTGAGGCTGGAAGCCTGTGGGTTGACGCTGCATCGCAGGGAATTGTTGAGGCATCTGGGGCATTTGGGGCATCATGCCATTCTGCTGCTGCTGCTGCGGGAAGCCTCCATACCCAGTAGGCTGAGATTGTTGGAATTGCTGGTATTGCTGCTGCATCTGGAGTTCCTGCAGGCTTTGTCCGGGAGGAGCGACTTGAGGTGGTTGGAAACCAGTGTACTGAGGCTGAAGAGGAGGAGGACCAAACGCGGACTGCTGGGGATTGAAGCCGGGCGCAGAGGCTGCTCTAGGTGGCGGTGGCATGGCCAAGCCTGTACCGGTAGGCTGCTGCGCGGGAGGTGTTGGTCTTTGGTAGCCAGTCTGTTGAGGACGCAAGGCCGCGATCTTGTTGAAGATCGCCTGGTCGGCACCTTGTGGCTGCTGAGGTGGCTGTACGGCTTCTGCAGGTGCGGCGGGAGCTGCGGTAGGCGCTGACGCGGCCGCTGGTTTAACGCCAGTCGGTTCTGGCTGGAGAGGCAGAGCGAGAAGTGAAAGGTCGTCATTAAGTTTTGGCTGTGGCTTAGGTGGCTCAGCTGCGACTGGAGCTGGTGCGGCAACCGGTGCAGGAGCTGGTGCAGCGGCTGGGGCCTCAACCTTGGAGGGTTTTACATCCCAGGCATCGTCATCAAAGCCACCAGTAGGCTGTCTTGCTGGGGCTGAGGCGAGTGGTGTAGCTTTGGCATCTGATGAAGCGTCTTTCGGCTTGAATGCATCTTCGCTGACGACATCGTTGGTTTGCACAGCGGGGGCCGGCCTTCCCTTGCGAGTGTTGTTTCGAAGTGCACCATCGGGGCCGGAGAAGAGGCCGCCCTCCCCTGCGACGTTGTCCTCGCCGGCAACAGGCTTATTCCGCTCGTACTTGTTGTCGAGATATTTCATCACACGTAAAATATCGCCCTCCTTGAGACCGAGAGTGCGCAAAAGCTTCTCGTTGACATCAGGCAAAATCTCAGGTCCCATTTCGTCTCGTGAAAAGGCCCCAGCATAGCGCTCGCAAATTTGAGGGTTGACACCGCATGCGAGGAAGAAGTCAAACCAATCGTGCTCGTCCTTCTTGTTGACAGTGGCTCCAGCTCCTGAAACATTCCTGTTTTGTGAGCTTTTGCCCTTTTGGGTAGACCGCCTCTTGATGTCGCTCAGAGGCTTGTCCTCGTCCAGCGAATAGCCGGTCTCTGCTTCCACATACTCCAAGTCTTCAACAGCCATCTTGGACACGGGAACTGCAATCTTGACACCATTTTGCTTGTGCAAATGGATTTTGCCATCGCGTAGACCAATGAATTCAGCCTCAACTTTGAATGTGCCAGAGCGGTCAGTCCATGTCCGTACGCGGTCCTGCTTAGGCTTGCTCTTCTGCTTCTTTTCCATGAGGCTGCTTGCGCGCTCTGGTAGGTTCACTCCGAGACCAGGGCCGTCCTTTGTACTCTTTCGCTTATCTTTGTTGACGGCTTCGCGTGCCATGCGCTGCTCTTCGAGCCTGTTCTGCTCGACCATGCTACGAGCCGAATCCAATCCAGTGATTTGGTCGCGCTCCATAGTTCCAGTAATTTCGACGTAGGACGAAGGCACGACACCCTCTTTGCCGTTCTTGAGTCGTCGAACCATCCACCACTCAGAGCTCTTCGTGTCGTCCAGTACGATGACCTCATCGCCCACGGCCACAGTAACTTCGTCCAGGCCTTGCGCCAAGAATTCGTAAACCATGTGTCCCTTCTTCTTTCCAGCACCGTTAGATCCTGCGCTTGCAGCCAAAACCTCCTTGAGGCCTTCACCTCTCACCGCGCCAGCAAGTTCTCCAAGCGAAGCAACAATTTCCTTGGCAGTATCTTTCGCTCCAGCATGGAAATCTACACTCCTGCTCGGTCGTACGAGTTCAACGAAAACGTGCTTGCCCTCGATGCTGTAATGAGTGAGCTTGTCCGCGGTCCACTCCTGGCTTGGACCGTCTCTGCTCTTCTCTGGACTGATCATGATCATTCCTCTGCCCACGTTCAAACCAAGGGTAGTAGGCATTTTCTTATTTCTACCCATAGCCGTGACCATTTCGTGGACATTGTAAAGGTGGTAGCCACCAGGCGAACGCAACCCTGGGTCCTCCTCTGGCGGGTATCCTGCTGAGATGGAGCGGTGGGGAAGCGAAGCGGTAACGCCGCTGGGCAGCTCAGGTGAGCGAACAGGAGAAGGCGCGTATTGAGTTGGGGATGCGTATTGTGTCATCGGAGGCGACATGGGAGCTTCAGACCTAGGGCGCGTGGGCATTGGTGGTGGAGCTTGCTCTTCGTCGCTTTCCTCGGGGGTGTACTGCTGGGGCGCTGCGTATTGTTGTGTCGCCATGGGTGGAGGTGGTGCAGCCAACTGTCTTTCCCTTATGGGTGCCGGCTCAGAGCTAACTCCACCAGTCTTCTGAGCAATGATGCCTGCTAGAGCAGCAGCAGGGTTATTGGAAGGTGCTTCGTTCGATGCCGGTCCTACGTAGTCGGCCTCGCCAGGCAAAGGCTTGTCCATATCAGGCTCCGGTCTTGCAGGCATTGGCGGTGCGACAGGTGCGGGAGGTGGCGAGATTGCTGCTGGCGCGCTCGATGCTGCTTCGATATAGATTGCAGGAGCAAACCCGTACTCTCCATTGCTACCGACGAGCGTCCAGTCAGGGTCGCTGGTGTCATATACATCCAAGCGCGTATCTTCTGTGAAGCTAAGCTCTTCGTCGGTCTGTTTTGTGTAGTCGTAGAGAGCCTTTGCGGAGTGTATGGGCGTAGCCTCTTCAATATAGTTGCTAGGAATCAGACCCTCTGGCTCATCGTCGTCGTCAGAAGCAGCCTTCTTCTTGGCCTTCCACCAATCATCGTCGGTGCTCTTCTCAAGCACAAAGAGCAAATCCCCATCGTTGATTTGCAACTCCTCCTCAGACTGGGGAGCGTAGTCGTAGATGGCGCGGTAGACGCCGAGAAAGACCATGGCTGGCGTGAGTATATCGGAGGCAAACGGTGCGGTGCTATTGCAGGCGTCTGCCCATCGAAGTACGGTGCGGTGCTACAGGCAGTTGGCAACGTGGTCGCGCGGCGGGGAGTCGGAGTCGCTTCAGGAGGCAGGCTCAATGACGGATGGCTGCTTGAGGTGGCACACGCGACACGTGATGTTGCAGTGCAAAGACACAGACTCCAGTATGCGATGGCGTGGGTGAATGGGTCGAGGAGGCAGTGCAGTGCAGTGCAGTAGTCAAGTGGTATTGCTACAATCGGCCGGCCGCCTTCGCCAGTACACACGGCTGGTACGCTTGCGCAGCTCCACGGCTTGGCCTGATGACATCTCCAGCCTCCCATTCTCCCTCCCTCTCCACATCTGCACAGTCCACCATGCGACATGACACCGTCACCATCTTCAACACCGGATACATATACTTCCAACTGCTGCCCGTTTCTTCATGTTTCTGATGAGCGCAACTTTTTGATCGGAGCCACGAATACTCCTGCCGAGGAACATGTTTGTACAGACGTCTTGCAATCCGCTGAAAGCACCATCTGGAAGACATAGCTGATCGATCCCTTCTTGCCTATGAGAAAAGAAAAGAAGATGAGGAAATGCACTGGTGGCAGCCCGTAAAAACAAGACTCTGGCTAACTTTCTGTATTCTCATTCGAATATGTCGTCTTTGACATCTGAGCCCACTAGAACTCTCACTGTTGGCCACAACGCGGGAACCTGAAGCCCAAAACATCATCACACTGTCCGTCTACTTGCGCTCTATAACGACAGTCAGTTTCAATACGAATCGGACATCACCCGGAATTCACAGCTCACCGTGGTGACCTTGCCCTTGCCCTTTCCCGCTTTTGCTTCTTGAGCGGCGACGGAGAATCATCTTCTGCACGTGTATATGTGTCAGTGTTATCGTCTCCTAAAGCTTTCAAGAATTCAGCCTTACCTTCTGGATCTTCAGCCTGATCATCTTCAGTGCTCCTGCGCTTGTTCCTGCGCACCGGCGGGCCATCTGACGGTATGCTGTCGATACCGTCATCGCTTGAGGCAACGTCGAGATTCTCGGGCTCCTGAATCGTCTCGGAGTCTCTGCCAGTCCCCGTGTTCGGGGGCCAAACAGAGTTGTTGACACCGCTGCCGGTCGCGGGCATCATGGTAACCACACTTGTTGTGGACTTGCGCGCAGCCTGACTGGGCTTCTCAATACGCTTGGACGGATCCTGGTTGTCACGGTTCGTGCTCGAGGCATCTTTCGGGAGCTTGCTCGTCGGTGGCTTTCTTCTGACCGGAGGAGGGCTTGGTGGCAAGGCTCGGACGATAGACTTTGGTTCATCGGTCCCAACATAGCCTACATGTAGCTTGCCTGTGTCGTCTCTCCATGGTTCCTGCTTCTCAATTGAGGGGGCGGCTTTGGGCGATAGCTTGGGATCTCTGTCACGGGTGCTGCGCCGACGAGCTGCAACTTCCGCCTTGACTGTTGAAGTCTTTTCAGTGTCTGCGCTTGCGCGAGAGGAAGACGCTCGCTGCTTTGCGACTTGCGAGGACTGATCAGTCGAAGCGTTGGTCTTGGCCTTGCCTCCACCGGGACGGGTGTCTTTGCACTCGCATCTGTTGGTACTCTTGCTTGGTCCTTCATGGGTATCGCGCCAAGCACCTTTGCCCTGATCACGGGAGCTGTCTCCGTCCCCAGCACCATAGAAGTCATCGCCGTCGTCGCCCGGCTCTTGCTCGTCCCGCTGCTTGTTGTCTTGCCCATCACTCCCCTCTTTACCTTGCCCATCGTCGTCGTCGTCATCCTCCTGATTCTCCTCATCATCTCCTTCAGTCTCCTCGTCCTCAACCTCCTCGTTGGTATTCCGACCTGTAACAATGCTGTAAGACTGCTGAATAGCATCGAACCAAGCCCCCCTTTCTTCGGTAGTCATGGTGCGAAGTCTACGCTCAATCCAACAAACCACAGCAGCGCGATCTTCAGAATCCGCAATGACATGCTGGGCTCCGGAGGCAACAGCCTGCTGAGAGGTCGAACGGTCGTTGTTTCGTCCTTGAACTTGTGCAGTGGAAGGTCCGACAGAAGCCACTGGGTTGCCGAGCTGCTGGTTGAGGTTGTTGACCATGCGCCTTAGATCTGCTGTCGCGGTGTTGATCTCTTGTTGGGTCACGAGTTGTTCGCGCAGAAGAAGTCTGTTCTGCTCTTCGGAACTCATTGGTCTGAGGCCGCCCGTGGTGGGGCGAAGTGGTGGTGAACTGTCAGTACGCTTTCGACCTGTCATGTTGTGACCGGTTGAATTCGCTTTTGGTGGGGACTCTGGTGGTTTTCAGGGTTGTTACGGATGAGGATAACAGACCACCAGAAGAATCTGTAGCTTTTATGTAGAAACATGAATGTCATTCCACGTTCAAGGAAGTTTGCTCGGGCTTTGTTCGTCGTCTCGTAAGACAAACTCGTTTGTACATTTCGCATTATGCAAGACATCATGATGTCTCAGTATGTATGCCTGAATCCCTCAATCCCCTCCAAAACCCTCTTCCCAGCCCTTTGTTGCCGATTAGCAAACCAAAACCACAGCGAGAACAGACCCACAAGCCCAACAATCATCAAATGGCTACCAATCGATACCCAAACAGCAGTCACATAGCGCGGCGCCTCTTCCTGTCTGACAATGAAACTTCCAGCAATCCCACCTGCACCGTTGAAAGCAGCCACAAAGGCCGCGGTGAAAGCTCGCTTCCACTGGCCTGCGACGTTGCTTGTCTGGTAGGCTGAAAGCGCCGCCCAGTTGGAAATGTAGGCGCCCGTGGCGAGGAATGTGCCGATGTAGCGGACCGTGACGTTGGAGGCGAAGCCGAGCATGCAGAAGCCGATGACGAGGCAAAGACAGTTGAAGATGATGACGGGGCCGCGCATGCGGTACTTGTCGCTCACGAAGGATGAGAGAAGGACGGGGATGGTGGCGTAGTAGTATGGTGGCGCAGAGAGCAGGATAGACTTGTCGGCGCTGAATCCCATGCCGCTTTGTAAGATGATTGGCAGGAAGTAGGAGAGAGATGTGGATACGAGGTTGAGCAGGAAGAACAAAATCGCGAAGCCGTAGACTTTAGGATCAGCTGCGTGGACCAAGACTTTGGTCCAACTGAAGGATTCAGGTTCGACATCCTTGCGATCCGCCTGTATGCGAGAGACGGCGAGCTCTTGTTCTTCTGATGTGAGGAACCACAAGCTATTGTGAGCTTGTTCGGGAAAGTCGATCATCCAGAAATAGGTGACCATGCCGAAGACGCAAGCTATCAGTCCTTGCACGAGGAACATGTATTGCCAGCCTCGTAAGTCACCACGTCCATCCAATTTGTTCAGACCGAAGTTGACAATTCCACCAGTGGCTAGAATGATTACTTCACCAGTCTGTAAGAAGGCGAATCGCGTTTGCTGCTCGCTGCGGAGATACCAAGTCGAGATCAGGTAGGTAAGGCCAGGGTAGATACCAGACATGGCCATACCGAGCAGGACTCTCAGAGCGATCATTTGCTTCCAGGTGGTGACGAACGCGGTACACATTGTAATCAGACCAAAGCTGAATGTGATAAAAGCAAACCATCTTCGCGGGCCGAAAGTGCGTACCGCAATTGTGCTCGGCAACTGAAATGCAATACTAGCAATGGTGAAGACGAATATGCTGACACTGTATCGATTTCCAGTGAGGTCCAGATCTGTTAGCATTGACGTGACGGAGGCCGAGGATATGACGCCTGAGTCGAGAAGATTCAGAGAGCACAGAACTCCAGCAATGGTACAAAGGCGCATGTCAACTTTGCGGCGGAGCTGACGGTTCAACTTGCCATTTTTATCTGTGTCGATGTCCGTGAGTGTATCGACCTCATCGCGAGACGAAGGTATAGTGTACGTCGTATCCTTCGACATGGCTTTGTAATTGGGAGGCTGTGGCGAGGCCATGAGAGATTGTGAAGATGCCTCTTGTCTGTGATTCATGTTGGAGGACATCGTCAACGATCGCAATCGATAATACATTAGACGCGGGCCGCGATCACACCATCTTCAGCTGCATTGCCTCGCTTTCGGATAAGGAAATCGCTTCCCGATCATGAGGTTGTGGTTGTGTGACTCTGCGGATGTGACACTTTGTCCGGCTGCCGAGGCCCAATGCCGATAGCAGTGGAGAAAGCCGAAGCAGCACGCCACCTCTTATCTCCATATCATCAGATCTCATGTCCGAGACTAAGATATGTCATCTGGAGAATGATACAATATTGGTCTATGGACTATGAGGCAACTGAATCGGAAGGATGCATCTCCCGCCGAAGCAGTCGTTGCTTCTAGCTGTTTGTACTACCTCTGGAGGTAGTCCAGAACGTGTGACATCAATATCATTGCGTACATGCATTCCTCTTGATGGGCAGTGTATTTGTGATTACAACATGCTACTCGTGAAACCAGTATTGAAAGGCTCCTTATTTCTTCTCGACGACATGCGCCAGACTTATGAACGTGCAAACCGTGTTGTTACACTGGAAATTCAAAAGTCTGCGCACGGCCTCGCTGTGGTCACTGTCGGAGTGTATGGTTATCTGTTCGATGCTAGAAGCACACGGTTCATGAAAGGATCAACTATCTTCAGCATCATCTCAATGGTAAATCAAGTCCGATTCCCGGGCCATAGCTACCGGTATAAGCAGTGAGACATCTTGGATCATTTACAGACTGTATTGGCTAGAGCTGAGAATGGGTACTTCTGTTGGTGCAAGTTTCCGTTAGGCAGCTCTGCACAGTGATACAGGCATATGCACGGCTAGAGAGATTGAGATATGTAGTGAGACAGTACAGTGCACGTTCTTGATCGGAAAGCTTCAACTCGCAGCACAGTCGTGTGTGGCCTGCTACGCATGTGTATGTGTATGTATGCATATCATGGTAGCAGGTAGGTCAGCGCTAGGAGGTATCATTTCAAGGATCCACTTTACAGATCTATTCTTACGGAAATTGTATCGGAAATCGGAAGTGGTATGTCAAGCACGGGATGCATCTCCGTGAAAATCGCGATGACTTATTCGAAATGTCATGTCACGTGTCTCTGAAACATCGTCAGCGCCACACGTCCACAGTGTCGGGATTGCTAATAAGTTCAAGGTTTAGCACTCCGGTTCCCGCCGATTGGCGAAGATCCCTCAGTGCACTTGCTACTCAGAGATAGCTCCCTCCACTTCGAACGAGTCGCAGCAAACCACAACTTTGCACTGTGTTCGTCCGAACGGAACGAGATACGACCTGGCTTGACTCGAGAAGATGATCTTCGCAAGGCCCTCAAACCTCATGAATTTGACCCGGCAGATCGGATAGGTGCTTTCACCTACCGCCCGATTCCAGCTCGTGTGACAACGTGTCGCTTGTCAAATCAGAATTATCTGGCTTACCGCTAATGCACAGGTCACCAACGTATCACTCACATAGCACATATGTCGCACCGTCGAGCTTTTCCAGAAACAACGCACCAGGAACAGGTGGCGCTCGGCCGAGCTTTGGGCGTGTGCAGTTCATGTCTGGTTGACCATCTCCTGACTAAAAGGCGCGAAGCCAGTGCCAGCCATACAGTACACTTCAACGCGAGAAACT
Organism: Cladosporium sp. BF-F; assembly: GCA_030463185.1. Taxonomy (NCBI): domain Eukaryota; kingdom Fungi; phylum Ascomycota; class Dothideomycetes; order Cladosporiales; family Cladosporiaceae; genus Cladosporium; species Cladosporium sp. BF-F. The sequence goes on from JAMRMS010000011.1 coordinate 1,402,232, forward strand.
GTAGGACATGACTCTGGAACGTTTTCACTACAACGACTCATGCATCACCACCAGCATCGAATGAACGCTCTTCTGACCGTGCGCTAATGCGCGAATGTCCCTTTTTGCTGCCAGCGTCGAGCCGAAGAAGCACCGCCAATTCTGGAGCGAATAGATGCTGGCGGATGTGCAATTAAAGTTCATGATCTTCATGATATATTGCACGGACTGACAGTCGAGCACAACACCACAAAACGGCCAAAGACAACGTACTGTAGTCAAGGTAGGATCGTGGAGGCACGTGGAAGACACGTGTGTGGCGGCAAATCCTGCTGTATAACTCATCTTTGCCCCCCTTCAGACCTAGGGCAGGAAGTTGCATTCCTTCTTGTCACTCCTTATGCATCTTTCCAAGTCTACATTGCTGGCGCTGTCTGCGACTACGCAGGTCAGCGCTAGCCTGGGAAACCTCTTAGGCGGTATCGGTTTGGGAGGCTCTATCCTTAATCCTATCCTGGACACGGTCGACTCTACACTCCAAGGTGATGGTCTGATTGATACTACCCTCGGAGCCCTTCAGGGTGTACTTGGAGAAGATCAAGAATTCGACTACATCGTGGTTGGTGGTGGCACAGCTGGCGCCGGTGTTGGAGTGAGGTTGGCCGAAGCCGGCCACAGTGTTGCTATCATTGAAGCTGGAGGATTCTACGAGGTCGAGAAGCCACTCCTGGGCTCCACACCAGGAGGAAGCTTCTTGGGCATCGGTTCGAGCTCGTTGGACTCCTTTGTGACGGTAGACTGGGGCTTCCAAACAGAGCCACAGCCCGGTCTCAACGGCCGCAGGATTCACTACACCAGAGGCAAGTGCGTTGGTGGCAGCAGTGCTTTGAACTTCATGGTCCACCACCGAGGCAGCACAGCTAGTTACCAGAAATGGGCCGACACTGTCGACGACCAGAGCTACACCCTCGATAACCTCATGCCCTATTTCAAGAAGGCGGTGACTTTCACTCCCCCTGAAGGAAGATCACTCACCAATGTGACCACCAACTACGATGAGTCGGATTTCTCGAGTAACGGTGGACCAGTGCACGTTGGGTATGGACAGTGGATGACAGTCGGCGGCTCCTGGTTGCAAAAGGCATTCGAGACCATGGGTCTCAAAGAGACGACCGGGTTCAACCAAGGCAACCTGCTAGGCTACCACTTCTCTCAGAGCACCATCAGGGCCAGCGACCAGACACGAAGCTCCTCGGCGGCTTACGTGCACTCTGTCAAAGACGGATCCGCCACATCCAAGAACCTCAAGGTCTTCACACACACTCAAGTCAGGCGTGTCTTGTTCGACCAATCCTCTGCCAGACCCAAGGCTATGGGCGTCGAGGTTGCCAACCTGCTTGGCTTGGTCAACTACAAGATCAGTGCTCGCAAGGAGGTGATCATCTCTGCAGGCACTTTCCACTCTCCTCAGGTGCTCATGCTCTCGGGTATCGGACCTACCGACGCTCTGTCCGAGCATGGTATTGAGCAAATTGTCTCTGCTCCTGGCGTTGGTCAGGACATGGTTGACCACATTCTCTTCGGCCCGTCCTACTCTGTCGATTTCCCAACAGTCGGCAACTTCCTGACAAACCCTGTTGCGGTGGCAGCTTCACTTGTCGAATACATCTCCAAAGCGACCGGACAACTTACATACGCCGCCGACATTCTTGGATGGGAAAAGCTCACCAAGCTGTCCAAGTATCGCAGCACCTTCAGCGCCGAGACCTTGGAAACCTTCGATAGCTTCCCGTCCGACTGGCCTGAGGTTGAGTACATCAACGCAGACGCCTATGCAGGCGACTTCAAGTTCCCCATCCTCCAGCAGCCTCTGGACGGCAAGAAGTACGTCGGCATCCTCGGCGCCATGGTCGCACCAATGTCTCGCGGCAACGTCACAATCACATCTTCGAACCCCCTGATCAAGCCTGCCGTCAATCCCAACTACCTCGCCCACCCCGCAGACCGCGAGCTCGCCGTTGCATGGTACCGCCGCATGCGCGAAGTCTTCGCCACCCCCGACTACTCAGCGCAGCTCGAACATCCCGGCTCCGAAGCCTACCCAGGCCTCGATGTGCAGACGGACGAGGAGATCCTCGACGCCATCGGCAAGAGTGCCATGACTGTCTGGCACGCCGCTGGAACCTGCAAGATGGGCAAGAGCGAGATGAAAGATGGCGTCAAGGTCCCCGTTGACGAGATGTCTGTCGTCGACACCGACGGCAAAGTCTTTGGCGTTGACGGCCTCCGTGTGGTCGACGCCAGTATCTTCCCCTTGCTCCCGCCGGGTCACCCCATGAGCACGATCTACGCTCTGGCGGAGAAGATCGCGGAGAACATCATCCAAGGATGATTGTGCATTTTGCTCACTGACAAGGGTAAAATAATAATGAGCTTTCATTTCTTTGAGTTGGGGTATCTTTTGTGTTAGGACTTTTTGTTTGACGAAACGTTTCATCGAAACGGGCGTTTTAACTTTCTTTACTGTCTTTGCGATCTACGGCTACAATCTTTATATAATTGACGAGCAGTCTAGACGAATTTTATTCTAATACTAAGAAAAGCTGGCATCAAGGACTCAACGCCGTGTTGCCAGACAATTTTTGACACATATAACCTCCCAATGCCGTGATAAAGCTACAAATCCATGTGACTGGTCGAGTATGTTGCGAGTTATAAACCCGTCTATAATGTGATTGGTAGAATGCCTTCAGATTGCCGTTCACTTTCGAACTGCGTGGGAAGATATCTGTAAACCGCCTGAGGCCCGACGTAGCTTTTGCTGGAGTCAACAAACACCCTGATATATGCGCTACTCAACGCGCTTCAATTTACAAACCCTCAAAGCGATTGAGTGATATGGAGGATCACAATATATATAAGATATACTAAAATATAATGTACCCTCCTTTCTCATCCCATTCATCATTTTGAGACTTAAATCAATAACCCTATACCCTGAGGGTCCAGCCAGCTTGTGAGGAAATCTGGCCAATCCACGCGTAGCGAGTCGGCGATTGACACATCAAATACACAACTTCTCGCCTTGAGCAAACACTTGACACTCTGCGTGAAGCGAACAATCTGCGGGAGTCGCATAATATACAAAAGGACTTATTGACAATACGCGAAAGCTTGTTGTTGCTCCTCTTGCAAGCGATTGTTGACATTCATTCACAACTCCTGGATCGGCTGTGCTGAGATATCTGTAGCAGTCTAAGCGAACCTGACGACAGCACAGCAATGGCGCCTCACACGCCGGCGTCGTATCGCCCTCGACGGAAAAGAAAGGCGTCTCAACTCGTTTCTGCTAGTAGCAATGGCACCGTTCTACTTGACGCACCAACTCAACGCGAGAAACCAGCCTTCCCTCTCGCGGCATTCTTCTGGCCCATTAAAGGCACCCCGGTTTCCCAATGGGTCATTCTGCCTCTTATATTGATGGCAGTTGGTCTGTTCCGATGGGTCACTGGTTTCTGGCAGTACTCAGGCTATCAAATGCCTCCCATGCACGGCGACTTCGAGGCTCAAAGACACTGGATGGAGCTTACCGTGCATTTACCTGTCACGCACTGGTACTATCATGATTTGCAATGGTGGGGACTGGACTACCCACCTCTGACTGCGTATCACTCATGGATCCTCGGCATGATTGGTACTTACATCCAACCTGACTGGTTTGCTCTCTACCTCAGCCGGAGGTCAGACGACCCTGGGCTTAAAGTCTTCATGCGCGCTACAGTCATCCTCAGCGAGTTCGCCATCTTCATTCCTGCAGCAGTACTTTGCGTTCGTCAGCTGGCGCGTCTGCACAACATCAACTCGTGGGAGTCAGCGATAGCGCTCACTGCGCTTCTCATGCAGCCCGCCACCATCCTGATCGACCATGGCCATTTCCAGTACAACACAGTTATGCTCGGCTTCCAGCTCGCCTCGATTGCATGTATGCTCGCAGGTCGCCGTCTCTGGAGCTGCGTCTTCTTTGTCTGCGCACTTGGCTTCAAGCAGATGGCACTGTTCTACGCACCAGCCGTCGCCGCCTATCTCGCCGGCTCATGTCTCTTCCCTCGCGTCAACATCGCACGTTTCATTGGAATGGCCATCATCACAGTCGCGTCCTTCGGCGCTCTGTTCCTACCTATCCTTCTAGGAACGGCATTCGACGTGTACCGTTCCATCCAACTTCCAGCCGACGCGCAGATACCACCTCTCCTTGCAGTCCTCCCCTTCGACGTCCCAAGCTCAGCCTGGTACCGTCCCTACATCGTCCAGCTCTTCCAAGCAATCCACCGCATCTTCCCCTTTGCCCGCGGTCTCTTCGAAGACAAAGTCGCCAACATCTGGTGCGCCGTCCACGCCTCAGGCCTCCACAAGCTAACCGCCTACGACTCCTCCCTTCTATCCCGCGCATCGCTCCTCCTCACCCTCGCAGCAATCACTCCTCCTTGCGCCGTCATCTTCTTCAAACCGCACAAACACCTCATCCCGCTCGCCTTCTCTGCCACAGCCTGGGCCTTCTTCCTCTGCGGCTTCCAAGTGCACGAGAAGAACGTGCTCCTACCCTTGCTGCCAATGACACTCCTCCTAGCCACGTCGGAGGGCATGAAGCCCGCCATCCGCGCGTGGGTCGGCTACGCCAATCTTCTGGCCTGCTTCACCATGTTCCCCTTACTCGCGCGCGACGGCTTGCGAATCCCCTATGCAGTCCTCACCCTGCTGTGGGCATACCTGCTCGCGCTTCCGCCTTTCTCGCTCTCGGCTTACACTGCGTCTGCAAGCGAAGGTGGCCCGCACTGGACTAGTAAGATCATTCACTTAGGCTCTTATGCTGCGATGTTGGGCTGGCATGTTTTGGTGGCTTTCAGAGAGCCGCCGGCGGACAAGCCTGACCTTTGGGTTGTGGCTAATGTGTTGGTCGGTGCTGCTGGCTTTGGATGCTGCTATTTGTGGTGTCTGTGGAGGCTTGTTGTTGAGAGTGGGTATACGGGTGTTTTTGAGAGGAAGGCGAGGGAGGTCGAGAGGAAGAGGCAATGAGAGTTGGTCAGATTTTACTCTACGCTGCAAAGCGGAGTGCAGGCGTCTCTCTTTTTTTTTTTTTTTTTTCGTTTTCTTTCTTTCTCTCTCTTTCGTTTGTTATTTGCACTGGCATAGATCATTGGAAGTGCTCTGTAGAGAGTCTACTTCGTTCTCCGTAGCTTACAAGATGTACTATACACCATCTTCCTATCCACAAAGAAACCCCAAGCATATGCTTCTCTCTTCCCGATATCGTACACTTCGCCCCCGCACTGCTCTGTTCCTCCCAAAAGCAAGCGCAGCAGTGAAATCAGCTCTCCAGAAAGCGCAAAAATAGCGCCTTTCGCAATGCATCCGATCCGCACTCTCTCATATCATACACACATTCTCGCATCCTCCACTTCCATTGCACAGCACCTCACCAATCCGTCCTTCACAAACGCATATTTCCATCGCTTCCTTTCTCCTGGATTCACATTCCGTCCCGGCCAGACATTCTTCTCCTCTACCTCATGCCAAATCAAACCCGAAACCCTTCATACAGCTCCTATACCTGGTGACCATGTCCGCGCACGCGGCCTGGGGGTCTTTGGCGGTGGAGAACAGCATGCACTCGTCGCGGGCGGCTTTCTCTTCTTTGCAGACGCAGCAGGGTTTGGGTTTCGATGCGTTCTCGACGGGGTTGCCGGCGGGTTTGTTGGATGAGGCGAGGTTGTTGATGGTGGGGGAGTCGGCGGCTGTGGGAGAGGGGAGGGCGGGTTAGATGGTTGGGTTGAGATAGTGGGATGGGATGTGAAGGAGGACGGGATGGTGGTGGAGTTGGACGTACTGGCTGACATTGTGGCGGATTTTGCTTGCGAGATTTGGGATTGTAGAGATGGGCGTGATGTTTGGCTTGATGGTTGTACCAGATAGCAATATGATGGAGTATGTCGGTCGTGAGGTCAGAGTGGATTGAGAGTATGGAAAGGCGAGATGCGACTACAACTTTACATCGGTCACGTCAACTTTCGCGATTGCTCGGAGCTTAGTAAGTGACAGGACATGCGATGCCGGCTTTCCGCTCGTGAAGAAGCCGACGACCCTGCATTTTGTTCTAGAAAAATGGCGGGCCGAGCCCAGAAGCGGCGGAGCCTCAAGGATTTGGTTATCCTTGCGAGCCCTGGTAAGGTGGGCAGATGTTTGAGTATGGTTGGAGCATGAGTGATGTGGAGATTGTGCTATGGCTCATAGAAGTATGGTCCAAGACATTGTAACGATTGCGATAATCAGCTGATTGCTGAGGAGCAAAGATTCCGTGAGGCATACGCGATGTTGATTCCAAAGTCTCAATGATATAGAGCTGCCACTTCACTGTATGCAAATCTATGCCAGGCCTAACAAAAGTGTGGGCAAGTTTCGAGCAAGGTTGTCCCGCAGCCCGACTCATATCGTGTTTACAACCAACTGCAATTCCCCTCTCACACCAACTTCTTAACAAAACATTCCCAAACTCTTTCCACTCTCTCATCCCACCTACCTCCCACCATGGCTGACCTCAAAGTCTTCTCCCTGCGCGGCCGCGCCCTCAAACTCGACACCGCCGACGACCTAGCCCCTCACATCCAACCCCTCCTCGACAGCACTTCTCTGGAAGAAGTCCACCTCGAAGGCAACACCCTTGGAGTCTCAGCCTGCGAACGCCTCGCCTCCATCCTCGCCACAAAGCCCACCCTCCAGCACGCCAACCTCGCCGACATCTTCACCGGCCGCCTCCTCTCCGAAATTCCTCCCGCTCTCGATGCCCTCCTCACAGCCCTGCTCAAGTGCCCCAACCTGCACACCATCAACCTGAATGACAACGCCTTCGGCCTAAACACCGTCGAACCCCTCCGTCCTTTCCTCAGCAAGCACACTTCCCTCCGCCACCTCTACCTCAACAACAACGGCCTCGGTCCCGCCGCCGGCACCCTCGTCGCCCAAGCCCTCGAACAACTCGCCGCCCGCAAAGACGAAGCGCGCACAGCCGGCAGCAAAGATGTCCCTCACCTCGAGACCGTCGTCTGCGGCCGCAACCGTCTCGAAAACGGCAGCATGGAAGCCTGGGCCAAAGCCTACACCGCCAACAAGCACGTGCGCACCATCAAGATGGTACAGAACGGCATTCGCCAGGAAGGCATCGCGCACCTTTTGCAGCACGGTTTGAGCAACTGCTCGGAGCTGAGAGTGGTTGACTTGCAGGACAACACTTTCACCGCTCTGGCGTCCAAGACTCTCGGCAATGTCCTTCCGGCTTCGTGGCCTGAGCTCGTCGAGTTGGCCGTGGGCGACTGTCTGCTGTCTGGACGTGGCGGAATCATCCTGGGCGAAGCGCTGGCAAAGGGCAAGAACAGCAAGATTGAGATCCTGCGCCTGCAGTACAACGAGATCGACGCGCGGGGCGTCAAGGCCATCACCGAAGCCGCTTCGCACAGCACGGCGCTGCCTCGTCTGCGTCGCGTGGAATTGAACGGAAACAAGTTCGCTGAAGAGGATGCCAATGTTGAGAAGCTCGTTGAGCTGCTTGCGGCACGCAAGGAGGAGAAGAGTGCTGAATACCCCGCTGTTGATGAGGATGATGAGGACGCTTGGGGCGTTGACGAGCTGGACGAGCTTGAAGAAGAGGATTCGGATGACGAGGGCAGCGAGGGCGAGGCGGAGGATGAGGAGGAGAAGGTGGTCAAGGATGCCGAGACGGCTGAGAGCGAGCCTGTGAACCAGGTCAAGGACAAGGAGATCGACGACCTTGCCGATGCGCTTGGCAAGACGGAGCTGAAGTGAGAGAAGGGACGTGGTATTCTGAGAAGTACACTTATCTGCTCTGGAACATTTGCGGTAGAAGGGGCATCAACTCCTCATGCATTTCCATTTTACCTTCAGCATTGAGCGCGGTCGTCCCGATGGGAACACACGGATAGGACAGCAAGACCAGCATTTTTGGGGCGAGGACATTGGTGGATCTGAATGGATGGGAAGGCTAAACGGAAGTAATGAACGGTCGATTTAACGAAGAAAAGATACCAAGAAATCATGGGGAGGGCGGGAGGGGGATTCGTAAGTTGCGAGTTGAAAGACACATATGCATAGATTAGATCCTGCCCCTTGAAAAAGACAGCAATTGAGCACCGTTATTGTTCCGGAAGTGGATAAATCTTCAGGAACTCTGGTGCCTTTCTTCTTCGAGCAAGGGCTCGGATTCCGAATGCGTTTTCTTCTCGTGGTGTCTTGCTCGAAGGTCCTTCTGAAGCGGATGCATCTGATGTGTATCGCTTGGAGAGAAACTCGCCTCTTCATGCTGAGGAAAGGGCACTCTGCGCTGTGTTTCATCATTGGAGAGTCAAGGCTGCTGATGCGATTCTCGTAGGCTCTGTTGGAAGGAGGCATCTTGTACGTTGTGAGTCGGTTCTTGTTCGAGCCTCTTCTAATTCTATACAGTTTCAATTCAAGGGCATTGTGTCATGTTTACTTTCTCTCTTCTGCTTCTCTTTTATTTTCGTGGTCTTTCACATGTCAGGGCCAGTTTGGACAACGGACCAAACACACGTAGTTCTTTCTCTTTTGCCTGTTTTACTCATCCTCCTGCTCAAGAACAAACGAAGGAGGAGATCTGTTCTCTTTTCTCCCTCACCGTCCGAACCTCATCTCCGCCCCTCCAAACCTCCTCAACCCCCTCAAGAAAACGTGATACCCGACTCCACCAGTCCAATCCTGCAAATTGAAAATCTCCGTCAACCTCACCTGCCAAGGCGGATAGCCCTCGAGCACAGCTTTCTCCCCAAACAACAGCAGCAGATCCGGCTCGTTCATCACGCTCTCCGAAATCTCCGCGTCGATCAGATCTTGACTGATGTCTGCGGGAGAGAGTTTGGAGGTCTGCGACATTTCGGCGAGGGTCTTTGTCAGGTCGACGAGGGTCTGGCGGCCGTCGGTCGCGTCGAGGAGGAGGATTGTGAGGTGCGGGCGGGTGGGGGTGGTGCCGTTGGTTGGGGTTGAGGGGGGTTCGTAGGAGGGAATGTTGGGGGCGCGCAGGGTGAAGGTTGGTTTGAGGGGGGAGGCGCCGTAGTAGGAGGTCAGGGAGGTTTCGATGCGGCGGTGGAGGTGGGTTAGGGAGGATTTGAGGAGGCCTGGGTGGGATGTTCGGGTTAGCTTGGCTTGGGGGTTGGGCGAGGGCGGTTGTAGAGGGAACATTGCTCACCGGATCGCTCGTAGATTGACAGGACAGGAATGCCTGCTGCTGCTGACCAGGCAGCAATCTCGCAGGCATCGTGGATCAGGCCGTCGAGGCGGTTGAGTAGTAGGCTGACGTCTTTTTGGTCGGGTGGTAGGGAAAGCACGACGGAGAGGTGTTTTGGTAGGCGTGGGAGAGACTTGACGTCGCGGGCGATTACTGTAGGTGTTTTTAGCAGAGCTCTAGGTTGACAGTGTTGATTGGGGAAATGTATGCATACACTCAGGCGTGCGGTGATGGTAGTTCTTGACTGCGGACAGACGATCGAAGAGAGCATGGTATAGTTTGCGAGCGCGAATGTAGATGCTGAAGATGGTTGAGAGAATGAAGTGAAGGAGCAGGTGAAGCATTGTTGCTATTGTGGGTTCATGCGACAGGCATGCAGAGGAGTCTGGTCAGTCAATCGATAAATGTGATGTTGTACAGCAAGACGTCAGGCAAGTTGAGCGTCGGCGAGCTGCTTCCCAAGCCCGACGCTGTGCTGCGCCTGTCCCTACGCGTGGCATCTCTTGTGTGTGCTGTCGTACGCGGATTGCAGAGCCGAGCACATTCTGATGAAGCTGTGTCCGATCAGTGAATTGGTCAAGCATGCCCGCGACTCGTCACATTCCAGGCAATGCTCGCTTTCACTTCCACTGTCATGGGCAGGCCATCTCATGCAACTGCCAGAAGCTGCCTGTCGCAAAGCGCGCTGATTGGCCGCGGCAGACCTACCCGATCACCCACACCGCCAGCTAGCCAGCCTCGGACCCTTTGCCTTTGCGCTCGCTCGCGTGCCTGCTTGAGCTATGACCATCTTGCCGCCAAAAAAGTCTTGCTGCTGAGACTTTCCTGCGCGCAAGCCGAGGGCTGCCCTACTTAAGACCACATCCTTCTCGCCTGCACTCTCTTTCCTACTCTCCACCCGCCTTTGCCGAATCTACATCTCACGGCACCTTTCTACCTCTTACGACAATACCATCGGTTCGTTCCCACCATTCACCTTTTCTCATCACCACCGCAGCGATCGCATCAAGTGGGTACCTGCCAGCATGGCATTTCGCATTCATACATCCAGTCCCGTTGCTGCATCGCCTCGGCGCTCGTTGTGGGAACACACATGCCTTGCGCGTGAGCAACTCTTCGTCGGACTGTCGGCAGACGCTTGATAACCGTCTCGCCGCGTGGGCACCGTGGGCTTTTCAACGAATAAACTTCCATAAAGTGGGTTTGACTTGAGGGCTGAAGACTCTTGCGCTGCACTTGAGCGTGCACGCCTGTCTCAAGGGCACTGCTCCCAGTGAGCATCCCGTCGCGGGGTATCGAGGGCTTTTACTGCAGACTCTTCGGTCTGCTTGTGGGCTTGGCTTAAACTGCACGCGCAACCTCACACGTTGCTGCCACTGCTGCTGCTGTTACTCGAGGGCTTCCCAAGGCTACTTTGCCAAGAGTCCTTGCCACGCTGGGTGTTTGAGACGATCCGACCGTTGCTACTGCTGCTGCCAGACCCATCTGATCAAAGCTCGGGTGCTTTTGCCATCTTTTGGGGATTCACATGACTGACTGTTGGCATTTATAGCTTCAAGGATTATCATAAACCTTCAGCAATAATGGGCAAGGACAAGGGAGCCAAGGCCGCCGCGCCTGTCAAGGAGAAGAAGTCCTCCAAGGTCGACGCCGTCAAGTCTGGCCGCGTCACCAAGGCTTCCGAGAAGCCCAAGGCTGTTGCCGAGAAGACCGCAAAGAAGACCGCAAAGGAGGTCGAGAAGAAGTCGTCCAAGAAGTCGAAGAAGGAGCCCACCCCTGAGCCTTCTTCCAGCGAGGAGTCTTCCGAGTCGGAGGAGGAGGAGGAGGAGAGCTCTGACTCTGAGTCTTCTTCCGAGTCCGAGGCCGAGAAGCCCGCCGCCAAGAAGGAGGCCAGCTCCGATTCTGACTCCGACTCCAGCGACAGCTCCGACTCTGAGTCTGAGGAGGAGAAGCCCGCCCCCAAGAGCAAGAAGGAGGACAAGAAGGTCGCCGCCAAGAAGGAGGAGTCTTCCTCCGACTCTGACTCTTCTTCCGAGTCTGAGGCCGAGGCCAAGGATACCGAGATGAAGGACGCCGACTCCAGCGACTCCGACTCCTCCGACAGCGACTCTGAGGAGGCCGCCAAGAAGGACAGCTCCGACTCCGACTCCAGCGACAGCGACTCCTCCGACGATGACGAGGAAGAGAAGAAGGAGGAGGCCCCCAGCAAGAAGCGCAAGGCCGAGGAGGCCGCCGAGCCCGCCCAGAAGAAGATCAAGGTCGTCGTCAACGGCGAGGAGAAGGAGGCCACCGCCAACCTGTTCGTCGGCAACCTCAGCTGGAACATCGACGAGGAGTGGCTCACCCGTGAGTTCGAGGAGTTCGGCGAGCTTGCCGGCGTGCGCATCATCACCGACCGCGACTCCGGCCGCAGCAAGGGCTTCGGCTACGTCGAGTTCACCACCGCCGAGAACGGCGCAAAGGCCCTCGAGGCCCGCAACGGCTACGAGCTCGACGGCCGTGGCCTCCGCGTCGACTTCTCCGCCCCCCGCGACGCCAACGCCCAGACCCCCCAGCAGCGCCAGAACGACCGCGCCGCCAAGTTCGGCGACGTCAAGAACCCCCCCGCCCAGACCCTCTTCGTCGGCAACATCTCCTTCGAGGCCGACGAGTCCACCCTCACCGAGTACTTCCAGGAGCACGGCACCATCAACAGCATCCGCCTCCCCACCGACCGCGAGACCGGCGCCCCAAAGGGCTTCGGCTACGTCGAGATGGGCTCCATCGAGGAGGCCCAGGCCGCTTTCGAGGCCCTCCAGGGCGCTGACGTCGCTGGCCGTCCCATCCGTCTCGACTACGCTGCTCCCCGCGACAACGCCAACGGCGGTGGCGGACGTGGCGGTTTCGGCGGTGACCGTGGCGGTCGTGGTGGCCGTGGCGGCGGACGCGGCGGCTTCGGCGACCGTGGCGGCCGCGGTGGTGGACGTGGTGGTCGCGGTGGCCCTCGTGGTGGTGGACGCGGTGGCTCCACCAACCGCGGTGGCTTCGGCGACTTCTCTGGCAAGAAGGTGTCTTTCGACTAAGCGTGTCGTTTGTCTTTTGAAAGGAAGATGATGCTGATGCGGTGTCGACCGAGCTTGTACGAGTGTGTGTATGTTTGATCGAGGATATCAGCAAGTAAAAATGGCGTTTTGGGTTCTTGAAAAGCGATTATGGAGAAGCATTTTTTTTTTTTTTGATTAACTTCCAGGCTGGAGAGAAGGGGGGATGATTTAATATCGATCGATCAGATCCGTGTATTCGAAATGACAACAAGAGGACTTTTCAATCACATTCCAACGCCTTTCTCACCTTCCAGGTATCCATCATTCATCTCCGTCCTTGCTTCGTCTTGACCCATCTTATCGATGTTTCCTCCCCATATGCCAGTCCGTCTGTGTTATGAGCATGTTATCGCGTGTTGTGTTGTAAGGTAACTAATTGCTGGCTTTGTTGTCGTTGTTTCGACTACACTGTACTGTCACTCACAGAAAACCATTCTCACACATGCCAAAGATGTAGGCGGTTTCCCGCAACTCGTTCAAAGGCGGATTGAAGTTTGAATCTGGGAACAAAAGGAAAGTTGCGAAAGGCTAGAATGTGTTCATGTGTTCGTGTGTTCGTGTGTCTTGTCAACGATATTGTTTTTTTTTTCTTTCTTTCTTTCTTTCTTTCTCCAAATGTCACGATATTTTTCGCTGTTCTGTTGATTATCCTAGGTAGGCCTCATGGAACGAGAGGAGATTGGAAGGCCGGAAAAGAAATCCCCCATGAAAACAACGCCTTGTCGCGCGTCAAGAAATTCGTGTATCCCGTGGCAGCCATCAGTCAGTCAGTCAGTCATCCAGTCAGTCATGCTTTCCCATCCCCCAACTACCAGGGAATATGCATCAGGAAAAGAATGCAACACAAACGCCCCGAATTCCAAACACCATCCCCCTCCAATCCCTCACGCCAAAGTGCCCTCAAACGCCCCCTTCGCCCTTTCCCGATTTCCTCCCATCTCCCAATGCCCTCCAAAGAAATGTCAAACCTGCAACGCCTCCCTCGCCAAACTCCTCTTCAACCCCAACCCCCTCCCCGCAACGCCCACTTCCCTCGCGCAACTCCCCGCCCCATCCCTCCCAATCCCCCCAGCGAGCTGATCGGCCAATGATGACCCGCCGCCGAAACCTTCGGCTTCCAACCGTCCGGCTTCGCGACCGAGCGAGTAGCCTGCTGAGAAGCTGAGGGCGGAGAGGACGACCATGACGCCGGCGGAAACGACCCACGTCAATAGTGTGGGAGAGATTGCGGCTGGGTCGTGAGACGAGGAGGAGGAGGAGGAGGCGGCGTGGCGGGATTTTTTGTTGACGGGGCTGCTGCGGCGGGATTTGGAGGGGGAGGTTTTGCGTTTGGAAACGGCGGCGTCTTTGGTTATGCGGTCTGGTGATGCTGGGGAGGGGGAGGGGGAGGTTGTGGAGGTTGAGGTGCGGCGGAGGGTGGGTTTGAATGTGGGTTCTTGGAGGGTTGTTGTTGGTTGTTGTTGTTGTGCTTGTGTCTGTTGTGGTAGAGCGGATTCGGGGATTAGACGGAAGGACGTTGGGTCGAGTCTGTTGTTACTTCGAGGGGCTGGCTGGGTTGTTGGGAGTTTTGGGTTGGGTTTGGAGAGGTTGCGTGCCGCTGCTGCACATGATAGGAGAGTATTCAGACTTGAACGCAGAGCTTCGTCATGGTGTGCGGCTGCGTTGTAGGAAGGTGAGAGGATGTTTTGAGGTAAGTGGCTGGGTGGAGCGTTGTCCTGCGAGTGCAAAGAGCGGCGGTTTGAGGGCCTTGAGGAGGGTGATGGGAAGTATGATCCTGGTACGGGCTGGCTGGCGTTGCCTGTGTGGCCAGCGGAAGGAGGATACGTGAAAGCGTTGGGCTGTGGTGTAAAACCGCCGCTATGTATGGGATAGTTGATCGCGGTGCGATTTTCATCGTCGGAAGAATCATGTGGTAAGTTAGCACTATGCTGTGCTTGACTGACATGGGCATTGCGTGGCAAAATGTTGGCCATGAATGGGCCTTCGCCGGAAGAAGTCATGACGCGGTCAGACTCGCTCTCGCTCTCCTCGTACTCATCCTGGCTGCTTGTGCCACCAGCGCTGGACGTTCGAGCAATCATGTGTAGTCCAGATGGAGCGCCAGGTCTGACGACTTTCCTTCTTCTTTGTCGAGGTTCGTGCTGTACACGCAGGCCGGTAGTGACGATCTCATCATTAGCCGAGGACAATGACGATGATGAAGGTTGTGAGCTGATTTCGACCCATGAGTCTGGAGCAAAGAAGTCAATATATGCTTTGTGGTATTGAGAAGAGTAGCACTCGAGATCCATAGTGGCGAGCGTGTGCATGGTGTTGACAAGCGGCCTCCGAAGCCCAGCGACAACCGCCCAGGACGTGTATACAACAAGACTCACCTTCCGATCTCAAGCGGTTTCCAAACGAAGCAGATCGAGCGTCCATATCGCGCAGCTGACCAAGTGGCGGTCGGCTGGTCGAAGTCGTGTGTGGGTTGGTGGCATGCGCCATGTTCGCCCTCGACCGAAGCGTGTCCCGACTACTTATTGTATCCTCACGCCAGCCTGATAAAGCGGCTTCTCTTGCTATTACTGTTCCCCAACGTCCGTAACAAAGGGTATGGTCTGATCGAGTCGAGCGCAAGTGTAGCGATGTCGGCGTGCTCCACTGCCAGCGCAAGAAGGTCGGTGGGATGGTGGGCTGGTGGCAGGCAGGCTTGCAACAGCGCAGCACTGGGGCAGCGCAGGTGGTCTATTGCGATTGTGATGGGTGACGGCGGGTAGCAATTCAACAGAGGAGAGGGATCAGGAGCTCACGTCAACGGCACTCATCACGGTAGAGTATCACATTCGCAAGAGGCGGTCCGGTGCGCGCGCAGCAGTCAAGCAAGCGAAGCGCGGCCAAGTCAGCTGGTCACCAGTTCTCCCACCTCGCGACGACGCAATCGAGGGACAGCACGTCAGGTAGTCGTCCGGCCCTCTACACCGCCCGCCCCGCCAGCCTGATTGTCGATCTCCCAAGCGTGGGGTTGGGCCCTGTTTTCGAGCGCTGCCTGCTGCAGTGGGGTTCTCGGCCTGTTCGGCTCAGATAGCGCGTGAAGTGAAGATGTGGAATCTAGATTATTGAAGCCTGCTAGTCATGTAATCTGCGGTGAGCGTGCAAATTGCATCAAGATGGGCCATGGAGAGTGTCTGGCAGAGACACGAGGCATGACGACCCCCGAGCACGAGGGACACTGCCGTGTCGAACATAAGGAGAGCAGAGACAGACGGCAGGTGACACGAGACGCGAGGGGCAGCAGCACGGAGGACTGAGCACTTTAACCCCCAACAGACCAATCATGTTGGTCAGAGGGCTGGCAAACCCCGGTACTCTCTGCGACATGAAGGCACGTCACGCTAACGCTCTCGACAGCGCTGAGTCGTCATGAGTCTGTGCAATACTAGACTCTGCGATATCGACGACCGACAATAGCAGCCAGGTTGTAATCTATAGCTGACAGTTTCTGCCGTCATCATACAGCCAAGTGCTATTGTGCTCGCATTACCTGCTGTATGACACGCACCGACATACGCTCTAGACACCCGCAATGTTCTTCGGCTGAGGATCTGCTGGAACTTGTTCAATGAGAATGTCCACAACGCCAGAGATCAAATGGTTTGAATTCTGCGTTTGACAGGTTCCAGGATCGAGCTTGCAGAACTGGGTTAGGAGTAAGAATGTAAATCCCAGGCAAACGCGACGACTCGACGACGCAGATGTGATCCGAGCTGGATCAGGAGATACACTCGGGGACGGACTTTGAAAAGCAATGCACGAGTGCGAAGTGCCTATGAGGAAGTCAATTATGCTCATGTGATGAGCTATATCCGACATGGTGGCACACTAGACTTGAACATATTGATGAACGTCATACTCATTATACGCCTAATTGAGTAGCACAGCATTACTAACACCTCATTTTGACTGGAGTACGAATGTTGACAGGCAGCAAGGTCAAAATGGCGGCTCACAGGAGGCAGCCTAGATGCAGTGACTGGGAGCGCGTTTCAGACGCCTGCGCACGAGCTGACGACGATTCATGAGCCAGATCCTTCGAGTGTACAAAAGAACGTCACATCCAAAAAGCCATATTAAACACATCGACAAACAAGCAAAAGCTACGAGTCACATCTCGATCATTCCTCACTGGGGTGTGTAGTGGCAACCGGATTCTAAAATCGAGCGACGCTGTCACAACATGGTCACCACTCGTCAGTCTGCACGCAGCGCACAGCAAAATAGTACGAGTAGCGCCTTGCCGGCAGGACAAGAACATGTACAACCTCTGCCCACGCACACGACTACGCTCACATCGAAAGAGCTGCGCCTCATTCACCAACTGTGCCACTTCAAACGCAAGAATCCTCATCAGACTTTAGACCCATTGCTCAAAAGACACCTCTACCGCTTCACATGCTTCATGCCTCCGCCTCATGGCCTCCGGACCCCGAGTGCGTGGAATGCCGCGAACTGGAGAGATCCGCCCGACGCCCCTCTGCCGACGGCCATAGCCAAGGCACACGCCCTGCTCAGTCGCCCGGGTGCTCTAGCGCCAGTTCCTGCACCTCCACCACCTCCAACGCCGCATGCTCTGCCCCAGACTCAGAGTCCACTCTTCTCTACAATTCCGCCAGAGATGCGCACACGGATTTTCGAGTTTGTCGTCACATTACCTACGCGCGATGGCAAAGTCCGCGTCCACCGTGGCTGCTCCTGCAGCCGCCACGCTGGAGAGTACGACGACATGACATTCCCAGCTATCACAGCAGTCAGTCGTCTCGTGCGCAGAGAAGCGCTGCCCCTGTATTTACGACTCAACAACTTCACGTTCGTCCCGTTGACGGACTCTATCGGCCAGAGTATGTCGAAGAGCTATGTGGGCAAGTGGCTGGACTCTATGCGCTCTCACTTGCCGAGCATGCATCAGCTCACCTTTGAAGTGCAGCGCCTTGATAAAATTGCCGGCCCAGATAGCAGAGACACCCTCTCCGTCACGATTCGCCACGACCCACAGCACAATCGCTGGACTGCTACAAGCGACGACGACGACTGGAGTGGCAAAGACGACGCAGACCGCCAGTCCCTCGAAGCAGACAACGCTCTGCTGAAGCGTATCCTAGTCCCAATGCTAGAACAAAGATCCCGGGATGACCTAACGCCCGCGTACCTCATGTGGTTCATGCAGGATCTGCGGATGTTCTACGCCGGCGAGAAACTGAAGCCTAGCTATCCGCCGGACGTCCATTGGACCTTGGGTACCCGCGGCAGTTCGCCAGATGTCATGCGCCCGCCCGATATGTACACGAGGCACGTGACGCATGAATACTGGATTCAGCGGCCGCATTGGGTTTGCGAGCAGGGCCACTGGATGGAGTTGGAGGATGAAGGTGTGTTTCGGTGCGAGTGTGAGAAGATCCAATAGGCAAGAGATACCTTTTTCTTTTTTTTTTTCCTCTTTCGATTGGGTCCACCTATCCTGCCGCTACATGAGGCATTGGTTTCATATCGTGCGGATAGCATATTGATCATCGCTACTTATGAATTCCTCAACTCTTGGACTCCAGTCGGTGATGAAGCCGAGATTGTCGCTTCCTGGATCCTGGCTTGCTTTCTTAATGAAAGACTGGTCCGCGGTTATGGGAATCTAGGTCCTGATTTTGGACAAAGGACGTCTATATCACTTTCTTGCCTAGCCAAGCAAGTGATGGTGCGGTGCACCGGGCAAGAGTAGCCCCGTTGGCGCGTTGCTGTTGACGCGCCGAGGACATGCACATGGGATGCGCTCCACGCAGTCCGCTTACGATAATCTTCTGCGTTTCGGCATGTAGAACATTGATATATGTTTAGTGAAATCGCTGTGCAGTATCCTGCAGTTGCGCGCAAAGACTATAGTCACCCGTGGCTGTGCTCTTAATCTATATCGAGGATATATGTCGGGAAGACGGGGCACCTGGTTGCAGGCACGAGGCCTGCGAATGTTTTCTTTGGGACATGCCACTTTTGGGGCCAGGAGGTACTTATAAGCGATAAGAGCGGGGAATGCTTGCTCTCCTGATAATGCTTTGCCAAGCTGACATGGCTTCATGTGCTCCCGGGTATGAAGTCCACGATGGAAGCAATCAGCCTGAGAAGGTTGTAGCTAATGTTGCCTCAATACAGCTGCCGATCCCGAAGCTTCTTTTCCATACATGACTAGAATTGCAAGTTGCACCCATGTACCTCTGGTGCGCTTCTAGTATAGCTTGGAGCTATGGCTGCTGAGCGCAAACGTCCAGATCAGCAGTTCTTCTCGCAAGAAGATCCGCGCAGGTTGGATCAAACGAAGAAGCGCCGCCAACTCACGCTCGTGGCATGCGATGCCTGTCGTTCCAGAAAAGCTGCGGTGAGCTTGCACCATTGTGAAAGCTGCCTGCTGTGTCTCATCAATAAGATGAGGCACCACGGCTGCACTAGCGACTGATCGTGATTTTGACATTGAATCCAGTGCGATGGGCAACGACCAGCTTGTGGTCGCTGCGCTGCTCGTGGAGTCTTGTGCAATTATGTCACAGACAATGGCCGAGAAACACGTTTCGAAGCGCTCAAGCGCCAGAATGAGGAACTTCGCGAAAGAATTCGAGTGCTCGAGAGTGAAAGCGCTGCTGCTACTTCATCTCGAGGTGACGGGGCAGTTGCTCGACCAGATCCGTCACCCGATGCCCCTGCTACGAGACACTTTCCCACCTTAGCGACCAGCCGCTCGCTCTGCAGCGATCCTGCGCCGGGCCCGAACGCAGATGATGGCGCCATTAGCTTTGAATTGATAAGGGCGATGTGCAAGTCAAGCGATTCTGAGAGCACTCTTATACTGGCACGACTCCGTACCGGCGAGCGGCCGAAGGACATCCTGCGCTTCCCTATGCACCCAGATGATATTAGGAATATGGTGACAGATGTGGCTCCACAAGAATTTCCGTCAAAGGTGCATGAACCTCAGAATGGCGAAGAAGTCTCTCACCATACACATCTGCTGGCATACTTCGATAGGAAGATATGGGCCAACTCGAGTGCCATCCAAACGCCAAGGATAGAAGACGGTGAACGTGATACCTGGCAACGTGAGAACCTTGTTGTGGCACCGGGCCTCTGGAATCGCTTCGGAAACCTTTCTTTTGAGGGGGCAATCGCGGCTAACCACATGTCTGCTGCAACACAAGAAGTGCAGCAAAGAAATTTCCATTTACCTCGGTGGGCTGTCAGGACGCTCAATGATTCCACTAATAATCTGGACCCCTATGAAGCTGTTATCGCCGAGTTGAATGAAGACCTCCGCCGCGGAATTGACCCTGTTACCATCTGTGGTCCTCACGCATACGTGGCCGCCTTGAGAGACCCAGATACCTTCGCAAGGGCACCCAAGCTCTCTAGGGCTACAGCAATGATTGTTCAAGGGATCAAGTCAGGCGAAACCCATAGCACCCTAACACCATTCGCATTAATGTGGCTGCATTGGTCGTTGCTTAGATGGATGCTGATGCCAACCCAACAGTCTTACTCTGAGATACCCAGGATTCTAAGGCCGTTGTCCTGCCAGCTGTTCAGAATGCATTCTCGCGTCGTGGACTTTGTGTTCCCAAGGATTCTCAGAGAACATGTTGTGCAGCAAGCGTATCACGATCTCCGATGGATTACAGAAGGTTGCAAGACTATCAGATGTGAGTGGCCAGTTGCTCTGGAGGAAGCATTCTACAGACATCCTATAAGTGGAGAGCTGGATTTGAGCAACAATTGCAAGGTATCGTTCTATATTGATGCTGAAATCGCTGATTTTGCACTAACATGATGCCAGATCCACGCGTCCAACGAAACCTCCTGGTCGCTCGGACCATCCGTTAGGCCGTATCTCTTGAATGTCGACCAATTTGTAAACATAACATGAAAACACACATACGACCGGCTCAAACGTGCACTTTCGGAATGTCGATGACGCGATTGATGAACTCCGTCGTTTCCAGGATGCGAGAATAGTATTCATCGGACACGTTGCCAGGGCGAAGATTTTGGCAAAGTCGAGCAACTGCTCTTGACGTACGCTATGCCGAGCAACCAATTTGCAGACTGCACTACTAGTGAAGAAGAATCAGTTCGAAGTCAGGAGATACAGTAAAGTCAGACGCTGTACATTGTCTATAGCTGGAGACCCACCCACGGAGCAACGCGTGATCATCGCCTACTAAGGATCGAAGACTTATTATAGAAATATATAGTACGTATAGTATAGATCTAGATCTTTTAGATTCTACGCCTTTCTTTCGGCGTGCAAAAGACCAGTCTTCATCGATAAAGAAGCCTCCCACTCGAGCTAGAAATCGGACTGGTGGAACGAAAATCGCTACATTATTTGAATCCCTTGTATTGATCATACCTCCGAAACTCCATCACCGATCGAGCAACCCGCTACTGCCAAACGGCTATCTTCGCTCTTCGAAAGTCTGAGTATAGCTTCTCCGCGGACGCCACAGATCGGTCGCTTTCTTACTGAGTTGCAGATAGCTCAACATCTCCCACAGGCTCGATTCCGTCGTTGGGGGAATAATGTAACTGCCCAAGATGATAAGGCCACCGACGACGAGGATGAGGATTATGTAGACGACGTTGTACGAGGCGTAGTCGCTGCTTTGGGTGATTTGTGCTTGGCACATCCAGGCGTCGTCTCCGTCCGCTGGGGTGACAAGGTCGTTGTATAGCGGGTTCTCATAGCCAGTCACGAATTGTCTGGAAAGGATGATCAGCTAGAGTCGTAAAAGAGGATGGCATTTGCGTGGAAAACTTACCGTATGGCGGATTGCGTGGTGATGAGGATGGTCGAGAACCAGCTCTGCATTTCGAGAATCCATTGGTCTTTAGCAACGGGGTTGGAACCGTATGCAAAGGACTTTGCGGTGGCTCGCAAGGAACCTCCGTTCAGCTCTCTCACTGCCGTGCCCAAGACTGACCTCTGCAAAGCGATGGATAGCCGCGATGCGATCGCGATCTGCTTTCGATTCAAGCTGAGCTCGTTCGTCAAATTGCCGTGCAGACTCGCGCCATACATGTCGACTGGGGCGCACGGTCTCGATGGGATTCCCGTGTTGCAAATCTCGGCGTACTCGAAACAGGCGATGGTGCTGACGGCTTTGTCGGCGAGGTAGGCGGTCATGTTGTCGCCGAAGACGGTGCCATTGACTGGTGAAGTTGGCCCGAACCAAGGATCTTCGACGTTGGCTGAGTAGATCATCGTGTTCATGAGGAATATAAGTACCGTGCTGGCATTGTCACGTCGGAAGGCGGGAATCGGATCGAAAGTCTGCGACAGAGTGTTCGCGTTCGCCAAAGCAGAGGCTGCTGATTGAGAGTATGTCTTGTTCTGCGAAGGTGTGTAATATGCCGTCCTGCGATATCTGTCAGCACGCAACGTCTCAACCCAGGGCAGGAACCGGATCTTACTGGAGTGTGTAAGCGGGGCCATTCCCACTGACGAGGCCAGAGTAGGGCGCCGTCGAGTGCTGTGAGTTCCAGAGAAAGGTAGCATTCATGTTGTCAAGAAAAGACGGGCCTAGCATAATAGCTTGCCACGCCGTCGAATTCGATACGGATTCCAGATAAGCTTCGGTAACATTGCCTATGGCCCCTGCGGCTGGCCCAGGTTTGGACATATGATAGTAAGGCGTATTCAGCACAGATGCGACAGTATTGTGATCGAAGTTTGCCGTGTAATTTGTCAAATCGGGAATCGCACACTCCATTGTCTTACGGAAGGCGATGCGGTTCGCCTTGCGCGTGTTGATGCCAAGGTCCATATGCGAGTCTACAAAGCCGCTGTCCAAGATCAAGCTGTGGGTACTGAGGCATGAAACGTTGCCGAATGGACAAGAGTCTGTGATGTTGGAGGTCCAATCGACTAGACGTCGCCCAGGAACTTTGCAGTGTTCAACGGCCGTTGTACCTGCGGCGTCGTAGCAATTTCGGTTAAGATGGCTGCTGTCTGCGATGTTCTGCACCGTCTGACCAGTCCAGGCACCTATGTACTGGATGGCTTCCGACACAGCGTCGCCGTAATTCGTCACGTTCTCGGGGAACTGTGGCCAGACTCCGCAACTACGTGGGAGGAGAAGGACATCTGAGCCAGTGCTGATGAACCTGGACGGAACAATACTAGCAACCGCGAGCCACGCAAGTAGCAGAGTTGCGTAGAAAATAAGTGGTATGCACGTCCAGAGAATCTTTAGTTTGCTTATCGTTTTGTTGTTCGCAAGAGCGGAATACGTCGCAATGATGAATTCGAATAGTCCGTCTAGAGCAGAACTCGAGTTCCTGAGAATAGCTTGCAACCGCGTGAAGAGTAGTCCATATTCGTCGGCACGATCATGACCACGAAAGATCCGCTCGCATGACGAAAATACGCCGTAGCTGCATTCCTTCCAGAGCCGGGAACCGGTCCAGTTCAGAAAAAGGGCCAGGAAAGCAACTAAGAGGGCGCCGTTTAGCTTACTCAGGGTCAGTGTGCATGCTAACCATGGTTTCTCCGTCCAGTTGTTCCAGAATCCAAAGTGGATCTCGTCCATTGTGATTATGAGTTGAAGTGAGCTGTATAATCATGGGCGAGGTTTGTGTTACCCGGCTGCCTTATATGAGGCTGCTTTCACCGCCATGCTTCTCATCGATAGTACTCCAGCCT
The DNA here is from genome assembly GCA_030463185.1 of Cladosporium sp. BF-F. NCBI lineage: Eukaryota > Fungi > Ascomycota > Dothideomycetes > Cladosporiales > Cladosporiaceae > Cladosporium > Cladosporium sp. BF-F. The sequence continues at coordinate 1,425,315 of JAMRMS010000011.1, forward strand.
TGTGAACATCAACCACGCCACGCATGTACACAGCCGCAGTCGCGATCACGGGCATACCGGTATTGAGCTATCTTCTATCCAGCATACTGTGGAAGGCACGGGAAAGAGAGCCGTGTCATTGTGGCTTTGCACGTGTTAGGTCCCGGCAACGCTTCCGACATGGTATACACACCTTTGAGGCTTTGTGGACAGCAGATGCATAATACTCAGGCAACGGAGGCTTGTCTTGGCCACGAGGTTCAACCAAGAGGCGTCCGCGTTGAGTCCAGAAGCATGTCGCTCTCAGCCACCAGGCAAGGGTCGGGCGGCGAGAACCGCCAGAGGAAAGGACGCTCTACATAGTACATATTAGACCCAAGCCAAAGAATCCTCAAGCGATTGAGGGTCATCGCGCTGACCAGATTCGATAGGGGACCTTGCTAACTAAGGTTGGAGGCTTTTCGTTTGTGGGCTTGAGACGTAGACGTTCGATGGGGTGGCAGCTGTGCCGTCCGGGCGGATACCACACGAGGGCGTTCTGCCTATGAGTGGCCAAGCTGTGGTGTGGCTAGCTGGGCTTGCGGCTCGCTCTTGTCAATATTGACTACCTCTCCTCGAATCGAGGGCGAGACGACCCCTGCTAGGCCTGACCCATGCAAGTTCGCATGGCAAGGGTCAAAAAACTGCCAACACTCAGCAGTGGATATGTGGCAGGGATCGGCAACTCGGCATCATGATCAACATTCGATCTATCACGCATGCCTGCTGCTGATCTAGCAAAAAGCTTATTGTGTGATGCGCTTCACAGCCTGGAGCTTGTAGTGTGGCGTTTGCTGTAGGAGCATTGCCACAGCTAGGTGGGACAACATTCAGGATGGAGTCATCTTGGAAATTCCAAGGCATAGCCCGAATGAGGTATGTTGCATCGACATGACAGATCGGACGGCGTCCGGTCGGGTCGAGACTGAGTGCAGATCCTGACCGCATTCTCGATAGAGTATTGCTTCTTTTGGCGTATTGAAGATGAAACGAACCGGACACTAATAGCAGCACCAAGAAGCAATATGGCTTGCAAAGATGCATAGACTTGCTGCAGTTCAAGATGAGGGGGGCATGCACGGGAGGTTCTCGCCCGGCTATCAATAGTTCTATTGGACGGCAAAAACTCCGGGGTTGCAAGGATCCGGGTTGCTGGAACCAGGCCTTGCAGCCGTGACAGAAAGCGTGCGTTATCCTTTGCGAGCGTCGTGAAATGAGACTCGTCGATAGGTCGATGAATTGTTTCCGCGGAAGAGTGTGCCGCGATGGCTGCGGTGCTCTTGTGGCACAGAAACCGTGAAGTTGCTAATTGAGTGCTGACCGGGCATACCGTCCACGCGCAGCCAAGCAAGCCACTTCAGCCCAATGGGAGCTTGAAAAATCCACATTCGGAAGTGGCTTCTGTGTACAGTGGACCTTCATAGCCACGGGCTGGACCTCATCAAGTGGTGCACTGACAGTCCTCGATCTTCGCTTAACAGTGTCTGAAAGCAATTGGATATAGTCACGACTCTGGAGAGTGTCGTGCATGCCATCAAGCGCGAAATGGTACTGAGATGCCGCAAAGAAGGGAGTGCTCGCCCAAGAAGCGCACACCCTTTCAATATTGGCGGAGAGTCAATATCGGCGGAGAGCATGGTCCATCTATCATGTGGCATGTTCAGGCGCCGGCGATGTGCAGCCACGAATGGACATTCCATCTGCTCTGCCATACATAAGCACTGAACCGGGCGACTAATGCTAGAGTAAGTGACCATCTGGGAGTCCCGCTTGTTGTATCGTTTCTGTCTAGTTATTTTGGACACGACGCAATGGTTTTACTTCGAGAACCCCTCGATCTTCCCCTCAGCAATTCGTACTTCATTATTGACAATCTGCGCATCGCCATGTAGAACGGCAGGCGCAATTCCAAGCTTCGCAGCCTCGTCCGTCGTAAAAGTGCCAAAGTCATCCACCTCATCAATATTGCGAAGACCTTCTGGAGGGCTGATGTAATTTAGTGCATAGTAGATGACAAAGCTGACAGCGAATCCTAGTGGAAAAGCAAGGTAATAGAGATGCGTGCAAAAGACCGGCACATCAACACCAGGGATGACTGCTTTTACAAATCCGGGGATGAGATAGCTCCAGCCAATGATCCAGGCAGTAAAGCTCCGCCAGTTGATGCCGTGCCAGAAATAGAAACTCCCATCTTCCCGGCCGTGGTAAAGATCCGAGAGTTTGAGCTTCCGTCCCCTCACCACCCAATAGTCGCAGATCATAATGCCTGTCATGGGACCAAGGAAGACGCTGTAGGCGGACAAGACGCTGATGAACGTTGCTGCAGATGAGAGGAGCTGCCATGGACAAAGTGCTATGCTGAGAATCAGGCCTATGTACGCTCCGCGCCTGATGTCGATGAAATTCGGGAAGAGTCCGGCGAGGTCCATGCCGGCTGAGAAGGCATTGTCTATGGTGTTGATGGCTAGTTGGGATGTCACGAGGCCGCAACCGGCGAAGAAGGCGGCTGCACGGGATTTGGCGTTGTAGTCTGTATCTAGCCATTTCTGGACTATGTCTGGTGGATTCCTGCTCGGACGATCAGTACAAAAATGTTGCAAGGCATGTTGCAGTATCACTTACCACAATGCTTCTCCGTATATCTTCTGCGTAGCCGATGATGTGAGGCAGCCAAATAGAGGCATAATGATGCCGAAACCGATGATTGAAACCCACTGGCCGAATACCTGGTCTCCAGGACGTCTAGCGAAGCGAGAGTAGTCCATCTGATTGACCAGTCCGGCGGCGATGTTTCCGATGACAGTAGTGACACCCAACGTGATGTTCCAGCCTAGCTCCTGGCTGGTCTTCGCAGTGCTACTTTGATCTAGCAAAGGACCGGCACCATGTGCGGTGGACAATGCCCAAATCGTCATACAAACCAGCGTGATGCCCGAGACGACAGTCATCCACAATATGATATGCTTCATCCCTTCAGGCCTGATGTATATGATCGGGGCCATGATGACATTGAAAACCACCCACCCAACAAACTGCCTCGTGTCCATCTTCGCGCTTGCAGGAAAGTGATTCTCCATACTCTGGAAGCTAGGGAAGATGGCCGCCAGAACATTCTGGACACACAGCCCGCCTGTCCAGGATTGTACTGCAAACCACACCAAGCTCAGAATGATGCGCTGGATCAATGCTACATATTGTCCTCGCACGCCCCAGACATAGCGAGACACGACGCAGAAGCCAATGTGCCAGGTGGCGCCCACGTAGCCGTTCGCGATCGCTACAAGGGCGATAATGATCTTGCCGACGATGATTGCGATGATGGCTTGCCAGACGGAGATGCCGGTGGCGACTAAAGAGCCGCCGAGTTGCCAGTTGGAGAGCGCAATTTGGTTGATGGCCCAGAAGGATATGAAGCTGGGTACGTTGGTCAGCTCATGAGATGTCATCTATATGAGTGGCTATGTGAGATTTCTACTGACGCCCATCGAGTCCAAGTTCGACGATGCGGTGGGAGAGGACGGATGTCGTCGTTGATCCACACGTTTGAGATGTGGTCTTCGCTTGTAGGCACTTTCAGGTGCCTGACCAAAGTGTTTAGCGACATATTAGTACCGTTGACACCAAAGATTCAGCGACCAGCTCACATTACGCGCGGGTCTGTCTTGCAAGTGTTATAGCCCTGAGCAAGCAGGCGACTCTTCGTGGCGATAACATGCTGTCGAAGATTACCAATGGCCGAGCTGTGATGATGATGTGAACCTTGTATTGATTCGCTCTTATCGGGTCCCACATGGCCATTGATAGCCCATGATATACCCCTCATCCTCGGATAAATGATGATAGGCCCAGGCATGGGTCTTTCTTAGGACAATTGATACCAATTGGACATTCCAAGTCACGTGACTCAAAAGACACCGCCGGCCAACTCTTCGCCGCGGGCTTCACGGCCAATGTCGCCGCGGCGAGATTCACCCTTTGCCAATCTGGTTATCGCGAACCCAAGTCCATCAATCAGATGTCAACGATATCCGTGTAACATCGATATTTGATACGACATGGAGCTGCTACATTGCCATATTCGTCCTGCCCACGTGCTCGTTGCATTTCGTACCTAGAGTCGGGTTCTTGTCGTGGCTATCAGATCTTGGAGGCCACCACTAGCTGGAGATCTTTAACCATAGCCTTTTAGCACAGAGATCCCATTTAGTGGCAATTTCAGTTTGACACGTGTGTGTTCGTGTATCACATCAAAATATATAAGTCATTACATCTTGATTGCGAACATTGGAAACAGCCTCAGCCTGAGCGAACCCTTTGGTGAAACACGATATGGGCGCCCCGAAAAGTCCTCGATGTATTCGCGTAGGCGTGGATGTTGGGGGTACACATGGCTTCCTTGTTCTGAACTAGATTCATGGCGCAATGCTGACACACAATAGGGACGAACACCGACGCAGTCGCTATAGACACATCGCAACAATACACTGAAACTCGTGGTCTGCTCGCCCACTTCAAGACACCAACGACACCCGACGTCACCAAGGGCATCGAGACTGCCATACGTAATATTCTGGAAATCTCACAGCTCGCTACATCGGATATTGCGAGTGTCACGGTCGGGACCACTCACTTCATCAACGCAGCCATTGAGCATGATGCTCGACGACTGAACAAAGTGGCCATCATTCGACTCTCTAAAAGCTTCTTGCGCGAAGTGCCTCCATTCTCTGACTTTCCGCCTGCTCTTGCGAAGATCATCAATGGTTATGTAGGCTATGTCGATGGCGGTCTTCACATAGATGGTTCGCAGGAATCACCCATCGTGGAGTCCCAGGTCATCGCAAGATGTGCGGAGATCAGAGCTCTGAACTTGTCCGCAGTGGTCATCGCTGGAGTCTTTTCGCCGATCGACGAAATCTTCCAGCAAGAGGAGCAGGTCCGAAGGATCATTTCCAAGGAGCTTCCAGACATCGAGATCGTCTGTTCTCACGAAGTGGCCAACATTGGTTTTCTGGAACGAGAGAACGCCAGTATCTTGAACGCAGCAATCCTCAAATACGCCAAGCGAACGGTCCAAGGCTTTCGTCGTGCCATGCGGACAATAGGACTGACGTGTCCGTTGTTCCTGACGCAGAACGATGGCACACTGCTCGACTCCGCAGCTGCTGCAAAGTTCCCAATTCGAACGTTCGCTAGCGGAATGACGAATTCGATGCGAGGCGCTGCTTACCTTGCAGCCCATGATACACGGACATCGTCAGCTATTGTAGTGGATATTGGTGGAACTACAAGCGATGTTGGCGTCTTACTGCCTTCTGGTCTCCCACGGCAGGCGTCTGCGTATGTCACTGTCGCTGGCGTACGCATGAACTACGCAATGCCACACTTGCATAGCATCGGGCTTGGAGGTGGTACGATCGTGCGGAAAGATGCTCATGGCAAGGTGACTGTCGGTCCAGACTCAGTAGGCCATTATCTTACGCGAGATGCACTAGTCTTTGGCGGATCTGTCCTGACAGCGTCTGACATTGCCGTTGCCACAGGCAGAGCTCAGATCGGAGACAGTTGTCATGTTGGTCATCTAGATCCTGAAGAGGTTGCAGACGCTCAGCGCGGCATTAAAGCTTTACTCGAAAGAGCTATCGATGTAATCAAGACGTCACCGGAACCAATGCTCGTTTTCTTGGTAGGAGGCGGGGCGGTACTTGCCCCTGATACTTTAGCAGGCGCTGCAGAGATCCGGACACCTCGATACCATGACGTCGCAAATGCTGTGGGCGCGGCAATATCTAAGGTCGGCGGCGTTGTTGATATGATCCAAGACGTGTCGGATCAGACCCTCGAGCAAGCCGAGCAGAGAGCGAAGGATATAGCGATCAAGCGTGCGGTCGATGCAGGTGCTGTTGAGGATAGTGTTCTAATTGCGGAGATCGAGAGCCTGCCGGTCACGTATGTTGCTAATCAATTACGTACGATAGTCAAAGCAGTGGGGGAGCTTGACATCTTCATGTCACCTCAAACGACCACAGACGATGATTCGCCGGAGTCTGAATACGAAGAAGAAGCCGTCAAGGATTCCCTGACCAAAACTGCTGGGGAGGTAATAGCCGACCCAGCGATTTACATTCCCTTGATTGTCCGGAATGAGACGAGTGGACAGCCGGAATGGCTGATCTCTGAAACAGATATCGATTACATTGCGAAAGGTGGGTATTTCTTCGATCCCTAGGATTTCGCCGTAAAGCTCACATGTTATCAGGTTGCTACGTTCTAGGCTGTGCGGGAGGCGGATCACCTGCAGCATCTCGCCTTCAACTGCGAGAGATGCTCCGACAAGGACATAAGATGCGCGTGGTAGATGCCTCTTCCTTGTCGGAGGATGCCTTGATCTACTGGGGAGGTCATATGGGATCTCCGGCGGTATCAGTGGAGCGCCTTCAGTCCGTGGAAACATGCTGTGCGTTCCAGGAGCTCATGGAATACCTCCACCACGACAAACTGGATGCCGTCATGGGTCTAGAAATTGGCGGCGCGAATGGTATGGAGCCTTTGCTTGTAGGTTCTACTCGATTCTTTGATTGCCCGGTGATAGATGCAGACTTCATGGGTCGCGCCTATCCTACTTATTGGCAGACCACATTGGCTGTGCACCACCCTGGAGAGCTCACACCATGTGTGATCGACTCTGGCGATGGGAACACCATTGTGATGACCAAGGCACCGAACGATGAGATTGTCGATCGGGCTTTGCGTGCCTCATGCTCAGAAATGGGCTCGCGAGTAGGCATGGCAGCCAAGCCTACCACAACAGACAGAGTTCGCCATTCAGGCGTTCTTAATACCATGTCACTGGCATGGCGCATTGGTCGCTGTATTGCGTTGGCAGAAGCTACCAACACAATGTCCACTGTAGCCGAGTCGATTGTAGATGAGGCGGGCGGCAACAAGAGCGCTCGTATCTTATTCCGTGGCAAGATTACACAGGTCGAAAGACGCCTGTACAAGGGCCATTCGCATGGAACAATTACAATCACCGGCACCAGTGAAGACGAAGAAGACTCAGCCGCTGCACATTGCATGCCTGCCGTCAAAGTCGGCGGGACTCTGAAAATCCCGTTCAAGAACGAAAACATCTACGCCGAACATACGTCCGAATCGGGCGAGAAAGAATACATCGCTCTTGTGCCCGACCTCATTGCTGTTCTAGACTCGGGGTCAGGATGTGCTCTGGGCGTGCCGGAGTTCAAGTATGGTTATCTCGTCACTGTAATCGGAATCACATGCTCGCCATTATGGACGAGCACACCGGAAGGATTCGCCATTGGAGGCCCACGGGCTTTTGGGTACGATCTTGATTATAAGGCTTTAGGCGAGTATGTGAAGCCTAGGAGTGTCATTGAAGAATACCTCTCGAAAGGATGAAGGCCAAGTGGCTCGCATGATTGGTCGGGGATGGGGCATCACGCCATACGATAAAAAAGCGACAAGTAGATGAAGGGTATGGGCACACATTATTGTCGGCGAAGATTACCATAAGAGTATATCGATGCTAGTAAATTGTACCATTGCCCTCCTTCGATTCGAAACGGTCGAGACGGAAATAGTCAAGAATCGGATCACTATGTCCCGTCAAAACCTTCTCAGCAATCAATTTACCCACAATAGCAGCATTCGTCACTCCGGAGTGCATAACAGCAACATCGAGTCCCTTCAAAGGCGTGTCTCCAAGGATTGGCAAACCATCTTCGGGGTCAGGCCGGACGCCAAGAGTGTAGTAGCCATACTCGATGTCTTCGCCACCCTTGAACGCTTCCTGCACTTTGGCAATGATCTCTCTTGCTTTCTTCTCTGCATCGACACCAGCATCACTGCCTGCGAAACTCTCGCCAGCTAGGATTCTGCCGTCCAGAGTTTGTCGCATGTTGAGGTCAGGACCGTGGAATAGCTTTGCGAGGTATTGTTTGTTGACGGGCAGGGTATTGGCGAGAAGACCTGCTCGGCCTTCGACGGGGAGCTTGATGTTCTCTGCTGCTAACAAGGGCACGCTGCCAAGACCTCCAGCAAGTACGACATGATCACCATGAATCGTGCCGTTTGCTGTGGTGACACCGGCGACACGGCCGTCATCGTCCTTCATGAACCCCGTGACACTCGTCGTGAGAACCGTGGCCCCTAGAGCTCTGGCCTCATTGATCAACATCTCAGCTGCGACATGAGCTTCCACAGACCCTTCGTCTTGAACATGAAGTCCCCAGTTCCATTCTGGGAAGAAGGACTTCTCGAGATCAGGCTCAAGCTCCGCCAGCTCAGAATTACTGACCCTCACAATTCCAGTACCTGCTTCAAGATACCCCTTCTGAGCCACAGCAGTCTCAATCTCAGTCGCAGACCAGCTCAAGGCGCCAGTCCAAGAGATCGGCAAGTCTGGGATCTGCTTGGTTATCTCGCGCCAATGCTGCATGGAGCGATTGCGGAAGTCATAGTAAGTAGGATCGTCAGGTCCGCCGGCATTGATCCAAGCAAAGGAATTGGGAGTTGCTACGCCGCCGATTTTCTCTGCAATGATCGTGACATTTGATTGCTGGGCTAAGTGCCAGGCAATGGATGCTCCGACTATGCCGCCGCCTATGACGATGTTGGTATTAGCTGCGATGTCCATCTTGCTCGTCGGGAATTTCGCGGGCGTAGTTGAATGATAGGAGTTCGTGATAGTGTAGTCCTGAGGTCTAGCGTTTCCCTTCGCAGGATGAACATTTCCTTCTTGTATCCCAGGTCTGGTTCTGTAGCCAAGCATCAGGTCATATACGCTGATAAACAGACTCCACTTGACTCACCTTGGCGACATGCCTTGACAGGACTCCTTTGCCTCCATTGCTGTTACATTCATTCTCGCCGAGTCCTGGGCATTTGCTTCCCCCTCTCGAGTATATGTATTCAAAGACGCAGCTCGACGTCGGACGTGGAGTTGTGGAGCTGTCTGTCTATTGTGGGTCATCAGTTCCGCATCTCATTGGAAGCGGCAAATGTTATCTTTCTGGGCGGAGACAAGGGATGAGATATACCGACAGCACAGTAGATGTATTCATGGTGTCAGTTCCTCCAAAATCCTCATGGCAATACTGTCTGCTCTTCATACCACTTTGACAGATTGGTGGCGCAAGATGATTGCCTACATCAGACCCAAATGAACTCAAGCTGCGGAAATTCGCGTGCTCGAGCCGCAAGAGCTAATGAACCAAACCTGAAAGCATATCAAGGAAGAAGGAATACAGCAGCCATCTGCTGGAGTTCGAGATCTTCAGTCTAGGCAGAAGCAGGGACGATGAGATTATGGCTCGCTTAAGCTGACCTGACTTTTGATCGTACAAACGATAGTCCGATAGCTTCGTCCCCATGTTTTGATTCTTCCAGAGCTTCATTGTGTGAAGCATACTTGTATGCATGATCATATCATTGCAGAAAGCGGTAATGCAATGAAATAAGACGTGTCTTGCAGGGCCTTTAGGGCGTCTGGAATTAATACATTGGTAATGTGTTTGTACCATTCCATGCACCTGTCACGTGAAGATATGCACACAGGGTTAGTGTTGCATTGATTCAAACTTCGAAAACGTGCATGTGGTGCATTTCCTTGGACGTAGAGTTGTACGCATCTTCTGGATTGGATGCATCGTGTATGATGGGCATAGGTCGTACAAGACGGACTACGATAGTACGGAGCAATGGAGCGTAATATCTCTGATGAAAGCTAGAGTCCACAAGACCGCACGTCCAAGCGCTGGTTCGTGCATCTTGCGGACCCAAAAAGGGGCTTCCATGGGCATCGGAATCAATACTTTTACACTAGCAGCCGATGGTGTGCGTCTGGAATACCGCTTCCGATAGCAAGTCGCTTTATACGAGCAATATGATCAAACTTTCATTGATGTTCCAATCCAACGTTGCATCAATTTCAGAAGCCCTCATTCGGCCTCGCCGAGACATTTTCGTCTCTATGATTGTGTAACGTGACTTCGCTCGTGTTTGTAATAAATCACACGCGCCTTTGTTTCATGGGCCGAAGGTTCAGGTTTTCGGCTTGCCGAAGTCGGCCAACGGCGGCGAAGTCGAAACAACAGCTTTTTGCTTTCGTGGTAACACAAGTCTGAAGTCTTCTAGCAACACGGCCTGTGGTATCACAAAAATGTCTGTGGGACTTGGCTCGTGGATGCTGGCGTCACCTGTGCTACAATCAGCAGAGTCTTGGTAGCTACGCGTCCTTTGAACGCCAAAGAGGTGTGTGGACTCGGATCTCCGCGGGTTGAGTACACTCAGCGCGAAGCATTTCTTATGGTTTCCTTGATTAAATCCGTATGCAACATCATCCAGTAGTAAGCCCTTACTTTGGGCGCATGATGAACCGCGGTCTGCTTGACGACAGAATACTACGTCGTAGCACTGCAGCTGCAGCCATAGCGGCGCTCGCTTACAAGCTCGTGGGCATGGTATACGCCACCGAGGCCTTTGAGTGCCACCGTACGTAGAAACAAAATCGGGCAGCCGCTGTTCTGGAAAACTTACCTTGGCCACGGGTCTGGGACAGATCCCAGGGCCATGGTATCCATCAATGGCGTTTCCGGAAATTGCGGACGTTGGAAAGCGTTAGAAGTCCAGGGCCATGGCCTTGGTATTAGCATATGAGTGGTGAGAGAAACACACGACAGCGAACAACGACTCGATGTCAGTGGTCCCTCAAGGATGTACCTTGGGATATGCTCTTTACGTGCATGATCAAGTCCATCATGCTTGAGCGTGCTGTGAAGCTAGTCCGTGAGTAGCTGATGTAGTCACGCCACAGAATTGGTGTCCACGATGCGTTGGCCAGCGCACTGGAGTGAGTGCTTTTGTGGATGTCAGGGATGACACAAGCGTCATCAGCAGAGGACGCGGCTCATCGCCTGGTCCTAGCCCGTCCACTACGTCTCCACGCAGGTCACAGATTGAGCTTCACAGCAAACAATAATGATGTCTGCACTTACCGAGCGGCTGAAGACTCCGTCTTGAGGTGTCGAAGAGGCGAGCTTCCGGACGATAGTAGAGCCTATGGAGCTGCATCGGCGCGAGCAGGAGAAGGACGCCGCTGGAATGCACAAGACGGCTAGAAGGGTGTCAAGCCAAAGGGGCTTGCAGCAACACGCGGAGGAAGGCGCTTGTCCCTCGCAATTGCACGCGCTACGGCATAGCGTGCACTACAGCCCGCTCACCAGAGCTGTGAGCTCTGCATGCCGCTTCATTTAAACAGGTCGACGGTCTTCTACGAGCATACGAAGGATGACCTCGTCACGAGCCTCTGCTCAGACGAGTCTGTGAAGAAAGCTTGAGGCCACGGATCTATTGCCCCGTTCGCCTGCCTCGGGGAAGCCCCCTGAAGGTTCATAGACGAACCCCGATGAACCATATTGTTGGGATGAAGGATCGTAGCGCGCTGTAACGTTCGGGATGTGCCATATTGCCTCCAGCACGCTGTGGCTTTTGGGAAGACGGGGCCACCGTTGAGACCTCATTGATCCTCGCTTGGCCGTGGCCGGACGAAATCTTCTCAAGGCGCATCGGAAGAATGCATGACAGCTGCACCAGTGCCGTAGGTCCCCCAGCATTGGGAAAGTAGTAGCTCCCTCAACAAGATGTACATCTCCTCTTTCCGTTTCAATCTAGTCAGACACTTGTAAAGCCGCATGGTCATCAAGAGTACGGTGTTTCCATAGTTTAAAGTTCATCCTTCTGGTCCCTAGTAGTGTCTGAGGTTTGGACTAGGACTCAAGCCATTGCGCTCTACTATAGTCTAAGCACTTTATGAGGCCATTTTTTAGCCGCACAGGCTCATTGTCGAGAGGAGTGAGCAAGTGGAGACGCGGCTTGATCCTGCCCTCGCACAGCATCTTCAAGGAGTCAGGGCTGGATAAGAAACTCGGCGTCTGAAGCACAGCCTGTCGACCCATGCCGGCTGTGCAGAAGTGCATTTCCATCATGCAAGTCGCCCTTCCGAGTAGTCAGAAGCTGGAATATGCCGGATCCATCGTGACAGGTTTCAAACCAAGACGCTCGTGCTCCACGAACCGACAGACCGGATGTTGATGACAGCCATGAACCAGAAGTAAATCCAGACCCTCGGTGTGAGTCTGTCTTTAGCGGGCCCGCCAGCCTGTGCCGGGGAACGTACATCCGCGGGCAAAGATATCTGGGTGCACAGATATCTTTACTTTCCGCCCTCGGGGAACATGAAGATGCTCTGGCGATTTTATTGGTGCACGTTGACAGAATGCCAGTGTAGCCACATTACCAGTGACAGTCATCGCTAGGCCTCGAGCCTCCAGGCCAAAAGATACCTGCCATACAGCCCAATCGCCGTGTCTTCGACTTACCGGTGGCCACCAAATTCCAGGTACCTTTGCATCCCTTTCGCATAGTAAGTGTTGATTGAGGGTCATTGATATCTGTATCTCATCGATAGCTGATTTAACGAGTCCAAGGTCGAGAGTATGGCAACCAGTCCGCAGATCAGCGGCAGTCAGACCGACATAGTGGAGGGGCGGGAGTTTAGTGCCGTTGGTCTCCAGCGTAATATTCACTGTGTACCCGTCGACGAGGTAAGACTAAGCTCGCTTACCATGTACACTGCACTGACAAAAAGCAGGCCCAGGATGATCTGTTTGACGACTACCACAGATATCTGCAGACCAAAGGCCTATCAACCGTACCTCCCAATTTCCCAAATAACATGGAGCTTGAGTTTCCGCGTGTGCTCGACTGCGGTTGCGGCACCGGAATATGGATCGATGATCTGATGAACAACGCCGACAATGATACATACCCGGATAGCCAAGTCAGTGAACTCAAGAACAGTGTGATCGAATAATGTAGCGAGCGCTTCGATCTTGCATCTGGTGCAAAATTGATTCAAGATCGCTGACCTGATGCAGGTCATTGGCATCGACATTTTCCCCCGACAGACTCCTGGCGTACAGATCTCCACCACACTGCGATGGGACTTGAACGACTCTTTCAGAAGAGCGCCGTTCGAAAACACACGACCCGATAGCTTCGATCTCATAAACAGTCGGTTTTTGATTGATGGGATTGACGAGCAACGTTGGACGCCATTGATCAAAGAGTATAAGATTCTACTCAAGGAGAAGGGCTGGCTCCAGATGGTCGAACTGGAGTGGGCATTCCATTCAAATAGTGGTCAGGATCTACCGCACCTGACTAGATGGTCCAACGCGTATTCTCTGGCCTTGCGACGAATGCGGAAAGAGCCCAACATCGCTGGAAGTCTGGAGCGTCGTATGAGGCTCGAAGCAGCATTCGAGCAAGTCGAAGGGAGAGTACACAATATTCGACTCGGAGGGTGGCCTTCTGGTATGTGATCTTGCGTTCATATCTCTTGCGCAGCATGAGCGGCGTGCGCTGACTAGTCTTGCCAGGGGAAGACGGCGGTGCCTACGCCAGTGCTATAGACTTTGTCGATGGTATGCTCGAGTCTCTCGCTCTGGTTCTCTTTACGCGAATCCTCGGCTGGACGGCGGAACGACGTACTCAGGTGGTGGAGGCTGCTCAGAGAGAGTTGCGCAATACTCCTAATGCGAAGATATTCCAGAAACTGTGAGTGGATCTTGTATTATTCTCAATCCCGAAGACTGACAGTGAGAAAGTACCGTCGTGTATGGTCGGAAACCACTAGACTTAGGTCGAAGATGAGAGTTTCCGACAGTGACTGAATTAGAGTCCGACTTGACTTGAGGAGGCGTGAGTTGCAGCTACATCTTCCATGGCGTGCGAAGTGATGGCTGAATGCCTAGGAGGCTACAGCATCTTGGCCGATATCATACCCAGTACTGGTAACGACAGCGAACACACTGCATCTTGAACGGGTGCTTGTCGTGCCTGCGGCGGTAGTCGATGCTGCTGAGGTGTTGCGATGGTGTGGATGGGTATGGCAATACAGCTACAGAAAAGCTTGAGAAGTTCCTAGAGCATGAAGGATCCATACGATTGGCGCGATGTCTTCATCTCCTGACCACCCGCATGATCAACACGGGAACTGGCATGGCCCACGCGTCGCAGCCCTAGACTGCCGAACACTTCAATCATATGGCTTCAGGCGATTACCGATGATAACATCGATGGCGGTGACGTTAATGTGCAAGCGTCTCCCCTTCCGCAAGTATTTAGCCCTTGTATCAGTGATGGCCCTCAATTATTGACTTGAGGAAGACTTCCAGCAAACTCGACGTGCAAGCGAAGAAAGTCGGAAGTAGAAGCGCTTCGGCCGTGCTTGGCCTCAACTCGACCAAGGGACCCGATACTGTGGTAGCTCGCGAGGCGTGAAGCATGGAAGACTAGTCAACCAAGTTTCCCATTATGGTTGACGTTGACGCATGTATGACGAACTCTTGAATAAGTAAGACCTCCAGAGGCATACAGATCCGAGAATCAACACTCTATGAACGGCCAAAGTCATGAGACCATGGGACCGGGTTGCGAAGTAATCGCGGACTGCCACGTCTGCGGGAATCGATGCAACCGAGCTTGGCCGTCCACCTACCGACCGACCATGCTCGCCTTCCATCTTGTGGAGACGTCTGAAAACAAGCTGCTTACACTGAATAACGTTCTGCAAGATTCGAACCAGCCATCCTCCTACGCACTTCCGGAAGCCTGCGAAGCTAGGCAAGCAGATACAGCACCGTAGAGCTGTCGCCAACAGCTATAGCAAAGATGATATCCCCACGATGAAAGGGTCTCTGCAAAGCGAGGGCCGCATCATACGACACATTACAATTGGCAGCTATTGCTGCACAAAGTGCCGTGCGCCTGTCAAACGTCGGCTTAATAGGTACGAGTCTGCTTGTACCTTTTTTTATGGAGGTAGGAGCTCCAAGCACTTCGGATGGCACGCGAACATACGCTGTGCACAGAATAGCGCACTCCAGCGGTTGGATCTGACCACGACATCAGGTAAAAGGGCCATCGTTCTTCTAATATTGCCGTGCGCCCTCCATCACTCACGAAGGAACATCAGTCGACCGTGTCCGGTGTCTCTTCGCTCCTCTGGGTGGGTCCACGTTGGACAGGATCTGGATCAAACGGTGCGATCTTGCTACCTACCGAACCTACAGGACAAAGACATAGTTGATCGTCTCATTTGCCTATGCTGTGGGCAAGACTCAGATTGCAGATAAAAGCCGCCCACGCCGTCGGTCTACACTACAATCCAGTCGGTGTCTGTCTTTGACACCAAAAGATTGCAGTGAATTCCACCAACGACCGCGGTGCCGCGCTCCAACTCCGGTTCCTGTGATAACGCCTACTGCATAGGCTCGAAGGCAAGTGGATCTTGGACGTTGGTGTGGCACGTGCGTGGTTGTATCCGACACTCGGTGCAAGGATACCCTCGCGTGTCTCGCATCGCTTAGGACGCTGTAAACGAAAATATTGTAAGCAACAAAGGGTCTCACTAGGAATTATGGATTCTGTGATGTCCATAAAATTTGGGATTCGAGAAAGCGGTCTGTTTGGATAAGTTAGGATGCGGGATTGGTAGAATATATATTGGCTTCAACCTCTGGAAGATCGTCAAAGTCTATCGTACATGGTCGTGCGTTCTACGAAATGAACCTGTCACATCTCCCGCCTTTGGCCCGTTACTCTGCAAACGCCAATACTTCCAGTCAGCACCGACCACAAGCTTTCTGGTTGATCGTCGGAGTGAACTCCTGGCTGTGGTCCGAGGGCAGTCCAGATGTCAGAAAGATCATCATTTGTCCTGACACGATGCGGTGAGCCATCATGATCCATATTGCTCCATTTCTGCACACAACAGGATATCAGCACAGGCCGTTCATTGCAGTCAATGATACAGAGCTTCGTTTCGGCACATGGAGCTGGTGCGTTGGCGTATTCCCGAGGTAAGCGGTGTACAGGCCCGGCGAGAAACTTGATAACGGAGGGAACCACAGGGAACCATGCGAATTGTGTAAGTTGGGTATCAAGACTCGCTCGAGCTGTGTTGTAAAGACCCATCATTGGTCCCAATAGTACAGCGCTCATGCCTCCGCGTCCACTTCTTCGGATTTGCGCTTCTTCTTCGACTTCTTTTCTCCATCCTCCTCGCCGTCCTTGCTCTTCTTCTTCTTTTTCTTCTCCTTCTTCAGGTCTCCATCTTCTTGAGGTGCGTCATAATCTGCCTCGCGCTTTCGCTTTCTCTCTTCCATCTTCTCCTTCATGGCATCGTCCCTCTTCTCCCGTGCAGCACGCTCCTTCGCTTCCTTGCCCAAGAAGTATTCGCCGCTCTCGATCTGCAGATCCAATTTGCTCTTCTCTTGTGCTGGCGGGAATGGCGTGTAGACCTTCTTGCTCTTGTCTGTGACATTGTAGGGCACCCTGCGCTTGGACAAGTTCCTCTTCTTGAAGTGTGGCAGGAAGCGGTCCCAGTTCTCATTCTTAAGCTCCGGATCCTTCGCAAGCTCGCGCTTGATCATGAGCTCCTTAATGTGGTAAATGGGATGAATGTTGGCCATACAATCGTCGACGACACGGCGCACTTCCTTGAGCGACTTGTAGCTGCCCATGACTGAGACTGTGTTACCCTGGACGAGGATGTATGTTTGTGTGAGAAGCTCAAGCGCTTTCAATGTGCTTCCGTTGGGCCCAAGAATACGTTGGCGGCGTTTGACGAAGCGGTCCTTGTTGCGCACTCTTCCTCTGATCTTGATGACATCGCAAGACATGCCGTCTTCCAGGACTTTGATTGCTTGCGGCGCGGGCACGCTACGGGCCAGGAGCTTGATCAAGTCGCGCGCATTGAGAATGGCGGCGGGGTCGTAGGTCTTTCGGGTGGTTTTGACGGTCATGCTACCCTCGACGAGGTCAAGTGTACATGCGATTCCGTGCTTCTCAAGCGCTCTTGTGATCATGCCCCAAGATGCCTTGAGATATGTCTCCCTGTACTTCGGGAAAAGAGTTGCGAAGCTGGATTCTTCGCTGAGAGTTCCAGCAACATTGTGCTCGGGCTTGAAAGGCTCCTCCGCCCACTTGTCGATATCCTCCGTATCCCAGGGCTTGTCCTTCTTGTATGTGGACGGCATCTTTGCAGGGTTGTGCCGTGTGTTGTGGTGCAAAGTTGCCTTGGTGAGAAAGTAGGATTTTGCCTAAGCGGCAGGGCACGTGAAAAAGCGAGACGGCGCCTTCCGCTTAGCTCATCTATCTTATCTGATGGATCGGCTTCACGATCACATGCCCCGCGCGATTGGACTTCGCTACCACAGCTCCACGCGCGCCAGCTCTCTAGCTGCAGCAGCCTCTGCCGTCCTCGCTCCCAATACCTCGAACCACACGCCGCTATGTCGGCTGCCAACCGACCGCGCACCTTTCTCGACGTCGACATCAACGGAGAGCCTGCCGGCAGGCTTGTCTTTGAGTTGTACACCGACCAGACGCCGAAGACATGTGAGAAGTATGCCTGCGGATGAGGCTTCCGAGGCGACAGTGCAGGGATGCTGACGGAGCCACGTAGTTTCCGCCAACTATGTACGACCGAGCACAACGGCTTGTCCTACGCCAACTCGCCTTTCCATCGTGTGATCGAAGAGTTCATGATCCAAGGCGGTGACATCGATAAAGGCGACGGCACAGGCGTGGCTAGCATATATGGCGGAGAATTTGAAGATGAGAACCTGGGCTGGCGAGACATTGATGCTGCAGGCTTACTGTGTTCGGCCAATCGAGGGAAGGATACGAACGGCAGTCAGTACGCACGCTTCTCGCTTCCGCGACATCCGGCATTGCAGATTCATGCTGACAAGCCAATCACAGATTTTTCATCACTATTGACAATTGCTCCCACTTGAAGCTCAAGCATACTGTATTCGGAAGGATGGTATCGGGGCAGGAGACGCTCGACAATATCATCAACGTCCCTGTCGACGCAAACGACCGGCCTTTGCAGCCAGTGCTGATCAGCCGATGTGGTGAGCTCGAGAGAAGACAAAAGCAGAAGCAGTCTACTGCACAAGACAGTGGAACTTCTGAGCATAGTCGCGATCGTGGGCGCAGGCGTCGAAGCGGCGACTCTGATGTCGACATGAGTGCAAGTCCACAGCCACAGCCCGCCCAAAGGAACAGGCGTCAAAGCGACAATGTGATCGACGAGGGGCTTCGCGGGCGACCAAGGCAACGCTCTGCCTCACAAGCAATCGAGGAAAGTGACGAGAACGACACTGGATCAATGACTGAGAAGCATAAGCGTAAACGCTCGCCCAGTCCAAGCAGACACAAAGCTGCTGCCCCTTCACGCGACGACGAGACTCCCCACGGTGAGCGCCGCCGGCGCAGTCTACCTAATCAATACGCAGAGGAGCGTGTTCGAAGAAGCCATGGAGATGAGGACCGCTACCGACCCTCACCTCGGCGTGATGGCAATCGTTACGCGGGTCGCAGAGACGACCGCCCAAGATACCGCCAAGATGATCGCTACAGACCGCAGAATCGATTTGGAGACGACGGCAGACTTGGCGGAGACGGCGATGCTGTTGGTGAGAACGATCCGCCTGTGAAGTATAAGGGCCGCGGTGCGATGAAGTACCGTGAACCAGGGCGTTTATGAAGCGCATTGGTCAATGTGGTCGATTGGCTGCCATGCGGTCACGTGTACGACATGTCGCTGGGCTTCCGCGGAAATCGTACTTTTCCTTACTGATGTGACGGACTGGAACCACCAATCGGCTATTGCGGCATCATTGGCTGGCAATACGAGTCTATCTATTTTTGAGGTTTTGTGAGGTGAAATAAAGTGCACGCTACGCGAAGGACAGCTCGAGCCGTCTTTCCGCAAATTCTAGGCCGCCCATGGTCATTTGAGCACGAAAGACCTACGCAATGAGCTCACGGTAATCGCAGATTTGCTTAAAGGCACAAATCTTGAGGCAAGAGCCTCTCCCGCATTTTCCATGATGCCTGATTGTTGCGCTTGTAGACGGGAACCTTGAAATGGTTCTACACGCAATCGTTGCACCATCGGTTACAAGATGGAAGTGTTGTTGACAGCCGGACCCCGGCACGACCATGCTATGTGTACATTATTGTCAAAATAATGCAACGAGCTCAAGAGAGTTTCACGACCATGGTGGGGCTAGTTGTTAGTTGGTAATGCATTCTGCGATACATCAGTACCTCCTACCTCCTCATTCCTTCCTTCCACTCTTCTTGGATTAGGTAACTCTGATCGCCTTCAGCTCCACGACCAGCACGCTTGCAAAACGGCAGGACGTGTATATGCGGTCTTCCCTTCACAAATACACGCGCGTATGAGGTTGTATTACCACGGCAGCGATTTGGTAGAATAAGGTAGAATCAAATTCTGCCAGCTTTCTGGGCATAAAATGATTCGCGTCCAACACGAGTCACTGACGTGTAGACAAGGTGGACGCTCTCCTCGAAAGTCACAGGCTCGGTAAAGTTGCTATTGCAAACATAGCTTATGCCTGCCTTTCGTGCGGCGTTCTGTTGTCGGCACGAGCTCCGTGAAATGATACTCGATCATTCGCCCGTCATATAGGCAAGATCAGCTTGAGGCTGCAGACGAACACATGCATTGACAACTAGCGGAACATTTCCCGAGGCCAGTAAGCACTATCAGCCCGAGCAGAGCCGCCACGGTGTCGACAATACGTTTGCCTACGAGTTACATGTAACGAGTGAAATCAGAAAAGCAATGCGTAAGCGGCTTCAGAGTTTATTCTAACCAAGCTCCTCCCCCACATGCTGCTGCTCCTCCTTCTCCACGTTGGAGCTTACGACTCGGCGAAGCTTGACCTCAACTCCACCTACATGTTCGTTTCCAAAACGCTAATCGTGGAGTGTGTCGCTGTGCATACATGCAAAGCACTTTGTCCAAGCCGAGAACAGAGCTAGAGGCTTACTCTAAACTGCTTGGACCGGACCGCAGTCAAAGCCTAGCCAATTCTCTGTCACGACATGCTAACATCGGATCAACGAAATTCACCAGTGAGCCCAGATGCTTGTCGGATATCGCGGCATCAAACAACCTATACACGGAAGACCGTGACTTTTCAATAGACTGACATGCTAGGAGCGTGGGATCCTTGGTTGTCGCCTCGACTCGGACGGCCGCGGACACTCGTCGTCATCTCAAATACGACGGGCTACTATTGAGCTTCCAGGAAGGAAAGTCAACTTGCGGCTACATTTACTATGCTACCCCACACGCGGCTCAGGAACACATTGATCGCTACTGACGTGTACCTGCCGATCTGACGAATTGGCATTCGTGACATCCTTGTCTGCTGGACGGCATGCGTGGTGTAGCACCCTCACAGCTGTCATGCCGTTCTCCCGCTGTCCATGGATCGAACCAGAATACAACCATAAACAATGGGTCAATCTATTTCTGGCGTAATGTTGCCTAGAGACTGGACAACGGCATTCTGGGAAAGGTTTCTATCATGTCACAATCTCGATGCCATTTGCTGCCAAGTACGAGACAAAGTACCTCTCTGTCTGATATAAAGTGGAGGACCTGCGCTCTCGGATATCTGGTCTTTCTCTGTATCCGAACAACACTCTTGAGCTGACCCTCACTGCACTCATAAACACTACATTCGTTCTCGAAATACTGTAATCCCAATGATGCGATCTAAGATCATCGCACTGGCGCTTGCCAGCAGCGGTGCTTCCGCCGTCGTCTTACCAAGAGGCGACGGGTGCTGCTTCCAGGTCAATGCTTCCGGAGGAAAGTCTGGAACTGTTGGCCAGCTTGGGGACGGTCAGAACCGTATTGGCGGTGGCTACTCTCCCGCTACCTACTGCATCAACAACGGCGGCATTACAGACTCCAACGGCCGTGGTTGCATCTTGACACCCCCAACCACTCAATGGCAGTGTGATGTCGGCGCAACCCCGACCACTGGCTTCTCTATCTCTGCTGAGGGAGAGATCCAGTACAACGGCAGCGGCAAGTTCTATGCTTGTGGAGCAACCAGTACTGAGTACAACATCTACTCCGTGCCAGTCAAGGACCAGAAGAACTGCGTCGAGGTCACTCTCTCGTCTGGAGGCAAGTGCTCCAGCAATGGTAACGGCGGAGGTGCCAGCTCTTCTTCAGCTGCATCGTCTGTCAAGTCTACAGTCTCTTCCAAGGCCACCAGCGAGATGTCGACTACCGCAAAAGCATCTAGCAGTTCCATGCATTGGGGCCCCGGTCCGGTATCTCCGCCGCCACCCGTGTCTTCTGAGACCCACCCAGCAACCACCTCTCCGGTTAAGATGACCACTTCGACCGTCTACACTACGACTGTCTCCACGATCACCTCTTGCGCTGCTAGTGTCACAAACTGCCCTGCCGAGTCGCAGACTACTGCAGTCGTTACCAAGACCGTGGCTATCTCGACAACCGTCTGCCCAGTGACTGAGACCGAGACTAAACCCTCTCCGCCAGCGACCCATGAGACCATGATGCCGCCACCAGCGACTCACGATACCATGCCGTCGCCGCCAGCTACACATGAAACGATGCCATCTCCACCGGCCACCCATGAGACTATGGCGCCTCCGCCTGCCACTCACGAGACCATGCCGCCGCCACCAGCGACTCACGATACCATGGCCCCACCACCGGCTACCCACGAGACCATGCCTGCTCCACCAGCAACATCTCCCAATGTTCCGATGACCACAGTCTGTGCGCAGTGCCCACCAGCAATGACAGTGACTGTCACCGTGACCCAAGGTTGTGAGATGCCTACAGCACCACCAGCTATGTCGATGCCGTCTGCACCGCCCGCTTCTTCTATGCCGTCTGCACCGCCGGCTATGTCGATGCCATCTGCACCTCCCGCTTCTTCCATGCCCTCTGCTCCTCCCGCTTCATCCAAGCCATCAGCACCGCCTGCTTCGTCCAAGCCATCTGCTCCTCCCGCTTCTTCAATGCCCTCTGCTCCTCCTGCCACATCTGCCAAGGGCGGCCCAGCTTGCCAGACCTCTCTCACTGGTGCTTACCAAACTCCTCACCTGATCGTGCCCATCTCCTCCGAACACCCCGACAGTGCTTACGGCACCAGCTACAACGGCGAAATCAACTCTACCATAAGCTCGATCTTCAACTTCGACATCCCCCAGGACTACAAGGGAAAGCAATGTTCCATCATCTTCCTGTTCCCCAAGAAGGAGGACCTTGAGACCTCAAACTACGACTTCAGCGGCTCAGGCAGCCTGGGCTGTTCCGAGCTTAGCAGCGCAGCCAACCAGAAGACCTCTTGGAGTAATGCCCCCGCTGTCAAGAGCGATCTTGGTAGCATCGCGCTGCAGCCTGGAAACAGCTACGTCGTTGCTACTCAAGACTGCAAGGCTGGCACCACTCAGTCTATCGAGCTCTCGTCAAAGGACGGTCTGAGCTTGAACTTCTTCGAGGACTACAACCCGTCTCCTTTGGGATTGTACATTACTTCTTGCTAGAGACTTGATTAGGAACACGAAAGTGTTTGCTTTCATCATGATGATTTCCAGGAAGACACATTGGCCGATCGAGGCTCTATAAGTATAGCTACCGTCTATCACGATAAATATAATATATATTCACTCCTTTAACAAATCCGTGCGATGCCGTTGTTGGTAGCGTCACACCTACCGTCTCCGCATCGGTCTTTGTGGAACAGCCTCAATTGGCAAAGCTGGAGAGCGGCAAGTTGTGAGGAGCTTGAATCTTGAGAGGGTAGACTACTACGATTAATATTTTCATATTTATTACAGGGGCACAAGAACGTCACCACAACGAGTCGAGGAAGATACCGAGTCACTCGAATGCCATCTAGAACGTCTAGATGCACCGAACTAAGCAAACACGAGTGATAAGAGCGATTTTTGAGTGAGAAGACGAATGCCTGTACCCTAGCCCTAACCCTCATTATGTTGATGCCTCAGGCAACAAGAACATGACCACCTCCTCTACCTCCCCCCTCTGGACTGATTCGCGACGCTACATCTACACGAACAGACGCAGGGTCGGCGCTACGTGAGAATAACGACGCTGATCAATATCCACAGATCAACAATGCCGTGTTCGACACTATTTTCTTGATCGACACAAAGCACGTGGGAAGAAGGTATCGGCACAAAACGCAGACCTCCATGAGTACCCACTCCGCAGGTGTCAAGACATCGAACCCCATATCGCCCATGCAACCCTGCATGCACCCTTTCCGACTGTTGATCAGGTGCGAGCTATGGCTGGCGGACAAGTGTGTGTCCGAGCGGCGACACAGCTTCCCGGCACGGGGTCAGCTCTTCTAAGATTATTCGGGCCTACTCCAAGATAACACATCGCTAATATGCATCATTCTGATGGTATGTTTGCGGAGATCATGGGGCACCCGCCATTCGACTACCCCGTGATCTTGACTCCAGACTTAACCCACGATCAAACCTGCAGGTGTCGGTGACCCTTGCTCTTGTTGTTTATCGCTGGAGAAAGACCTATACGGAGCGTTCAAGCGCATGCGCTTGACTGTCCTGGAGGCATCAGGTTGCGCCAACGATCGCATCGCGCGTTTGCGGCGATTGTCACAAACGGACCTCAACATACTATCACTTCTAGCGACAAGGGCGGCACTTTCCATTCAACGTGTAGTTCCAGCATCTCGTGCTAGCGCCACGGATATCACACCGAAAACAAACATGATTGGGTCGCAAGTCGCCTGAAATGAATAATAATGCTCGGTTGTAAGACCTTCGAAACCCCGAGCGGATACCCGGTTCATTATGGGGGATTGTTGGTCTCCACAGCTCCCGCGGCGACTTGGTGGGTTGGTCGTTACGAGCACTCGTCGTATCCAATCGGTATTGATACATGGCGTCCAGAAAACGGTCGAACGTGCGCAGATTTTAGTCGAAGATGGCAAAGGCGCATCACTCTATCCTGATTGACGCGATGACTAATTGGTCGCCGAAAGCTCCAAATTCACAGCAATCACAATATGACCACGAAACCTACAACAACATGGCGGTAACATCTGCCGACATACCATAGTCTATGCCACGAACCAGAGCATACGCGGGAAGAGACCCATATGTAATGGTGATTTCCCCAGCGCAAGCAATGTGACAGAAAGCTGTGCCGTCACCCTGTCTTCCGACTCCTCCACATAGACAAAATATGGGTACTGATCATTTGCCAACTGCAAGCAGACCCGCAAACAACAGCATGGTACGAATCCTATCGCCGATGTCACGTGTAACGCAAATCGCCCTTGGCACGAAAATGCCTCAGAGCGCATGCTCTTTGCCAGCCAGGCGCAAATCATATTTTCGAAAATTTATTGCATAGCATGAATTCTTTCGCAGTACTCCCATCAGACGTCACTATCAGGTGCTAGATTACACCTGCGTCACCCGTCTTGCGAAGTTTCTGAACTTGGCGCCTTGTCATGTTTTGCACGAGCTTGTGCTTGTGCATGAAGCGGATGAACTACGGTCGACTATCACAGGCACGAGCCAAGAAACCAAGAGTCCAAGCGCACCCGAAGACATTGTCATAAGCCGCGGCAAGATCTGGCACTGCAGTCTCAGGTCGTGTTCGGCTTTGCTTAGTTGCTGAATTGACTTGGCGACAGGCAAGGAAAACTTGCAACGACTTTTCGATTGCAGTCAATGGTTGAACGCAAGGGTCTTCCAGAGTTTGCACGCAGCGGTAAGGCGACGAGCCGCTGACGGCACTTGATGCGCCTAACGAAGGGTGGCGTTTACCGAGCCCCGGAAGATCAACGCGACTTTAAGGTGAGGCTAATGACATACGCCAAGATCTGCAACGGCGCTTCCAACTCAACAGTACTGCAGGGAAAGTGGTATCGTTAGAAGTCTGTTCAGCGTTTTCGTCCGATCAGCAAACGCCGAATCGATTCAGAATAATCCTCGGACCGGACGAGAACTGGATGTGGCAAGACCGCAATGCCCCAGCACGTGGCAAGCATTTCGCTTATCCCCACCAAGTCTTTGTGGCCAATGAGCCATCTCCACACCCAAGCCCCCAAGCACTCCTCAAACTCCTCACACTCCATCTGCCCCGGTGTGAGTGGCCCCAGACGATGTCATCAACCCTGCAACGGTGCTTCCGTGACGCAGTGACCAAGCCGGACAAATCTTTTGTCGTTGGCTCGAAGCCGACCCACCAGTCTCCCCGATGGTGGGCCCTTGTTGCAACCGGTTGCCGCATAACGCGCGCCTGGTGTTGTTGCTGAAGGCAAAGGGTGTGTCCGATGGTTGAATCGATGTCTATATAACTGTCCGCCTTTCTCTGCTCCGTTCTTTCTCCGCGATCTCCATCACTCCTCTTGTCTCTTTCAAGCGTTGCCAACATGGGTGCAACGTCTAAGATCACCGAAGGCGGGGTGCCTACCTACTGGGGCACCTCTGGACGAAGACTCCAAATGCTTATCACCACAGTCGCCACCACGGACTTCTTGCTCTTCGGTTACGACCAAGGTGTCATGTCTGGTATCATCTCGTCTGATGCCTTCACCGAACGTTTCCCCGAAGTTGATCAGGACCCAACATACCAAACCTGGGAAGGTTTCATCGTTTCAATCTACGCCGTCGGCTGCTTCTTTGGTGCCTGCTTCATCCTTCAGCTCGGTGACTGGCTTGGTCGCCGCAAATCCATCTTCATCGGCGCTTGGACCATGATCATTGGTGTCATCATCCAAATCACAGCAGTTCCCGCCACACGCGGTGTCCCCGGCCAAAGTGTCGGTGCCACAGCACAGTTCATCGTCGGCCGTTTCCTCACTGGAATTGGCAACGGTATCAACACTTCGACCGTGCCCACCTACCAGGCTGAGTGTTCCAAGAGCCACAACCGCGGCAAGCTTATTTGCATTGAGGGCGGCAACGTTGCCATTGGAACGTTGATCGCTTACTGGATCGACTTTGGCTGTCTTTATGGCCCACCTGAGCTTACTTGGAGGTTCCCCATTGCCTTCCAGATTGTGTTCGCTCTCATTGTGCTTGTCCTCACCATCGGTCTGCCCGAATCACCTAGATGGCTCATGACCAAGGATCGCCATGAAGAGGCTCAAGTGGTGCTCGCTGCGCTTGCTGGCAAGCACATTGAAGACGAGGAGGTTCACCTGCAATCCAATGTCATTGTCGACGCCATCAGAGCCAGTGGCATGGACGGTCACAGTACGCCTATCAAGGTGCTCTTCACCGGTGGAAAGACTCAACATTTCCGTCGTCTCATCCTTGGCGCTGGTTCTCAAATGATGCAACAGCTGTCTGGCTGCAACGCTGTCATTTACTATTTCCCAATCCTGTTCCAGACCGCCCTTGGTACTACTCACACACTCGCACTTCTGCTCGGTGGTGTCAACATGATCGTGTACTCGATCGCTGCAACCACTTCATGGTATTACGTTGAGAGAGTTGGTCGCCGTAAGCTCTTCTTAATCGGAACTGTCGGCCAGTGCTTGTCTATGCTTCTCACCATGGGCTGCCTCATTCCAGGCACTCCCGGCCCCGCAAAGGGTGCTGCCGTCGGATTGTTTACATACATCGCCTTCTTCGGCGCTACATGGCTCCCTCTGCCGTGGTTGTACCCTGCTGAGATCAACCCTCTCAAGACCCGCGCTAAGGCCAACGCCCTCTCGACCACATCTAACTGGATTTGGAACTTCTTCATTGTCATGATTACCCCGATTCTGATCGCTCAAATCAATTGGGGCACTTATCTCTTCTTCGCGGCGTTGAACGCCCTGTTCATTCCCATCCTTTACTTCTTCTACCCTGAGACTGCTGGTCGTTCGCTCGAGGAGATCGACCTTATCTTCGCCAAGGGTTTCATGGAGAACATAAGCTACGTCAAGGCTGCGCAGCAGCTGCCCAAGATCGCCGACCACGAGGTCGACCAGCGCGCTCGCGAGCTTGGCTTCGTCTCTTCTGACGATGAGGGCCCAATGGCCAAGGACAAGGAGAGTCGCGACGTTGAGAAGGCGGAGGGCGTGAACACCAACCCTGGTGGCCTTGCCGCGTAGATGTGTGGAGGTTTGACCTCATTTAAGATACCCGGAAGCTTTGACTCCTCTTCATGACCAGAGGATTGATGGTTCCACCATGCCTGCATGACTTTACAAACAAACCACACTGCATAGATTAGATCGTACTGGCCTGGCTCTTTCGGACAAGGCCGTGCGAGTCATTACATATAGACACAATAGACGAACATGCATTGGTCATTGCAAAACATACCTCCTCACTTCGCTCCATCTCCATCTCTACCTTGTGTTTTTGCAAGTTTCCATCTGACATCATCTCGACAGTAATCAATTCTGGAGATAGGTCAAGTGAGACAAGCCTAAAGCTTTGCCTATTCATAACAATGAACATAGTGAAGAATGACCAAATCACAACGATTCGCTTGATTGTTCTTTCATAGTTGGCGATAGACGAGCGACCACCTCGCTTGAACGGAGGCAAGGTAAAGTATGCCTCAGGTTGCAGACACGATCACCTTCAACGTTCAAGGAACATGCATTTCACCATGTTCCGACCCTGCAATTTCCCATCTCAATTTTTTTGACATTTGCCTCTCCACTCTACGGCACATCGAGCATTCAGGATCCATTTCCTCGTACTCACGATGTCCACATTTTAAAAAACGCCATTGACGACATCCACAACACCATCAATCTATTCCTCTATCCACTTCGCGAACGCACGACCGCGCACATGCCGTTGACCGCGCAGAACGGACTGTTCTCCGTTGGCCGTCGAAGCGCCGAGACGGTGCTATTGCGGTCTTCCCCCGGACAAAATGTGGTCGTACGGGGATGATTTGCGATGCCCTGACAGGCTGGCGAGTCCCTTTCGTCAGCGGCGTCTGGGGGACATGGGAGATCGAGTGGTTGGGCGTTCGGGTATGGCGTGCAAAGGGATCTTTCAACCCTTGACCTGATACGAATCATTCACCGCAATGCGCGGGATGTGGATCTGGATGTGGTCACGAGTTTTGTCACGCAGTGTGAGACCTGACTTGTCTTGTTCGGCAGGGTTCATGATGCTGGATCAAAGCAGTTTCACAAACCCATGCTAGAGAGACTTGTATCATGTTATACAATCTCTTGTCAGACATTTTTCATCGGCGGTGTGTTGTCTCGTTGTCCGATAACATGGTGGTAATCATACTGCATTGACGCATCCCACGGCTTCGAGGCGTCGATACAAGTCACGTGGTACTGTACTCATAGCATGTATATTGCTCGTTGGTGACAGAAGGACACCTTCCGCTGGAGGCAAGGTCGACACGGAATGCATAATGACTGCAAGACAACGGACTTTCTGAATGTCTTAGATTGAGACAATCATGTCTCACAGAGATTGCACTTGTCATCACGTCGTGCTGTAAATTACGCATCTTTCACATCGTGGACAGCCTCCCAGGTTGAAGACCTGCTTGTGGGACCAAGGAAAGGTTCCCGAACACCATCCGCTGTAAGAAGCAATCCAGTACCTTGGTAAAGGCGCTCGCTCTCTACGCCTGCAAGTGTAAGGCTGACACCGATACACCACACCGGTACTGTACGAAGGCACATGGCATGCAGTCACCCTTCAGACGCCTGCCTGCTTACCATCCAACAGGGCTGACGCCTTTCCACTGCTTTGGGTCCAGCCCTCAGGTTGCGATCGAGGCTGACGGTCCAGATGATCGCACTGTTTCATGAAATATTCACAGCTTCTGCAGGTCTGCTGGTGACCACCCTGCCTTGACGTCCATATGCCTATAATTGTCCTGAGGCTTGCCGCAAGTGATAGACTGTGCATTAGTGGCGCGCGTGCCGCTCTGGCTGAGCCTGCTACACGGCACAAGATACACCCCTATTTCCAGCAAGCTGGAAAATGATCTTCCAGCACAGACGATAATCGACCGGGCGTTGCGACAGAGGCTGAGGACTACCACTCATTCATTCTTGGCACCGGACGAAGTGCATGGTGTAGACGCGACTACGTACTCACGAGCTGGTTTGTTTGGAGCGCACAAGCGACGGTGTTGCATGAGGGCCCGGACTACTCTGACCTTGCAGAACAACATGGCATATGGGTGCCATGACACTCCCACTGCGATGGCATTGGTGTACTAATCCGCGACTGCATGATCTTGGCTGCAGGCCCGACCAATGAGTCGCATCTAGAGAACGAGCTGAAGCATCTGGCGCTATCACCATGCGTTTGCTTTTGCCCTGGACTCGCCTGCGGCCGCCCGCACTAGCCTCGCTTCATCTTCCTTGGGCAGATGATTTACTGCATGTCAATCTATCGCTGCCTCATCAGCCCGGCCTGTGGTAACTAATGCGAGGATTTCCGTACCGCCATAAAGTCTAGACAGACACCCCCTGTACCTGAGGCCCGACAGCCTGGGCTTTGACGTACCTTCGGACAGGGCGGAGCCATGCATAGCCTCCAAGGGGTGTACGGTGCGGCCACGAACATCAATCCATACCGGCCAGAGGGTTCGTACAAGCGTGAAATGATGGGAGCCATCACCGGTCACTTGCTATCAGATCGACTGATATGACGCTAATCACTACCCTGCAGCCATGCAGAGACAGTGCATCTCCGCCCCACACCCATTTGATACCATACCTTGGACTGCTTTCCTACGCGGGACTGTACCAGTTTCAGCAGGCTGACGGTGGTATGAGACATCCTGTAGCGATGATTACGAGCTTCGACGTTGCGCCTCCAATGGCACAGCGTATACCGACAGTACCGACGCCGAAGACACGAGGTCGCGGGCGGCACATATCGTTCTTCTGCCAAAGTACCGTCCACGCCTCGCCTAAGCCACTCGGTTGCCTCGGGGAGATCCCGCAAAAAGGCGTCCTTGGTCCTGCAGCACTGCGGCACATCACAGTCCCATGCCAATCGACCCCCGGTGCTTACTGCCCTTGTCCCGCACTCTTGATCAAGTACCAATGAGATGCAGTGCCCGACAACCCTCATCTCAAAGTTTGCCCTGGGCCACGCGCCAGGCGCCATCCCCACCGGGCCCATTCGCTCTCCCCAGCTCACCGGTCCGGAACGTATACCCTGGTAGACCCCATGCTGGGGTGTGTGCTTGCTACAAAGAGACTTGAGGCTCTGCGCGCCTGGTCACTCTGTTGCGGCAAGCGACAAAGACATATAATGGCTTAGAGCTAGCAAGGTAGGCGCAGCGAATTCATAGTGCTCAAGCCTCGAAGTCCTATCTTTACCCCAGTACGCGACAGAAAAGCCCAACTGAGGCTATTCCACATCCACCATCCATTCTAGTGTTGATCGTTGGCCCCTCATTAGCATATATATGCCCTGTCGCCGATGAAGTGTCTGGCTCTTCACCAGACCCTACCCATCGCATCGTCACATTGACCGTCAACCTTTTTTCGAAGTATTAACCGACAAACACTCAACGACATTACCTAACGCCGCGACAGCAACGATCTTGGTGTCATTGATCGGGTACCTTGCCTCGCACTATCTGACTACCAGTGCGGTTTGCTCCGCTCACACGTCTTCGAACCTGCTGCGTTAGTGTCTTGCATTCTCGTAGAGCATCTTGAGCACTCTGGAATCGTCTGGAACCACACTGCGTGCGATACTCATCCGTCGTGTCTCAGTAATGGTCTACTCATCTGTCGACGCTTACAGACCTGCGCAGGCGTGCCCTTACTCCGATGATACGAACGACGAATACAGCATGTGCCACTGGCAAAATCACTTCCTAGGGCACCAGCCGCCGCTCGACATGTACTACAATCCAAGTGGACCCCAGATAGCCCATAGTCACCATGACTATCACGACCACCTTGGCGTTTCTCTTCCGTACGCAGTCCAGGAGGAATCCACACCTGTTTTCTATCACTCTCCACCCCAAGACCTACACCGCCCGTACTACAACTCACCTTCGACTTTGTGTGATAGTAGTAGTGCCAGTAGTGGTACACTGTCGCCATTAATCGAAACGCGAGCCACGAGCTTATTGCCGTCCTCTGATTACAACGATTCTGGAGCTGCCACTTGTGGCTATGGTCCACATGGCTGCGGCACTTCCGATGAAGCTTACTCAGATACTTCTTGTATCACAATGCAGATCGTTCAAAAGACTGCGGACACGCTGAATGACGAGCCAGCGGGGAACTTCGACACCTATGCAAACCACGAGCCACAAGAGCTCGTGTTTGCAGAACTCTCACACGATGATCCTACGCCCTCGGAGTATGATCATGACTCAATCACGGTTGCGCACGTAGAAAGACGCGGCGACATGACACCGGAGACGGAACAAGATGCCTCATGCGAGTCTGAGACTGATTCGGAGTACGAGCCACAACCAGCTCCAGCAGTCCGTCGTCGACGTGCACCAGCCCAGCAATCACGCTCTGCGATTCTAGGCCGCAACAGAATCACCAAGACCTCCTCGCCTCGACGTCTACGCACAACTCCGACCAAAACGCCATCGCCCAATCAAGACTCGACGCGTGCTTTTCTCTGCCCACTCGCCCCCTACGGTTGCAAGGCAGTCTTCAACGCAAAGAACGAGTGGAAACGACACGCCACGACGCAACACTTCCAACTAGGTTTCTGGCGCTGCGATCAGTGCACGCACCCGCCTTCCCGACCGAACGACTTCAATCGCAAAGACCTCTACATCCAGCACGTGCGACGCATGCATCCTCCTACGGCAGCGAGGATGCCTAGCAACGACAAAAGGAACACCAACACCAAGAGAAGCGGCCCACAAAGCAAAGTCGATGCAGTCGAAGTTGTCCTGAACGAAGCGGCTGGGCGCTGCTATCAGCGCATGCGCTCAGCGCCAGAGAGCTGCTGCTGTGTCTTTTGTGACGAGAAGTTTGAGGGTGAGACAGCTTTGGAGAGTCGACTGGAGCATGTGGGAAAGCACATGGAGAGGCAGAGGAAGGTTGGCTTGGAGCCTGTAGCTGTGCAGGACTGGCGAGAGGACGAGGAGTTGGAAGCATGGCTGCTTCATCATGGCTTGCTCGTGAGGAGGAGAGGGAGATTGGAAGTCTCGAAGTGAGAAACTTGGAGAAGACGAGGGAGAAAGCTCTTGTTTGCGTGTAATCATGGCGCTGGTCGTTTTGGCTATCATTTCTTTTGGACTCTCATCTTCTTTTTCCAAGGTTTCTCGATACCCGCCTATGTCCGTCGCTCCAACAAATAGTCATGTCTTTTGCAGACAGTCATACATACAGTCGCAATCACGATGAGCTTGATGATCAGACAACCCGCATGCATGAGCGTGAAGATCAATCATCCCAAATTCATGCTATCTATACTCCATAAAACAGAAGCTAAAGAAGCACGACACGTCCATACCATCACATCACATCACAGCGGCGAACCGCCGATCCCACCCCCATCCAACTTAAGCACCTCGACAAACCCACCTCAGACAAGACCATGCACGACAATGCAAATCGCCCTTATCTGATCCCGCCCGTCCATCCGAGCCGAGCGACAAGAATCCTCCTAGGGCACGATCAGGGCTCTTCCGGCGGCAGCATGGAACCTCGCTCGAGACGAAAGCCACGACCGGCGACGCCGAAGGGGGATAGCTGTGCTGATCGTCTTGTCTGCGCCTGCGTCTGCATCTTGTGTAGCGAGCGCGCATCCGCTCGGGCGTTCGTCCACGTGGCTGAGCTGCGGAGGCGCGCGCTTGCCGACGCCATTGTTCCGTGCGAGTGGGATGGGGGAGTGGGATGTCAGTCATGCGGAGTTCTGTGTGGCCCATTGACTTGGTGAGGGCTGAGGGAGGCGCGTGTGGTAATACTTACGGTATTTTTTGGTTTGGTTTGGGACATCTGGTGCAGTTGTGAATGGATACGGTAAATTGGTTTCTTACAGAAATCTTGCTTTCCAGGTGGTGAAGTTCATTTTTGGGTATCATAATCTTATGGTTTAGCATTGTTACAAGTTCTCTTCTCCAAGACTCATATTCCCTGCATGTCGTCGCGAGCCCACAGCTTGACCGTGCGATCACGCCCGCAAGACGCAATGAACCTCGCATCATCAGTAACATCTGCAGCCAGCACAGTGCCATCGTGACCCGTCAGACTCTTGCATAGCGCCCAGTCGTCCGCGGAGAAGATGTTGACGGCTTTGTCAAAACCAGCAGTCACGACGAAGGTACTGGCTTTCTTTGGCTGCATGGCGCCCGCCTCGTCGCGGGCGATGGGCGAGCCGGAACAAGGGCCGTCTAAACCCGTGAACCATTTCAGGTCTGTGACGCCACCGCGGTGCGCGCCGATGGTGGCTGTCTCGCGGACCGCGCGCAAGTCCCAGCACTTGGCGAAGCCGTCTGCAGAGCCTGTGAGCACCCTGTAGCCGTCGGAGCCCCAGTCGAGAGCGTGGATGGGCGCCACATGCGCGTCGAGGAACATGATGGTGCGGCCGGAGCGCAAGTCCCAAATGCGGCCGATTGAGTCGAGACCTGCTGACGCGGCGAGAGAGCCGTCTTGGTTGAATGCGACTGTGAAAACTTCTTTGCTGTGGCCTTCTTGGAGGAGAAGCTCTTGTGTGGTGTTGACGTCCCAGAGACGCCATGTTGTGTCGTAGCTAGCGCTGGCAAGATAGCGGCCTGATGGGTGGAAAACTGTGCGAACAGTGCGAGCAGTGTGACCAGAGAGTGTGGAGATGGGTGTATCTTGACCAAGTGACCAGAGGTGAATGTCACCGTCACCGCCGGTTGAGGCAAGATTGAGACTGTCTGGGCTGACATTCGAGGAAGGCAAGGTAGCTCCGGGATACCACGCAATGCCGCCAATCATGGACTTGTGGCCTCGTAATGTCATCTTTGTCTCGAGATTGGGCACATCGAGCAACTTGATACTTCCGCCCCAGTCACCGCTGGCAATGATCTCGCCATTCGGTGAGAAGCGGACCATGCTGACGGGTCGCTCACCAGCAATCTGCGATCCAAACAGCTCGAAACCCGACAACCGTTCCTTAACCTCCTTGCGATGCTTGACATGTGTCTCCACGGGTATGGTGCTCTCTTCCTTCTGATATGCAAGACGCTGTGCCGTCCGAGGTAGACTATACTTCGCAATGTCGCGCCGCGCCTGGAGCAGAGCATCTGTGCCCTCCGTGTAGAACTCCTCCTCCGCCTCGTCACCCTCCTCGTCAGGCGTGTCGCTGACATCGCGCATGTCCTCATCGTCGCTTCCTCCTTCCTGCTCGGTATATAGAATTCCTCTCAGTCGATCGCGTCTGTCCTCAGGTCGCTCTCCGAACAGTGTGATAGGCTCGCCGCGGCTTCGAAGTTCTGTTCGTACTCGTTTGTCGTCCGTTGGTACGGCTATCGCAGCCACCTTTCTCTTTCGTGCAAAATCGTCTAGGAGTGAGGCTGTTTGCTGTGAGGGTACACCAGAGGCTCCAGAGGGGATCGAGTAATTGGTATCCAGTGCTAAAGTCGACATTAGCTGTGAAGCTTGTGAAGCTGTAATTGTCGCAACACTCACGTATGTTGTTGATGTCAATGCCTGGCGCATCCTACCAGAATGTCCCATCAGCCAGTCGTTCCAGTAATTGTAGCCACCCGAAGGACATCGCTCTGATTGGGCGTAAACATCTTCTTCGTTGGAGGAGTGTGGGCGACCTACCATGTCCATAGCCTCCTCCACATACGCCTGCCTTGCTGGATGACGCGCCATTATGAATGAAAAGGATTGTACTACAAGTCTCGGGGATAGTGCTGAAACAAGAAAACAAGTACCAAGTAGCCTGTAGAGCGCGTGTTTCGATTTGTCGCAAGCAGTCGAAGTTTTGAAGGTTGTATGGAGCTCACAAAGTTGCGGAAGGAAGCCGTCTGTCAATCGCAAGCCATATCATCATCCCGTGTTGCTACCATTGACATCGAACATTCACTACAGACACAAACACAACACTGAACAGGAAATCGGACATGGTCGCTCAAGATGGTTGAGATACCTTACCAAGGTCTCACCTCTCTCTCACCGCAAACCCTTGCGACATGTCACAAACAAAAATGCGCGCTCTTTCCAAAGGCCTAATTGGCACCACTGCCGTCCTGGCCGCCGGTCTTTCTGGTCTTTACATGCGCAATGCCTCAGCCAAGTCGCCTTCAGTAATACCTTTCCTGCGTACATACTCTTCCTCCGCCTCAACAGCACCGCCCTTCACATACCGCCTCGCAGCAGCAGCTTCAGCGAAACGATCACCACCTCGTCCCGCCAAAGCCGGCCGCGATTACTGGCTCTACAGCTCGACGCAGCATAACATCTCGCCGCCTTATATTCGCTCGACGAAGCCGGATGCGGGCGAGGATGCTTTCTTCATGGCTACCATTGGCGCCAACGCGCATCATGTTGCCTTTGGTGTAGCAGACGGCGTGGGAGGATGGCAGGACTCGGGCGTCGACCCTAGTGATTTTAGCCATGGATTGTGTGGACTCATGGCTGGCACGGCGCACATTCATGAAGGAATCGAAGAGGGAAAAGTCCCTCGTCCGCAGGATCTCATGCAAACAGCTTACGATGCTGTCATTGGCAACCCTAGGATTGTTGCAGGAGGCTGTACGGCAAGTTTGGGAGTACTGGATGGCGAGGGCGGGTTGGAAGCAGCAAAGTAAGCCTCACATGAACCTTGAAATGGTGCAATCACAACACACATATTGACAATCACACAACAGCCTAGGCGACAGCGGCTTCGTGGTCATCGGACCCGGCAAAGTAACCTTCCGCAGCGAGATGCAAACCCACGCCTTCAACACACCGTACCAAATGTCCAAGGTTCCGCCCAAAATGCAAGCTCAGCACGCCATCTTTGGCGGCAGCACACACTTCTCCGAAACACCCCAAGACGCCGACGTGACAAAACACAAAGTGCGGCACGGCGACATCGTGCTCTTCGCGACGGATGGTGTGTGGGACAATCTGAGCGCGCAGGACGTGCTCGGCGTCGTGACGAAAGTTATGGAAGAGCAGGGATACTGGAGCACGGCGGGGACAGAGACGAAGCTGGACGAGACCAAAGTTCGTGCTCTGCCTGGAAGGATCACGGCGAAGGTCGAAGAGAGCTATCTGCCTGGCCTGGTGGCTTCGGCGGTCATGCGCGAGGCGAAAATTGCAGGTCTTGATCGCAAGAGAAACGGCCCATTCGCGAGAGAGGTCAAATTCTATTATCCTAACGAGGGCTGGGAGGGCGGCAAGCCAGATGATATTGCCGTTGTTGTTGCCATTGCTGTCGAGAATGGGCCTTTGAAGGCCGAAGGGCCGGTTAAAGCGAAGCTCTGATTGAAGCAATGACAAAGGCTGGTTTTCGGAAATGGTGGCATATGAAATATGTATCTATAGATCATTGGAGGCGTCATGATGTAGTCGCAGGATAGATCTAGTCACGACGCAAGTCGCATGTATAACATCGGCAATCACACAAGGATGCGGGTTTTCTCGATGGATGCTATAGTGCTGCTGCTAATGAACGTAGTAGCATGACCTACGACCGGGTTTCGACAACGTGGGTGACATATCTCAATAGTCCATACAGTCATGGCTGGTGTTATGCTCTTGGGCATTGGTACATTGAGCACTCCGACGACAGTACGATTCTGTTCGCATCTCGTTGGCATCTACACTCAAGTTCTGGACTGACAGCTGCTGGTACAAGCATGTTAAGATCTTGGAGCACGTGCAAGAACTATGTGCGCACTTCGTGACAGCTTCTCGTGAGAAAGAACATCATATTGAGATCGGGATGGACCTTAGTGGCATTTGAAATATACGCTGAAGGATTGCATGCGAATCTCAATCAGTACCTCCTACTGGCCTGCCTGATTGTGGTGCGAGCTGATCATGGCGTGACTTGCATGGCTTGCGGGAAGCACTCCTGCGATGCCTCACGTGATGATTTGCATACCACACACGGATATCGGCATAGGGCACACATCAATCCCACCAGGCAGAATGACATCAGGAGCACCCAAAGCAACGGACGAACACAGATCTGCAGAACGGCCGTTTGGCTTACGAGGCCTCAGTAGTAGTAGTTTCGCTTTGCCGCAAGCCGTGCCTCGATGCCGATGACCATGCTATCAAACGCGAAAGACCAAGCGAGAGCAGCAATTTCCCAGCAAGGACATCAATCGTGCCTCGGAGAATGCCTGCTAAGCGCTGTGTGAGGGCAAAGACATCGAGTGTGAAACAAGCTGCTGTCGTCTCAGCAGCGATATACTTCATACTACGAGACACCCTCCAGGGGTGTTTGGCACGTGCGCGAGCCCGGCAAGTCGTTCGGTAGGTATGTATAGTGCTCGCGACGTTCTGGATTGCGCCGACTTTGTATTTCCTCGCCTGCTCTCATGCACTCCCCGCAAAGAGGACCGTCCGTGGAGGGTCTTCCTGGTGTCTCTTGCGACGTCACGCCCGATGCGTATGCCGGGCATGGAGATGACGGGTGGAGTTGTGTGAGCGAGGCTTGACCAGTGGACATGGCGGTGGCACGCGGTGTGAGCATGGGCGATGATCGTATACCGACAAGCGTCTTGCCTCGCCCAACGCTCATGGCCCGTCCTGCGCGGCTCTGCTGTTGCTTTCTCCTTTGGCGGTTAAAGATCTACGGGCTCTTCTTTCTTCTTGACTTGTCGTTGTTTTGTTGTAGTTCCGCCTCCTCTCCCCAACCCATAGACGTCTAGACCCGTGCTTGTGCTGGCCACCGCACACCTCTCAGACCTTCAGCATGAGGACCTCTAACATCATTTCCACGCTGGCCGCGGCCCTACCTGCTGTCACGGCTGCTGCTCCGGAGCACTGCTCGTCCGACTTCTTCTCTTCTATCCTCCCGGAGAACGCCACTCTGCTCTTCGCCGAGTCTGTCTGCGGAAATGGCACCTTCAACGTCTCGCCGGGGAACATCGCCTACCCAAAGTCTCCCACCAACCTGCCCGCTACCTGCGCGGTGCAAATAAACGTCACGTCCTCGGAGAGATCAGCCTTTTCCTTCGGCCTCTTCCTTCCTGACCCGAAGACTTACAACAGCCGTATCCTCGGTGTCGGCAATGGCGGTTTCGCTGGTGGCGTCAACTGGCTTGACATGGCAGCCGGTCTGCACTACGGCTTTGCATCTTGGTCAACTGATACTGGCCACAACTCGACTTCTGGCGACCTCTCCTGGGCACTGGACAACGAGGAGCGCCGCCAGGACTGGGGCCACCGTGCCATCCACGGCTCTGCAGTCATGGCCCGCCAAGTTGCAGAAGCTTACTACGATGCTGAAGCCAAGTACGCGTACTTCTCTGGCTGCAGCACTGGAGGTCGTCAGGCTCTCCGCGAGGTCCAGCTCCACCCCGAAACCTGGGATGGTGTCCTCGCCGGTGCCCCAGCTTGGTGGACAGACCGTCTGCAAACCTGGAGTCTCTGGGTTGGTCTCCTGAACCTCCCCACCAACTCCTCCAGCCGCATTCCCCCCGAGGCCTTCCCGATGATCGCCAAAGAAGTCATGGCTCAATGCGATTGGCAAGACGGCCTGAAAGACGGCATCATCTCCGACTCAGCCGGCTGCCACTTCGTCCCCGAAGCCCTGCTCTGCAGCAGCGAAGGCGACCTCCGCAACCAGTCCAAAGCCGAATGCCTCAACTCTCATCAACTCAGCACTCTCAAACAAATCTACGACGATTACCGCGGCTTCGATAACGCCTTCATCTTCCCCGGCCTCGAACTAGGCAGCGAAGAGCAATGGGCCTTCCTCCTCGGCGCCGCCAAACCTAGCACCTATGGCTCCGAATTCGTCCAAGACTTCGTCCTCAACGACCCCGCCTGGAACCCCCTGGACTACAACAGCACCATCCCCTTCCTCTCCTCCTCCATCCGCCCCGGCAACGCCAGCGCAACAGACTTCGACCTGGCCCCCTTCCGCGCGCGCGGCGGCAAACTAATCCACCACCACGGCTCCGCCGACGGCCTGATCCCCACGGGCTCCTCCGTCTACTTCCACAGCCAAGTCCAGCAGACCCTGCAGCCCCGCGGCATCGACGTCGAAGACTTCTACCGCTTCTTCGTCGTCCCCGGCATGCAGCACTG
This sequence comes from Cladosporium sp. BF-F, assembly GCA_030463185.1. Lineage (NCBI taxonomy): Eukaryota > Fungi > Ascomycota > Dothideomycetes > Cladosporiales > Cladosporiaceae > Cladosporium > Cladosporium sp. BF-F. The sequence continues at coordinate 1,464,464 of JAMRMS010000011.1, forward strand.
CTCCGGCACGCCCAGCGACGTGAACGCGCCCTGGTACTTCGCGGGCCCCAACCAAGCGGCCGTGCTCGGAAACTCCTCCTACAGCACGCCCGGCTACCAGGACGCGCAGCACGACGAGCTGCTGGCGCTCATGGCGTGGGTGGAAGAGGGCAAAGCGCCGGAGCAGATCGTCGCCACGCAGTGGAAGGATTCGGACGTCGAGGAGGGCGTGCTGAGACAGAGGCCGCTGTGCCCGTACCCGATGCAGGCGAGGTTTGTGGGCGAGGGAAGCCCTGATGAGGCGAAGAATTGGAAGTGCGAGGGGATTCATGGCGAGCATCAGCCTAGTGGGTATGGGGCAAGGAGCAGGTGATGAAGGACGATAAGAAGAGTTACTAAAAAGTAACCTACCTGCCCCAGTAACGACTGCATCGGTGTGGGAATACGACTGTAGAAGATAAATTAGAGATACCCCCGACCCCAAAGGTTGCATCACATATCAATTCCCGTTTCTTTCCATCCGTATGATTTGAGATGGAATTTTTTTTTTTTTTTTTGAAATGGTATTACACTTTTGTGCTTCAGGTGGCATAGAGCTAGATGTCTGATATAGATGATATGTAAAAGGAAAAAAAAAGAAAACCACAGTCCTGTCGTTCCGTGTCGCCTTCCAGGACTGAACTTAGTATACTCGCTTTAGAGAAAGAAAAAAAAAAAATAGCCACATCTTGTCGAGAAAAGACAAGCGAAAATACGGTAGAACATGTCATGCATGCATGTCCACTACCATGCGAGAGGACAAGAAGTCTCCGCTGAGAGAGTCGGAGGGATTTCCTTCATTCCCTTTGAATTTCCGTCTCGCTTTTCTGCCATAACGATAATGTTTTCGCTGTAGAGAGACAAGAGAAGAGAAGAGAAGCAACGCCTGAAAATGAATGGCAAGAAGAGCAAAAAGTCGAAGGAAATCGAAGGGCTTTCTTTGCAGGCCATGCTTTAAGCGAAAGGGCTTGAAAAGTTGCAAATGGTGTTTCCGCCGGGGTATCGATGTATGCAGCGAAATCGCAAAGATGAGGCTGTGCAGTCGACGGACGCGGGGACCCAAGGAAACAAGAAAATGAACGCAAAAGGTAAAAGGTAAGGTAAAGACGCAAAAGATAAACGTATGTCCGATATGCTCGTAGTCGTAAATTCGTGATCATGTCAATATTCGCATAATTGAACCCCTCCAGCATTTCACTTCCGGTTCAGAAGTCCACTAAACCTCTTAACCTTCGGCGCCGTGGCCTCGTTGACAGGAGGTCTTGTGAATGATGGAGAGTGTCCAGGAGGAACGCCCATCGCAGCTGATTTGCCGTCAAATCGCTCCCAAGGTGCCACGTCCGCTTTTCTAGGCGTAGGACCAGTGTTGCCACCCATCGCAAGGCGTGAAGTGGGAGGCAGAGGCCAGTCGATCGTTGAAGCAGCGCTCGAAGCAATACTATCTGCAAGACTGGGCGCGATGCTGGCTGGGCGCAGGTGCTGATTGTTGGGGTTGCTGTACTTGGAGTAGATTGAGGTTGGGGCGAGTAAAGGCCGTGAAGGGGCGGTGCTGGGAATGGGCGGAAGCGGACCTGTGGGTGGAGGTGTTGTCTCTGCCGGGACTGATATGATTGGTGTTGCGGTTGGTGTTGGCGTGTCGGCTGCGTCGGTCGCATTTGGAGTGTCTACTGCACGAGTGGCGCTTGTGCATAATGGCCAGTCTCGTGGAGTATCTGGATATTCGATGGGAGATTCTGCTATGTATTCCAGTGGCCTTCGTTTGCCAAAGGGTTTCGGCAGATTTGTAGTGAGTACTTCAGAGTCTGATGCACGGCCGCTAGTGCCATCATGATCGGAGTCGCTGTACCACGTGGTCTCTTGGGTCTCCATGTGCATTCCAGGCCTGATCACTCGTGGGATATGCTCTGTCAGAACATCTGTCGGTGGTGTAAGCGGTGAGGCGCTGGGAGAGGTGATATAAGCAGGTTCGTCGCCAGCCATCTGCGGTGGCTCATCACCAGGAAGTTCAGCCGGTTCATCACCAGGAAGCTCAGCAATGGCTCTACCAGCGAGCTCTGCTGGTACCGCGCCGCTGATCCTTCGAACGCTGCGTGCGCCTTGGTATTGTGACTGTTCGACAGTTGTAGGACGCAGTGCTGGGTGCATCACTTGTGGATCAGTTGATGAGAAGTAGCCTTCTTGATCGGCCGATTCTGAAGGTGTTGCCATTGGCGACGGCAGTCCAGTCTCATCTCCGTGCACTGCAATAGGTGTCGTGGTGTCATACGCCACGAGCGGCTTAATCACAGTAAACTTTTGACCGGACCGGACTGTCGAGCCCATAGATGTGGGCCTGGATGACATGCTGCCAATAGGTCGACGAGTCGAGGTAGAGCTGCTGGACGATGAACCTCTGCTGCGCTGACTTTGTCTGGTGTTGGTGGTATAAAGCGAAGATCCTGTCTCGTGTGACTTTTTCCTTTGATGGTCCATTTTCTTCCGGGCATCCTCGGGCAGTCCATCCCATTTGCTGTTTACTTTGGGGACGTGTTCTGGGAGTTTCTGTTGCGAGGGACTGGTAAGGCCAACGGCGGTCGCCCTTCCGCCTTTGACAGCCGCTGCCTTCTTTTGCTGTTGTGCAAATTGCTCCAGGGCGTTCGTCGATGGTTCCTTGAGTGTCAAGAAGCCAAGCATGCCTCCCTTCTTCTTTTCTTTGCTCTGTTGTTGTTGTTGTTGCGGCTGCTTTCCATGCGACGACGAGCTGGGCCGCGCGCCTGTCTCCATATTGCCCGGGTTCGAAGCGTCGCGTGTACCCCGGTCTCGTCGCAGTGACGCAGTGCGCGTACTGGAGTGTGAAGAGGAAGTCGTCTGCGAGGCATTGTCACTGGGATTTGATCCCTCAGTGGTGGCCACCCTGTTGCGCACGGCGAGTTTGGGTACGCGCACATCGGTGGCAGCGCTGGCCTGAGCCGACATCATAGGATCGGCGGCCGTTTCGCTCCAGATCGAGCACTAAACAGGGAACCCCGCGTTGGCCAGCTGCTGTGATTGCTCTCAGTACCAAGATTGAGAGTGCATGGGAGCAGAGACGGACGGCGGAACGACGACGACAGTGTGCGTCTGGAGGAAAGGTAGAGCGCAATGCTAAATCTGGTTCCAGGTCCAGACAAAGGGCACCGGCACGATGCTCTCGACAGGCGAGAGAGCCAGGTCGGGCCCTTGGTGCAAAGGACTCGGCAGCAGCGACTAGGCCGGGATGGACAGCCGAAGCGATAGTGCTGGGCTAGGCGGCGCCGGCCAATGGGTAGCAGGCCTGTCGCAGAAGAGTCCTGTGGTTCTTGGAGGGGCGTTGATGGCGTTGAGCGCAAAATAGCTGCCACCTAGGCCCGCGAGGCGCCGTGCTTGTTTGCGCGCGGTGGCGTCGAAACCGCCAAAACGTGCCGTGTGTGCAAGTGGAATAACGTGCGTAGTCTCCTCGCACGGCAGCAGCAATCAAAGCAGCACCGACTCCCAGCAAGCAGCACGGGACGTGGTCAGGGCGAGCAGGCAGATTGGGACTCAGCGGGTGGTAGCAGGCAGCAGAGCAGTGGAATTGTTCTTCAGGTCTTGCCCTTGCCCTTTCCTCTCGCTTGCGCAGACAGACACGAGGCCTCGGCGAGCACCTGCTTCTTCTTTCTTCTTGGGGACGAAACTCTCCCTCCGGCGCACGTGGCCGTCGCGTGATAAACTCTGTGTGGCGCAAAGTCTATCGCGTATAGCGTTTGCGGGCCCCAAGCGAAATCACGACTGTGTGATGTGACAGTAATAAACGCAGTATCGATCGGAACAGACGATTCATTTCAGCAGACAAAAGACTTCTGTACGATTGAGTAAAGAGATCGCTGACTTCCTTCCCTCTTCCAACGACCTGCCACCCACAGCACGAGAACTGTCGTCATGAACGTCAACCCGGCAAGGCCGCCGCCCTTCTTTCCGCACCCGGCAAATGCACGCCTTAAGGAAGTCCCCACGTATATCGACGCACGCACCCAATATATCACACGTCCTAGCCCGCGGCACCGGATGCATGGTAATGCACACTACGGCGCCCTGCCCGTAATGCGAGAACGACACGCGCCGCTGGGAAGACTCACATCCAGTCGGCCCTTCCGCATATATGGATACAGCTCTGGAATTTGCCTTCATCTAGGGCTGTCCGGAGCGGCAGCTCGCGCCGTCTCCTCCAAGCCGTTTGTTGATGGCGCTCACTACCTCTACAAATATGCCTTTGGCGAGACTCGCGGCAGCGATGCACTTGACACTGTACGACACGAGCGGCTACTACGATCGCATGCGCGTGAACTCGCGCCTAAGACACAGAAACGACAATGTTCTCTCGGTGTATTGTCTCTGTTGGTTAAGCGTCCGGCATGCCGAAGGCGGTTCTCACCGACACACCTGTCAACACACACATGCACCAAGCGAGACTGTACATCTATCTCACGTACCCCCAGCTGCGACAGGGAACTCCCCGCGCAATCGTGACGAGCCTCTACCGAAGAGAAATCCTGCTCTCGCCAGCACACATCGCCAATCCCCAGACTTTCAGCTGAAGACAAGAACGCCACCAGCTTGCAAGCAGCACATCGGACGAATCGCACCAGGCACATCAATACATCGCTTCGGCACGTCAGAAAAGACTACCACATACACTCAAGCCTGCAGGATCGCCATGTGTCTGCGGCGCACTGCAGTGGCGCCCTGGAGTGTGTGATGCGCAAGCGCTGCCACGATCTGTCCGTCGTGCAGCATGTGGTGCTTCGTATCGTCCCGCCTGCTGTGTGTCACTCACGCCACGAGAGCGGCCTTCTTGGCATTTACTAGATCTACGATCTGGCGCATTGTGCGTCTTCAGCGTCTTGTGGCACAATAAGCATCGGGATGCTTTGTGCAATAGTGGTAAGTCAGTAGATGTGCGCGTCTGCATGTTTCTAGCTGGCTTTTTCAGCTCTCGGCGGTAAAATTCTTGGGCGCAGCTTCACATCATTGGGGACTATCTCGCAAGTGACTGATATCGCCATGACGGATCTCTTACACAGGTCTTCTCACTAGCCCGTACGGCGATCGTGATCTGCGTATGCTTTGAAGGGCATGTGTACTTTCCAATTAGTGATGCAAACGTACACTCACAGCTGACCGCTCCCTAATTTTACTGCACATTTGATTGGATGCAATGTGTTATGGAAGTCAAACCTTTGGTTGCCTCTCCTGACCCATCATTCTGCAATTCCTACCCTTTCAAGACAACGAAGATAGACATTTCATATCACAGGATAAGTCTCACGCAAGCGACGCCTTGTGGAAGCGTACTTTCACTCCATCCGCAGGCCCTGTCAATGTCAGCGCGAGACTCACAAACGTCGAGCAGACCACAAACTTACACATAGTCAACCCCAAGCCTTTCTTCATCCTCCTCATCTCAGTCTCATCCACAGGTTCGATCGCATCAAACGCTCTCAACAGCCTCACCAGCACAAACCCTGCCTCTGTCAACGCAAATTGCTGGCCCAGACAAACCCGTGGTCCACCAAGGAAGGGTAGCCATTGCCACGCCGGAATCCTCTGCTCCCACCTGCTAGGCTTGAACTCCAGCACATCTTCGCCCCAGAGGTCCTTGCGTCGATGCATCAAATACACGCTGAAAGCTACGACTTGCCCAGCGCGGACGGCGATTGGCGATTTCTGATCTGCTCCACCACCTAGCGGCAGTGTTGTGTCTTTCACGGCGATGCGATTGTTTACTGGCACTGTGGTGTGAAGCCGGAGAACTTCTTGCAGGAAATGTTGCAATGGTCGACAAGACTTGAGCTGTGCGAAGTCTGGCTGTGCGTCGGATGGGAAATCGCGCAGACATGCTGCGCGGAGGCTTTGGAAGATGTCTGGGTGCAGGGCTAGACGTAGCACGCTCCAGCCTAGTAGGCCAGCGGTGGTGTCGCGTCCGGCCATCATGACCGCTATCGAGTCGTCAGTCCTCTCGTCGAATTTCAGTTGGACGAGGTAAGGAACATCGCCACCTACCAAGCGTCTCGGAGATCAAATCCTCGCGGTTTCTCGTCTGTGTCGCCAAAGACTCCAGCAGTCCGTACTTCTCCTTGCCTTCCACAACCTTACCTCCGGCTTCCACCTGCGCAAGTGCTTTCTCGACAAACCCACCCGCAAACCGCCTGACCACGCCGCAAGCTCTTCTGAACTTCAACCCATCGCTCAGCCAGTACAAGCGCTGCAGACGGATCCTCATTAACAAGCCCGCGTTCGCCTCTTGGAAGGCATCTGCAAACTCGTTGGAAGCAGCCATCGCGCCGCTACCGAGGGGCTGTTTCTCAATCTCCCCAGCGCTGGACGGAGAGGTGGACTCGCCATCTGCTCTCTCCGCAGCAGCGAGCGCGCCAATACTCTCGCCAAACAAGAACTCCGTCGCCGTGTCAATCGTGAAATGGAAGAACAGCGGCAACACATCTTTGCCCACCGTCCAACCCGTCTGCAAATCCGCTCCTCCAAACGCCCGAATCAGCGCGTCCGAAGCTTGCGCCGTAGTGGCGAGATTGTTCACATTCTCACGCGAGAACGACGGTTTCAGCAGCGCGCGAGAATGCTTCCACCTCGCGCCGTCGCTGGAGAAGATAGACCTGCCCAAGATCGGGAAGAAAGTCGCGTGGCGCATGGGACCTGTCTCAAAGTCTGAGAACTGAGTGGCGAGCATTGCTTGGAGGTTTGATGGGTCGCAGGTGAAGAGCATTTCGTCGCCGGTCAGTGTTGTCTTTTTGATGGTGTGGTGGGAGCCGAAGTCGGATAGGATGATGTCGTCGAGAATGTCTTCGCCGGTTTTGCGGGCGTCTCTATCCTCTCAGAGTGAGAATTTTGTTTTTTGCGCAAAGCGACGTTGGGTCAAGATGGGGCGCTGCTGTGGGTGGTACGTACATCATCCGCCGCATACTGTTCCAGCCATATGGGAACGGGCCACTGGCGTCGTGTGGTGCTTCACAGCCATTCTGTCTTGCGAAGGCTCGGAAACGTCTGCGAGCGAGGAGACTGGAGATCGTGCGGTAGAGGATGTAGACGCAGGCGAGGAGGGCGAGGGTGGTAAGTGAGGATGGTGCCATGCTGTCTGTATACAGCATGCGGGCTGACGGAGCTCTGCAAGCTGTAGCAGCACGACGACTTGTTACGAGGGCCGCTAGAGTTCCAAAAGTGCCTGGTGACTCTGATATAGCTGTACCATACGTGATATCTATATACCTCCGAGACGCTTTCAGCCACGACACAAGACGAACACATGCCCCCCCCCCATTCAGCCAAGGTGGGTCAGCCCAAAGCTTTCTCGCTCTCGCTTAAAGAGACGAGGTCAGACAGGGTGAGCACTCGCTAGAAAGTAACGGGCGGCCTGAAGTGGGTACATTGTTGCGCATGCTCTTGGAATTTTGCTCGACGGCCATCTCCTACCTAGGGTACATGTGTTAGGAGTTGTTCATGTTGATGTCGTACATAGCATTTAAGGCCGTAGAGTCGAGGTGTGGGCCGCGTGGCGAGCTGGCCATTCGCTGCGAAAGCTCCAGAGCCGGCCCCGCGCGCGTCATGCGACACCGAGAACATCAACTGAACTGAACGCTCCCTGCGAGGTCACCAGATTCGCTTTCGCTCTAGGCATTCCAATACTCTGCCGCCATCACCACCTGCGATACCATCATCACAATTAGCCTGTGGGTTAGACACCACCGAGACACACAATGCTGCAGATCCGATGGCCTTCCCTGCCCGACTTCAGCAGCTGGGCCAGCAGTGCCAGCGGCATCAAGCTGCCCAAAGTCAAAGCTCACGAGATCGAGAGCCAGCCTGAGAAGCGGGCGAGGACGCTGAAGCACCTGTTGAAAGCAAACCACATCAATCACAGCATCATCTACAATGACCTGAGATTTCACAACCACTTGCCACACATTTTGGGCTCGTCTTATATTCTTGGCGCAGAGGCAGACGAGCTCAACCATATTTCCGAGGCTGAGAGCAAGCACCTTGAGCCTTGGAAGGATAGTCCTGGAGAGATTGCTAGGCATGATTGGAGGGACTTTTTGGGGAAGAGGGAGTATGTTGTGGTCTTGATGCTGTGTTTGATTGCACCACTAACAGAGCTACAGGTATCAGAGAGCATTTGTCGATTTTTTCGAGGACCAGCTTGTAAAATACGGCTACGATTGGCATGAGCTCCTCAACGAGTTCCTGCTACAAGGAAAGGAGCCTCTGGTCAATAATCTCATTTCTGGGCTGGGCCACCCGCTAATCCACCTGGGCTACGCATACGAGCTTTCTTCACGGACGGTGGCGATAGAAGCTCTAGGCCTTGCAGCCTGTTTCCGCAATGACTGGCACGTCTACCTCGACGATCCGAAGTACACAAAACCATCATCCAACCCCTCAGACAGCCTATTCGCAATCTTGGATCGCATAACACACGACAAGACATTCGACGGCCTCTTTGACACTCCTGGCAGCAACAACATCGAGACACTACTGGCAAACGAGAAAGCCACAACTGCGAGCCTCGAATATTGGAACTCATGGGACCTCAAGCACGCGAAGAACCAATTCGCCGAAAGCCAAAAACTCGCAGTTGCATTACTCGTGACCGCCTACCCACAAGGAGGACAGCAAAGCAACGCAAAGTACGATTTCTTCCTCGTCCACCTCCTCAACACTTCCCACGCAATTCGCGTCCTCCTAGCAATCCTGCCCTACAAATGCCACCTCCCGCTCGTTCGCCAATGGTGGCTGTTCACCATCCTCGTCTTCATCGCCCAGCTGCGCCCGCGCATCAACATCGACACCATCAAACTCGTCGAGCTCGAGAGCCGCGATTGGAAGTACGTCACGCACAAAGCGCTCAAGGGCAGGTATAGGACGGATGCGCACTATGTCAAGGCGCTGAGGAGTATGCATGAGGCGAGCACGACTTGGGGCGACCCGAATCATTTCTATTTGAGAGCGGCGGTGAGGTTTGCGGATGAGTTTGATGGGTGGGGTGGGTTTGGGAGTAGGGATGTGGAGTTGGAGGCTGCGGAGGGCAGTGGAAGGAGGTATTCCGGGCAGGGCGATAGTTTGAGTGCTGTATGATTATGTGTATGTAGGAAGATTATCTGAGGGTAAGGGCCGATTCAAGACCCTGGCATTCTAGTCGGAGCTGTATGGATTTGATCCCTTGATATCCAGGGAACCTTTCAATGTCTTCTAGGTGCATTTCACCGGGATGCAAAGCATTGCACCTTAGCACATCTGAACGTCTCCGCACCAGTGGGAGATCGCACTGCGTACGCGCGAGAGAAGGTATCTTCAACGGCACTTCCTCTGGTAGTCTAGAGGCGTCTGTCGTTTCATGTTGCACTATTTCTCTGAGAATCTTGCGCTTCTATCCGAAGGCCATCTCTGCGGCGCGCAAACCGACTTCTTCCCGCCAAATGTCTGCCACCAGCGTCAGCATAGCGATAAGCAGCAGAGACCCCTCATAGCCCGCCCAATCCAATTCTCCGATCACGACGCCCTCCGATCTTGAAACAAATGCCAACACCATCCAGAGTCATCTTCGCAAGCGAAGCGATTCAGGGCCCTCTGTACAAACGCAGGGTCCGCGAATGAAACAAGGCGCCACCCCGGTCCCCAGCCAACCAAAGCGCCAAAGCGTTGTATACCAACGACGTCATCGGCACTTTCAATGGTTGCATGTGCGTTCTCGACTCGCGCGCGTCAACAAGTAGCGTGTAGCGTGCATGCGTGCCCGATACGAAGGATGCGGTGTGGCAGGGCCAGGAACAGGTTTTTTTCCCCTTGCTGTCGTCGCTGTGCGTTGGTCGTTTGGGTGCCCTTGCTATCACTACTTATTACTATAGCGAGGATGGTGTGTGCTAGGCAGGAAGCGCTTGGTGACGCAGAAGGCGCTTTGAAGATGTTTTAAGTAGTTCTTGCGCATGTGGTGCCTGGCTTGGAAGAATGTTTCGTTAAGTCTTGTTGTATTTCCCCTTGCGTGCGATAGGCACTGCTGCTTTCTATGCAACCGCCTCTTCTGAACTTTGTTACTCGTTCGTGAATCGCGCTGCGATATAATATCACTACTACATCGCAAGCATGCGCTTCTCTGCTCTCATACCTGTTGTGCTGAGCGCGGCGGCGCTGATTCTGACTTTCTTGTGTCTGTTTGCTGGGTCCAAGAAGGGGTTTATGGAGGATTATGCTATTGTCACTGTAAGCGCTGAGCCAAAGATACAGAGATCTCACGGCAAGAGAGACACCAAAGATTGACCTCTCGACCTTCACACAGCTCAACACCTCAAGAATCGGCAAGGAATTCTTCAACACCACTTCTTCGGAAAGCTCGAACCCTGTCATCAGCTTCTTCGACGACATCGCCAACGATGTCCAGGGCAAGATTAATGATGAGATCAACGATTTGGCTCAGGATCTAGGTCTTCACGTAAGTACTACTATTCAACGCAAAATCCGTCAGACCAGTCTGCTGACACAGGACACAGGACTTCTACTCCGCCCACCTCCTCAACTTCTGCGAAGGCTTCTACACCCCAACCGACATGCCCAACGCCACCATCCCTCGCAGCTCCATCCACAAAAACGTCACAAACTGCAGCAACCGCACGGCAATGTACAACTTCGACCCGCGCCAAATGCTGCAGCGCGAGCTCAACGAGTCCGGCCACGGCGACATCAACCTCACCGATCTAGGCTGGCCCGACGAAATCGACGACGCCATCACCGCGCTGGAAGTCGCCAGCAACGCCATGTTCGTGCTCTACTGCATTGGCATCGCGTTCGCTTTCCTTGCGCTTGTTTCGGCGGTTGTGAGTATTTTCGCCTCTGGCCGTTTGAGCGCTGCTCTGAACATCGTGATCGATATGGTTGCTTTCTTGGCTGTGGGGATCGCCAGCGCTATTGCTACTGCTATCGCTGTCAAGGCTGCGCATGTCGTTAATGATAAGGGCGAGAGGGTGGGGATTAGTGCGCAGAAGGGCACGAAATTCATGATCCTCACTTGGGTTGCGACGGGGTGCTTGTTTGTGGCGAGTATTGTTTGGTGCTTTGATTGTGTCGTTGGCAGGAGGAAGAGGAATGGAAGTGGATTGAAGGGTAAGGGTGGGGGGAAGTATTGAGTGAAGATGATGGGCACTGGAGCGTTGTGAAAGGCAGGAAGAGTTGGGGGTTGCGAGGTGTTGGGAGGTTGTAGAATCTCGAAGGGAAAGACGAAGAGACGGAATGTGTAAGTGTTCAGAGTCAGGGAGGCGAGTGTGTGCAGACTGGACCGGTTTTGATGATTCTATGTTTGTGATGTTATGCTAGATACCCAATGCTTGTAATGCGGCAATTCTACTTGATGATTATGAAGCATCTTGTGTAACAAGATCCAAGCAATTCCCACAGTAGCGATAGTGATCACATAGATTCAATGCAAGGATCGCGCAACGAATGTCTACTGTCGTAAATGCAAGGATGTGACGCACCTTTCATATTCCTTGACAGTTCCGCTACCTTGATAAGGTCTGGCTACTGCAAAGGTGTACTGCGGTTGTACCCTGCTGAAGGTTACCTCCCTTTACTGCCCTTACTGCCCGGTAGTCACTGCTAAGCGCTCTGGCTGGAATGCGAATGTTGATTCTGCAGGCAATTCTTCACAGATTACCATTCCTTTCCAACAAGCAACGAAGATGTGCCGCACTCCAGGAAGCATATCCACGAGTCAGCGACATGACCTTGCAAACATGTCCGGCGTGGAGCATGATTCGTTCTGAGGCAAGGAACAATCAGAGGGTATTTACATCAACACCATCGTTATAGCCCGGATTTAACAACAACGCATCTCGATTAAGCTGAATCTAATGCCGGCGCTCTCCCCACGATGAACACATTTCGTTATGGTATGTGGGGCAGTAGCGGAAGCTTCTAATGTTTCACAGCTTCTGGGTGCTCTGTACGTACGTACACATAGCCGAGTGTGGCAGGCAGGTGAGAAGTGCTCCGAGATGTGCCTTTGAGTCGAAGCCTTGACGGCCTACGCAGACAACCCGGCGCTGCTCGCGCTGATCAGTCATAGATATAGGCATGAAAAGAACATTGCAGTCTGAAAGCCATATTCTCAAATTCTTTCTAGTCACAATTAAGAACGATGATTGCTGTATTATTGGTAGAATTGTTGGTTGTTGAGGAGCCACTAAAGGACACACCATTACCGGGGACCTCCCAAGAAGAAAAAAAAGGTTGCAGGCGCGTAGAGTTGCACCAAGCTCAGGTACGGCCCTTTTGGCATGGTCAACATCTGTCAGTCAAGGCAGGTCGCCAGGTGAGGGTCGTGCACTTACCCCAAAAATCATCGTAGATACAGAAGACCATGTGGCGCGAGTGCATCTATCTACCCAGATGCAGACCCACCAAGATCGGCGGCTTGACGCCTCCGTTTCATCAGCCGAAATGCCGAGTTCCAGGACCTTGGAGACTTACCGGCCGCGGGACGTGTCTCCCGCCGGGTGGTTGTGCAAAGCGGAGCGAGGGCCTGGCCCCCATTCGACGCACAACTGCATTATGACGACCAAAAGCTCCATGGCATTGATGACGAGGCTGATGACCTGGATCGCGTTGGACATAGTGCTGGTGCAAGTTGCGATGGCGCGCGTATGCTGAAAGAGGAGATTCACAGTGTCTGAACGATCACAACGCGGCGACGGCGGCGGTATAAATGTGTACGTCCCGCATCTGATCGGTCAGTCAAGACCGCGCCGCGCATGTTGGCGCTGTCCGCATCGCAGACGTCGAGGAAGTGGTGTGTGCCACTTCTGAACGAACCAAACGGCAATCCGCTGGTTGCTTAGGTCGATTCGGACAACTGCTGCTTGCGTGGGTAAGTCGGCGTGCGTTTTTGCGCTATGGCGGCGACACGGCGGCAGGCGGCAGCACGCTCCCCGCTTCCGCTTGACTTTAAATTCGCGCTAGCAGTTGTCGGACTGGCTGTGTCTGCCTCCCACCTGGTTCAACAGTGGATCTCGAACGCAGAGCAAGCAAGGCTACTTGCCGTGCCACTCTATATTTATCCATCTGGCTGTCCGATTGAGCAGTGATGACGCTTTACATCAAATAGTGTATGGTCCATGGCGTTCAGTCCTGTCCGATGAGGGCCAGTGCTCACTCAGAGCGCCTGAGTATATGATATATGCCTTCTCTCCTGCCTCGTCTGATCCCAAGACATCCCCTCTTGGTCTCTCATCACATAGCACACATATTCATCCGTGTTACGGTCAACGGTGCTACACAGAACGCACAATGGCCCAGTCCACTGTGCTCCCTTTTGCAACCCCAGTGTCCGTCCCACAAGACATCATCGCTGGGGGGCTTGACTCCTCTGATACCGTCAATGTGGGAGAGTTTCTCAACGATGGATCTATGAACGGGGCCGAGAGCACACTCTTTCATGGCTACTTCGGTAACGATGTTTCTGACTTGGTCGATCGCAATCATCTGTACAACAACACCTCCGATCAAGTGAATGCCTCGAGAAACAACTCCAACGACTCCAACGACTCCAACAACTCCAATAACTTCAACAACTCCAACAATTCCAATGACTTCAGCAACTTCAACGACTCCAGCAACTTCAACTACTTTAGCAACTCCAACAACTTCAACAACTCCAACATCCCTGGCATCCCCGACATCCCCTACACCCCTTCTGAGAATTTCATGGATCAAGCTGGAACGTCTTACGCTTTACCAGCGACCGAAAATCAGGTGCCTTCAATGCATGAACAATCCATGGGCAATCTTGCTGCTCCTGCCAGCTTTGGTTCTGGTATGCCCGGTAGTCGATACGATTTCGAAACAGAACTAGCCCTGCTTGCCGCTGAGGGTGGAACCGACTCGGCCTCATTCCAGTCAGCAAACTTCTTTGGACCACCTCTTGACCAGACTTCACTGGCTCTGTTGCTAGCTTCTAACTCTGATCAACTTAATCGCTTGCTGCCTTCCATCTCAGTACCACAAAGCGGATATGGCCCGGAGACTCGACCTGGTGTTACCGAGGACACAATCTCACCGCACCTTATCAGCACCCATAACATTAACACTTTGACTCACCGCACAACACCCATCGGTGCAGTCGCGACAGTCTCCTTGCCTGCCGCAGGACGTTTCAACCTCATGAATCCTCCTTCTACAGACATGACATACAGATCGCCTTCAAACCTTCCTCTCCGGACGAATGATATGAACAGCGTCAACAATAATGACTACTCTAAGATGCCCTCATACGCCCAAAATCAAGGTGCGCAACCTGAATCTGGACGCCCGTCGAACAACATGTACTTGCACGATCAAATGACTACATACAAACAACATCAAGGTGCACAATTCGCATTTGGACATCCGTCGGACAACATGTACCCCCACGAAAACGATTTCATTCACGCATCACTCGCGTCCAATGAAAACCTGCACTCACAGGACACATGTGCAGCCAATCGAGAAACAGTCATACAAAGACCGGGCAAGATTTCGTCCGCTCAGCCTGGAGACATAAGTGTGGCACCGAGGTCGGCACGTCCCTCCTATGGTCCAGAACTTCCACCCAAGATGAGAGCCAATAAGCAGGACCGGAATAAGATCGCCAGACGTCGCCATGGTTCAAAGCCCCCTCCAGTTCGTAACGTGGCGCTGACCAACAGCCGGGGAGGCGTACCACGCTCGAGGGAGGAGCAGGAAACTCGATATTATGGTGCTTGTCGTAAATGTAGCTACTCAAAGAAAACGGTAAGTCATCTTCCGTCAGAGGAATGATCTCCGCGTGAAGAGCTGACGTATTGGTCACAGTGCGCCCGAATGGACCCTAACAATCCTTACAGCCCTTGCGTGGGCTGCACGAGAAGTCACAAGGGCGCGACCATGAACCGCGAAGAGCAGCAACTCTCAGCATGTCAACGGAAATTGAGAGGCTTCTCAGAGCTCCTCCAAGCTTATGTTGAGAGTGACAACGATCCTGGCGAGCGATACAAGGCGTGTATCAAGATTGAACCAATCTTGAAATTTTTTGACGGCGCTCTGAAAGGGGACCCCTCGGAGGTATTAAGCCCGTTGGCCAGTCTAAGAATCTGTATGGTTCTTGCCACAATTCATAAATTCTGTCGTCAACGATTGCCACAAGGAGGCCGCGATTCCCAAGAGGCTGCGCTGAACGAGAGAGCTTTTCGATACTTCTTTGGGTTTGCCATCTTTTATTGGAGAAAGGCTTGCGAACGCTTGAAAGTAGCCTACGCCCAAAGAGGTGATGTACAGTCTTGGCAACGAGACGTGGAACACGTTGCAAAAGACTTCGCTATTCATATCAAGCCCAAGTCGGAACCAGGATCGCCACAAAGGAACCGAGATACGAATATCCTCGAGCATGATTTGAGGAACGACGGAGACTCGAAACACCGCGCAAATTGGCAGATAGTGCAAACCGCTTGGCCCGAAATCGGAGCACCAGGACTGTTTTCTCCTCGTGCGGATGTCGGTGTCCCGATCGACCTGCCAGAAGCCTTTGTCACGTTTATTGGTGACAATCTGTGTGATCTTCTGCGATGCTTGAGCGCAAAGGCGCAAACTGGACCTGCGAATCAAATCCAGGAACTACCCTGATCGGAACCTTGGAGGAATTGAGAGGAAGTGCAGGCGATATGTTGTGTGGATTGTGAGTCGCGGAGGCTTGGATGAGTTATCTTTTTTTACCCCTAATATTTCCCTTGTGCAATGTACTGAGTAATTGCACTTTTCATTTCAAGCTTGTAACTTCTGGCTGTTTCGGCCTGCCAATTTGACAGTATCACTTTCATAGAGAAGACCTGTATTTTGTGCTCGCATGCTCAGAACAATTCACTCCAGGAATCAAGAACATGCTAGTTGTGCTTATAGGCCACTGCAATGCCTTGTGCCCTCTGTGAGCACTGAAAGTGTCTGGAGTGCTGTCGTGGGGTTGAATCACAAACGTGCATACACAGTCGACCATTTCCGATTGATACGATGTGCTTAATGATGTCAAGTAAACATTACGTCTACGGCATCTCAGACCCGAAGCGGTTCACCAGCTCACTAATCGTGAACGTAATGAATGTAGGAGAACATCACTTCCAATGATCTCCTCTTCAATAGGCTCATCACTTGGAGGTACCTCACTCGGAGTCATCCTTCTGACTAGCGCTCTCATAATCCTCAAACGCCCCATCCTCCCCATCCCTATCAAGCATATACCTAAACCTACCCTCCCTCTCAAATTGGCCGAGCAAATAAGGCGGCACATCCCCGTTCTTCTCGACGCGATCGTAAACCTCTCCTTCCCTCCCAAATAGATCCTCTCCCTTCCGCACCCTCCTCACCAGCGTAGCCTTGTCTCGGTACTCCTTCAAATTCCACCCTTGATGCGAGAAACTATTCATTTTTAGCCTCAGCTCGGCCAAATTCGCAAAGCAGCTCGAGCAATGCCAGCCCGCGTTGTGGATAGTCGCGCGCTCCCACCAGCGCCAGAATGAGGCGATGGGCGTCCATCCACTTCCGGGTCCGAGTAGACCTTGACGCAGATCGTTGGGCATGATTGTGGATGGGCCGCGGTAGACTGTTGCGTCCGGGTGGGTCCATTGAGGCCCGCGATGCCGCCATTGGAAAGAGTAGTAGTAGAAGTCCAGACGGAGGATCAGACGGGCGGGGATTTCGCAGTGGCGGAGCAGCAGCAGGGCGCCGGGGCGGGGGATCTCGTCCATGTCGCTGACGAGCAGGACGTCGCCATAGTTGATTTGTTGCTCTGGGATTGTGAGGGTTGGGAAGACGGATTTGAACAGCGCGTCGCGCAGGTAGTCCTCGTGGTCCCAGATTCTTGGGGACTGAATTGGGTCTTCGACGACGCGGTAGATGATTTTGTGGTGGAAGGCGGCGAAGCGAGACCAGTTTTCCTTCAGGTAAAGCGGCTTGGCCCTGCTGGTGAAGGTTGTGGGCGATTCGATGATTACAAAGTAGTCTACGTATTTAGAGAGGGTGTGCAGGCGGATTTCGAGCCAGTCTAGTTCGGTGGACATCATGATGAGGTCGTAAACTTTTCGTTTGGTGGTGGACGGGCGTAGGGGTTGGAAGCCATTGGCTCGACATGTTGGCTCGATTGCTCCATCAGGCAATCGCACTTCTCCAGTCAACGGAAGGTCGGAAGTATGCTCGACGAGATCTCTGGACAGATAGTGATCTTTTGAGCGCTCATGATGGAATAGCACCCATGTGGTGATGGCCAAGCACAGCAGAGCGGTGTACAATAGAGCACGTAGTCGACGTCGTGATATCCTCACATCCCACATGTCCAGCACTATAATAACTTACGGAATAGCAAAATAATAATCAAGGGGTTCGTCAGACCAAGCGCCGTGATCTTGAGAGGTTTCGCGGAAGACTTATAAATAGTTCGAACGTTAGTGCGATGGGGAATCCTCAAATCAAACGTTTCACTCGCCAAGTTCCGTGGTGAAGGATCAACAGGGTTTCCACTTGGACCGGCTCGCGGTCAAGCTCTGCGTATTCGTGTTGATGTGCAAGGCTCGGCTAGATTGACAGAAGAGCTGTTCACAATGTTCGATCAAACCTATCGTGACACTAGCCCACAACATCAAGATCATTGACCTCTTTTTTCATGGATCTTGGAACCGACCAGATCGTCACAGCGATCTGCCCTCCTTGTCTCGAGAAGCGAAACGACCGAGCATGTCGTGCAACACTGAATCGATGTGCTCGGAGTCATCCGAGCCTATGTATGATCATATACAACATTTCTCATAACAGCTGAAAATAGAACCCCTACAAGAATTCCCCCACCGCCTTCATGAAATCCTCATGGTTCTCCAACATAGGCAAATGCCCTGCCTTGGGAATCGCCTTGAAAGTCGTGCCAGGGATGCCAAAGTTCTGCATCACCTCCGGCAGCTTCCCATCCGCCTCGCCCGCAATGAGCAGACCCGGAGTCGTGATCTCAGTCAACTTCTCCTTGAGGTCGTAGTTCGACAGAGCGCCTGCATTCTGCTCGAACCCATCCAGGCTCGCAGCTTTGGTCATTTCCATCGTCTTCTCGAAGTTCGCCGAGCCGTGGTTTGCAGGTGTGAACCAGCGCTCGACAGTGATCTTCGCGAGGGCATCCATTCCTTGGGTCTTTGCGAGCTCCACGCGCTCGGCCCAGGCTTTGTTGTTTGCTTCGCCGGCCGCAACGTTGCAGTCGCAGGCAATAAATTTGTCGAGTTTCGACGGGTGGCGGATGGCGAAGTTGATGGCTGTCACGCCGCCCATGCTGACTCCCAGCACGGCATGGACTTTCTCGACGTTGACGCGCGAGAGGAGATATTCTAGGTCGTCGGTGAGGAGGTCGAAGCGGGACGGGTTGCTGTTGGGGTCTTGCTGGCTGTAGCCGCGGGAATTGTAGCGGAGTGTGCGATAGGTCTTGCCGTTGACGCCTTTACGGAGAGCGGCAGCCACGTCGTCCCAGATGGAGAAGTTGGTGAGGATGGAGTTGACCATGACGACGACGGGGTCGGACGGGTTGCCTTCCATTTGGAAACGCAGCTCTGCGCCGTCGGTCGTGATGACTGAAGACGCGGGCTCCTTGAGTGCCGAGAATGTGAGGTGGTGAGCCCACACACGCCTATCGACGCCTGCAATCTTCTTCGAAACTTCCTCTCGCCATGGGGTGTTCATGGCTGCTTTGTGCTCCGGACCTCCAAGGCCATTCTTCTCCTCGTAATCGTGTATAGCCAGACACTCGACCTGGCCTTGCGGTGGCATGCCCTTGGCGCCACCAACAAGCATCCTGAACCTCCTGGTGCGCAACCATCCAGGAATCCTGGAAAGCATACCGACGTGCTCCTCCTCGTACCACTTATCAAAAGCCTCCAGATCCTCCTCCTTAATCACAGCGGACACCCAAACATTCACAGCCGCAGGCCCCTTGAACCCGCTGTCTTTACTCTTCTCCGAGAAGGTGGAATAAATCTTCCTGTCCAACGACTCGAATGTTCCCATCACCCTCTTCTCGCGAGCCGAGCGCTCTTCGCGCAGTCTAGTGTAAATCCGCTTCTCCAGCATGGACAAGTCGGAGACATCGTAGATCGCGCTCCACTCTGGCTTCGCTCCGTCAATGGCTTTGTAGCGGTCGCCCGTCGTGATGAAAGGCAGGCGCATGCGCAAGGGGCCGTGCTCGGTGTTGTACCATTCGTGGAAAGCGGTTTCGTCGGTGTTTGCGCCGGGCTGGATGGCGACGGCGAGGAAGCCGGGGCCGTTCATTGTGAGGGATGTTGGTGGAGGGGGAGGTTCTTGGACTTGGCTGGTATTGCGAGTAGAGGAAGGGATTAAGAGAAATGCAAACCTACATTTTTCTGGGGCCTGCTCTTTTTGGCCCCAGCTATATGAATAATGACCTTTCCGAAGCTACTTGTCGTGACAAGCTCCGAGCTCGGGATGTGTGTCGGCAGAGGTAGGAGGTGGAGGGCACGCTTAAATGTTCTTCCCAAAGAGATAGCCGAGGAGTTTGTGATGTAATCAGTGCTTGCAACAAAACACCACTCCAATGGTGATACTTCGACCAAGTACTTTTCAATTGTCAAGATATGTAGAGCCGCAGCTTATAATACAGAATCAATCTATCGCATTTCAATAAGGTACAGAGTGGAATGACTGCTGTCTGACCGCGTCCGCCCCAGCCCAGACCATTTTCTTGCCTTGACTCCAAACATCGGTATAATAATCACAAATGTAAAATTCCTAAAGCGCCCAAAGTCATCCCTCGTGGTATTCATATCATAATCACACTCCAGACACCGTAGTTAGCAGAAACAAGCGCATCACATCATTCCAGGCGTATCGCCACTCGAACCCATGAAGACGCCACCGCTGGCACCGCTGCCAGATTGTCCTTGTTGTCCTTGCTGCTGCTGTGGAGGCATCGACCCATCACCCATTTGCGTCATGTCGAAGTTCAGGGGCCACATTGTTGAGTCCATTGTGTTGCCGCCTGTGCCTTGGATGTATGAATCCCATGCGCCCTATGAGGTTTGTTAGTGCTGTTCACGATGTTTTGCGTGTTTGGTTTGAGATTAAGCTTACCCAGTCGATATCCGCGCCCAGTCCGTCCACGGGCCCGAAGCCTCCGCCTGTGCTAAACATTTGGCTGAAAGGACTGGCGGCGCCGTTCATCGCGTTGCCTGAAGATTCCGGGCCTGAGAATTGCGGTGTCAAACCTGTACGCTCGGTCTGCATGGGCTCGTTGAGAAGGCCAGCCATGCTCGCTGGGTAGCTGCTTTTGCCGTCTGACGAGCCCATCGCTTGAGCACCTGAAAGAGAACCCAGCCCTGTGCCGCCCATGGCGAAGTTGGGTGACATGCCGCCGCTGGACAACATGCCAAGAGTCATTGCAGCGCTCTGCTCGGGCAGTAAATCGTCGTCTGTCTTGCCGAAATCTGCAATCGTACCGCCTGGGAACATGCCAAAACCTGACGCACCGCGTGGGATATAGCCCTGCTGTGCTTGGCTTGTGGGCATTGCGCCTTGCTGCTGCTGTTGCTGTTGTCGCATCTGCTGCATTTGCGCTTGAATCAACTTCAGCTTATCGACCATCACACGCAAGCCGTGCGACGCCTTATAGGCCTCCATGCTTTCGTCTCGCACGCTTTCCCACATGGTGATGCAGTGCTCCAATGCCCGCATCATGCTGTTTCGGCGGTCTTCGTCGTGAGCGCTGTCAGTAGTAGTGGGAGAAGATGGGCTTGACGCTGATTTCTGGGTCCTGCCACCACAGCGACGCTCAGTCTCAACCGCGTAAAAGAGATCCATGCAGACGTTCATCGCGGCTAGAATGAAGTCATGCGTAGTAAGTGAGGAGATGTACCACTTCACACTGCGAAGACGTCCGCCAGGTTGCGCTTCTTCGTGCAGTGTGGCTTGGTGGGTGAGCATCTCCATCGAGGCATCAATACAAGTGCGGCGCGAGTAAGCATAGCGAGGGTTGTCCCTCCCTTTGGCGATAAAGCGTCTATGCAGGACGAAGAGTGATCGTAAATATACGAGCTCAAGTCCAATGCGTTGCATGATCAAGTTGGCAGGATCGCGAGCCGAGTCTTGGAATGTGCGCATCTGCAACAAAGGCGGATGGCTCGCTCTGATGTCGCGTAATTGTTGATCGAAACTCATCACTTCCTCGTATGTCGGCTGGTTCGTCAATGAGCCTGTCCGCTCGACGATCTGACCGAATGTGAAGGCTATCCTCGACTTTGCGATCATATAGGTCATCGGTGTCGCTTCGAAAGACGGCCTTGAACTCGGCAGTACTTTCATGTCCTCGTATAACTCGTCGTCATAAAGATTTCGAGGTGGCTGTGTATCGACGTGATCCGACCGTACGATTGAAGGCATGCCGAACTGGTACGAAATCAACAGGTCGACCTGACGAACGAAAGTCCAAACTCTGCGACGCATCTCACCCATGAAAGGTGTGATGTTTGCATGTGGTCCAGGATCGCGATGATAGCCCATTCTAATAGCCAATCGCACACAGATGCCGGTCATTATAAGCACGCTTGGCTCAGCGTCCCTGCTGCGACCGTATTCCGCTTGTACATGCAATACCAGAGTCTCCAGTAATTGTGCGATCGGCTGCTCGATACCTGCAAGCAGAATGCACTGCGCTGTCAATTTCCTGTGCGCATGTGATATCTCCAATGCGCGACCGCGGTATTCAGGTGGTTCGTCGCCTGCTCGGTGGTAAGATTGTAGCGCCAGAGTCATCATCGCATAGCACATTCCCAGCCAGACAACGGATGTTGCGCCAGGGTTCATCCAATGTGCGTCGTATTGCTTTTGGAATGATGGGCCATGGATGATGTGTACTGAAGGGTCGTAGGCGTTGAAGTAGCGAGCGATCAATCGGTCGCTCTCAGCCTTTGGCGGGAATGCTGCCAGAAGCTCCTCCTTGTCCTTCGCAGCCGGGCCCTGCAGTAGGAATGCGTTACCGGGGTTCTCGTGTTCTCTCGCGGCCGTAACTTTGGCAAGGTGTTTTGAGTAATCTTCCTTGTGTGCTTCAAAGTACTTCTTGACCTCGCCGATTTCAGCCATGATGGCATACCAATGCGCATCTGAAGCAAAAATCGCACGCCCGTTGTCCACTTTCATGATTCCAATGCCTTTGGACACTTGCTCTACCTCGCTGTCTTCTTCGCCGTTCTCATCCTCTTCCCGTATCATGTCGCTGCCCTCCACATCGAGCTTCAGGTCTGACGCCGTACTAAGGCTGTTGCTCCTGCTCGTGCTTATCGCAGCGCGCGCGGCCGCCGCTCCATCAACGGATCCTCCATTTGTCATGAGCGAGAGGACCAGGCCTTCTAACCGATCGATACGATTTTGCATGTCGTCGGGAGTCTGGTTGGCAGTACTTGCAGCGCCTTGTTTCTTGCTCTTCGGTGATGCATAATTACATGATGCTGTGTCGCCGCGTTTCGTGCAGTTGTCGCAAGGGTGGCCGCGATTGCATTTCAGCTTGCGGTGTCTGCATGGTCCGCAAGAGAGTGGCACGCGATTGCGCTTGCGCACTACGCGGAAGTTCTGGTTGTCTGGCGATGCGCCGTTGGAGGAGGTCGAGGATGGCGGCGTTGGCTGGTTATTAGGCGCCATCGTGGAATGGTCTAATGTAGGTTGCTGGATGCGCTGCTCGGAGAGGCCGTTTGCGCTTGGGTGATAATGTGCGCGCAAGCCAGCGCGTGGTAGTGTGTCGAGATGCGCTCACGTATTGCGCAAGCCGTGAGGGTGAATCGAGGTGGTATGTTTCGTCTTGCTGTTCTACGAAGCTCGTGATCGGCTCACAGCTACAACTTTGCGGCCGGGAAGGGGACTCAGCTGAGCGTCGCACGCGCAAAGTAAGCGACAAGGTCACAGTAGGCAGGTAGAAGGAAGAAAGGTTACAAGTGTCTCAGCTCAAGGCTCCTACGCAGTTGAGCTGAAGACAAGTCCCAAGGTTCGGGCGGTGACCTCTTTCGTAAGCATGCGCGATCGACACTCGCGCTGCAAGAGAGGGGCTAGAACTGCCAAGCTCATCCTCCTCTACGACTACTGTTGCATTGAATTGGAGCGGTGATACAGCCACAGAGCCTCACTTGCGATACCTAATACGCGGATGACTCACTGCGCAAGGCTGCAGCAATGCGCAATCTATGGTCTGCGCAATGCGCGAAGGATCGAGGAGTGAAGTCACCGTCACGGACTTACGAGCCTTATGTCCGTCTGCGCCAGAGAGAAGAGGTTTAAAAGGACCACTGGGGCACAGATGGGGAAGGAAAGAAGAGTGCACTGTTCACTTGCACATGCCTGGTATCCTCCGGCCATGGCTGGCATTATTGAGTCTCTCTGGACCGCTGAAAAGAGCATGTGTCTTGCAAGTTCCAATACCTGGCATCACATCAAGCAGCGAGTTTGGTGATGTGATCGTGTATCTGTCGAACACGCCTATAGCCCTCATCTCATTGACCACGAACATAGTCGGTTCGAGCCTGTGCAAGCGCAAATCTGCAGGCTATGGTCGTGCGTTCAACCTCATGTTAACAGCATGTTTGAACAGACAATCCGAGGCGATCATCAATTCCAATGTGAAGCCTGGTATCTCGAGTGCCTTCCCATGGACATCAGACAGTCTATGCTAGATAGATCGCATTGTCTACTTATGGCCATACTATGAGCTTTAGTAAATCGTCCCTCAATCTGGTGTCATGACCAGTATCGTCTTGTCATGGTACCGCACATGACTAAGCGACGTCTGGGGTACTCAGGGTAGGAGGTAGGTGAAGAGTATCACATGCATTATCGCATGTATGGACACTGTCCACTGATGCCCTATTCGAAGCGACTCAGAATCGCTGCCAAATCTGAATTAGGCGATAACTGAAGCCTGTACCTCCTGGTTATGCTCAAACTCCTAGTGAAACACGCCGAGTCGTGTTGCAGCCCTTGAATTAGATCTTGGAATGAGGGTGTGGCTGCGCGATTCAACCGGGGTATAACATAGATCACCGCCACAACCTTGAGAGTTCACGAGCTGTAGATCATCTCGGCGATGTTCCGTTTCGCTGGGCTCTCCTCCCCCTCACCTTTGCAATCGCAGTCGGCTCAGACGAGCGACCTCCGGACGACGTCCACGTTCTCCTTGATGACACACGTCGTCAGATAACGGTGAATAGTCGGCTGGTCTCTTGCCAATTGCCGTAGCTGTCTTGCCGTTGCCGACAACATCAGGATCTCGTGGAGACATCGAGATCTCTTGCTCGAATTTCGTAGTTGGTAGGTCATTTTACTCAAACATCAAGGCGGATCGACCATGCAAGGATGCAAGGGTACGTCACACACACACGCCTCGCCTACAGCCCTACAGCCACAGGTGCATGGCCACGAGAGGGCATGTGGCTGTCCATTTTAGTACAGTATTACTGGTCACGAGAGCACGCGTACGACCTCTTTTAGGATCAATCAATCATCGTGAAGACGAAGATCGAAATGGATGGAGCTAACTCCGCAAAGATAGGGCAGAGCGCTTTGTCCACATTGATCTTCGAGGTGCTCGGCTTACGGGTGCTGAAAGATACCGACCATGACTTGTGCCATGGGAATCGGAGTGGCGCACGACGCAGAATCCGTGACGAGAATTCACTGTCCATCCCCATGACCCCTTCGGGAGATTGAAGGGTGTCGTCGAGAGTACCTCCGTAGCACAATAATATGCAGTCTCGGTTCAAGGGCGCTCGGTGATTGAGGTCTGACGTCTCACTGACGATTCCCCAGGAGGCCAGATTAGAGGGTGGAGTCACGACAGGCTGGCCAGTGGCAGCGATCCGAGCGTGGCCTCGCAGGCGTGCATCAGGCAGACTTGGCTACACGTGCTTGTATGTGTCTATTTTCTCTTGGAAGCGGGAAAGCTGGCACAAAAGCACAGCGCGAGCAGGTAAAATTGAAGGAGTGACGTGGGCCGTAGGCGAATTACTGCGCGGCAAACACGTCTCTTGTACTGCTGCACTAAACACTGCAATAACATCTGCATACAACATCGACATCGCCGACCCTCTTTTCCTTTCTTCCCACCATCGACTAGCCCGCCGTCGCGCCCACGCTTGCCGTGCCCGCCCGATTCCTCTCCCACATCCAACGGATCCCATTGGCCGAAGCGCGCCCAAAGTTCAGTGCACAGCTGCCACCACCAGCAGTGACATAAGACGCCCGCATCGCTTGCAATCTTGGTCATCGACGGCACTGCCAGATCGACCGTCTGCTGTGAACTCGCCCTATCCACACCTCAGCCCCGTACTGCACACGCTCCAACCCTCTGCCAAAACCACACTCCCTTCCAGCCGCCTCCCCGCGGACCTCCTGCCAGCTCCCCTCCTACATCCCACTTCGTGAGCAGCAGCTTGTAGTGAAGCTCGGGTCCGATAACCACCTCAGCACCACTCACACCCACCGCCGCCATGTCTGCTCTCAAGAAGGCATTCGAGGTGCTGAAGCCTGGTCACAGCCGCTCGCAGTCGCGAGACCGCACTGGCAGCGCCCAACAGAGCGATGCCGAGAGCACCAGCGGCGTCAGCAAGGCCTCCACCGGTCTCTCGTCCCTCACACTCAACGGCAACGACAGCTCCCGCAAACACTCACCCTCAACCACACCCCGCGGCTCCATCGATAGGCTCCGCCAATCCCTCGACCACCCGCGAGCCTCCATGCAATCGACCGGTGGCCCTCGTGGTTCCATGGACAGCAGGAACCACCGCGCATCCACCGACCGCCACCGTCCTCGTGCCACACACAGCCCATTGGGCCTCCTGAGGAGGAAGGTACGAGGTAGCTCTTCTGACTCCAGATCCTCCACCGAAGATCTTCCCCTGAACAGAGATGGTGAGCCCGTCAGCCGCGGCCAGGCTCGCAAGCTCGAGCGCCAAGCAGAGCGCGAGAGGCACGAGAAGGAAGTCGAGGAGCACATTGCAGCCCAGCAGAAGCGCAAAGAAGAGGCAGAAGCTAAAGCAGCTGCCGAAGAGACCGACGAGCAGAGATCCAAGTATGGCGTGCTGCCGGTCAACAACTATGCCGGCGACATGCCTGGCGATGTCCGCATGGATATTCGTGACCTGAAGCCTGAGATGGTGGGACAGGTTGTCACCTTCCGTGCCAGGTTGCACAACATCCGCAAGCTCAGTGCTCACCTCATGTTCGTCGAGCTGCGTCAACAGACTGCAACTATCCAGGGTATCCTCCAGGAGCACGGCAGTGTTTCCGCTCACTTCCTGTACTGGGCCGAGCACTTGCACGTGGAGACAGTCGTCAAGGTTAAGGGTGTGGTTCAAGAACCCAAAGCCAAGCAGGGCTTGGTAGAGGGCACATCCATCAAGCACCTTGAGGTCCACATTCACGAATTGTTCGTTGAGGCCAAGCCTATCCAGGCACTGCCTTTCACCGTCCATGAGGCAGAGGTCTCTAAGCAAGATACTGAGCGTGAAGGCGATAAGCGTGTCGTCCTCTCGGATCGCGCCAGACAAGCTGGTCGCATCATCGATCTACGCACCACTGCCGCTCAGAGCATTTTCAGAATTCAATCTGCCATCTGTCAGGCCTTCCGTTCCCACCTGCACAATGAAGGCTTCATTGAGATTCACACACCAAAGCTCCAGGCTGTTGCTTCTGAGTCAGGTGCAAGCGTGTTCAAGGTTAACTACTTCAACAGACCGGCCTTCCTTGCACAGTCTCCGCAACTGGGCAAGCAGATGGCCATTGCTGCGGACTTCAAGAAGGTGTTTGAGATTGGCCCTGTCTTCCGTGCCGAAAACAGCAACACCCACCGTCACCTGACAGAGTTCACTGGTCTGGATCTCGAGATGGCCATCGACGAGCATTACCACGAAGTCCTTCGCACACTCGACAGCACCTTCAAGGCTATGTTCAAGTACGTTTACGAGGAGTACCGTGAGGAGGTAGAGGTTGTCAAGCACCACTTCCCTTCAGAGGATCTGGTCTGGCTTCCTGAAACTCCGATCATTCCTTTCGCCGAGGGCATTCGCATGTTGAACGACTCAGGTTGGAGAGATGACAACGGTAACCCTCTGCCCGAGGATGAAGATCTGGGCACAAGGGATGAGATCCAGCTCGGAAAGGTCATCAAGGAGAAGCTTGGCACCGACTACTACGTCCTCGACAAGTTCCCGACCTCTGCACGTCCCTTCTACGCGATGCCTGACCCGTACAACCCGAAAGTCACCAACTCGTTCGACATTTTTGTTCGTGGCCAGGAGATTCTGTCTGGTGGTCAGCGTATCCACGATGCGGACACTCTTATTGAGAAGATGAAGAGCCTCAAGATGGATCCTAGCACCATGGAGGAGTACATGGACGGATTTGAGTGGGCAGCGCCGCCTCACGGAGGAGGAGGTATTGGTATGGAGCGTATTCTCATGCTTATCTTGAAGCTGGGCGACATTAGGCACGCCACTCTCTTCGCCAGAGACCCGCGCTCGCTTCCAGAGAAGAAGCCCGTTGTCCAGCTTAGGCACCCGGAGGCCAGCACTCTGCACCCTCCTTGGTCTGGACGTGACCGCGTCATGGCGAAGATTGACTTCCAGCCTATGGAGAGTCTCATTGCCAACTACGGCGATGCTTCTAACACCTCGTGGCTCGAGCCCAAGTTCGAGCACTGGAGAGACCCACACACTGGCGCAGCTGTTGGTTTCGTTCAGCACGAGGGCTTCGCCATGACTATTGGCGACCCTCTCTGCCACGATAGCCAGTACACAAAGACGATGACGGCGTACCTACGCTACATCAAGAAGGAGCGCAAGATCAAGCCTTTGTGGCTGCTGTGCGGTGGTTCAGCGCAGGAGGTGCTTGCAACCAAGTTCGACTGGCGCACATTCTCCGTTGCTGCTGAACAGCGCCTGGATCCCAATGACATCAAGGGTCTCAAAGATCCTGAGGTGCAGCGCAAGATCCGCCATGCAGAGAAGGAGGGCATCAAGATTCACGACATCAAGATTGGAGAGGAGTTCCCTGAAGAGTTGAAGCAAAGGGTCGACAAGCGTATCTCCGACTGGCTGGACAGCAGAAAGACCAAGGGCAAGCAGGTCCATTTGACAGATGTCCATCCCTGGCAAGATATGCCTCACAGGCAGTACCACTACACTACAACCAAGGAGGGCGACATCGCATGCTTCGTCATCATGGCTCAGCTCGCCCCCGAGCACGGCTGGCAGGTGAAGTTCGCGCTCGACTTCCCTGGTGCTCCCTCCGGTGCCATCGAGGCTACCATCATTCACGCCTTGAAGGCCCTTGCTGCCGCTGGCGCCACAAGCGTCACTTTCGGCTCTGGTGCTTCCAGCAGCTTCACCCCTGGCCACAACCTCAAAGGCACTCGTGTCAAGGTCTTGAGCAAGGCTTACCACGCTATCGCTAACGACTTGCACCTCGTCAACAAGAGCGAGTTCAGAGAAAAGTTGGGCGCTCAGCCTGATCCCGTCTATGGTAAGTTTCATCACATGTCATTCCACTATCGCTTCGTGATAGGAACTAACGTGCTTTCACAGTCTGCTACCCTCCCCACGGCCTCGGCCCAGGTGGCGTCCGCGCCATCATCAGCTTCTTCGAAGACGACGACGAGGAAGGCAAGGTTTAGAAGACTTCGTCTGCGTCGACGACGTCGTTGTCAAAACCGGAGATTCGCGTTGAGCATGCATGAACAAAGGTGCAAAGCAGGGATAGAGATGTTGATATGAGAGCACTCATCAAGTCGGGACAGTGCTATGATGGGGCTACACTTTTGCATTTTGAGGATATGGGATACGACCAAGAAGTGAGATACCCTTGGGGAAGTTGCACGATTGCTCTCTTTCTTTTTTGATGATGATGATGGCTTTTTGTCTTTTGAGGATTGAACATTGGTAGTTTTTACGCTTAGAATAATGGAAATGCGAAACTTTTTATTACATATTCTTTTCCTTGTGCATCCGCCCAGTCTTGGAGCAGTAGAGATAATCTGTGTGCTGAATACATAGGCTCTTTATACAGTCGCGCTTTTTCTTTCAGCCCTCGAGAGTCAATGCTGGTATTGTTGTCGATCGCAATACAGGGAACGAGAAAAGGGTATGTTTTTGATCGACTCGCGGAAATGATTGGTTCATGGTTGTTTATGAGGAATACGGGTTTTGGGGGCCAAATGCTGGCGGCGAGATATGGAAAAGATTACTGCTTGGCCCTGACTGGCAACGACCAGCCGCAGGAGAAGTCTGCCGCTCAGGCCTGATATGCAGCGATGCTTACCATATGAATGTTATTGTAGCGTCAACTTCAAGCGTTTGTTGCAATGCGTGAAGGATTTGTTGCAGAACTCCTCCCATCGTTCATCTCTTTTGCTTGCAGCATTTGCTGCGAGTCTGGTAGAAGATCGATTTCCTGAGCCTGGGAAGGTCCTAGCAGTGACACCAACAGAATACGGACGGACTCTACTTCCGCGGTAGAAGAGCGGCTTCTTGCTAGCATTGTTGCAACGCTGCCCGTGCAAGGTACTAACTAGCAAAGTGACCCAGTTACCCTTAACCAGGGTTGAGTCAGGGTCGAGGTCACGGATATCTTTAGTAGAGTTTCACGCAGTCGCCCTAATCTGACTACTTTGTAGATCTAGCTCCCAGCTCTGACCGGCTCTGCTGAATCATATGACGACATTGATGGACTGTAATACGAGGTTTGTTCGAGATTTACCTTGGTGCGAACTTTGACGTTCGTATGGTGCACAAACATGACATTTTCGATGAAGCTGCCATTTGTCCAAAGCACCAGGTCCTAGTAGCTTTTCCGAAGGGGCATGACTGATGATGCTGGTCGCGGATCACAAAGAACGTTTTTAATAGTGCGGCATCGAAATTTGCAAAGTTGGGCTGAGCGTCGCAGGTGAGCATGGCATTTTGGTGCCGGACCTCGGTCAGGCCCTACGAGCATAAGCTTCATGAACTTTGCCACTCCACACTACAATGTAAGCTCGGACTAAAATTAGATAGAACCATGCTACGTCGGTCTGTGCGCTGGTGGCCATCGTACAGAATGCTTCTCTGGTGCTTGATCATCTTGGCTTATTTTCGGAGACGAGACTGCGGTGCACTTTGATGATGGAATATAAGATGTGTTGGTGCCCGGCGGTAGTTGGAGGAGTCATCAAACGACACATCTCACTACCGCCACAATGCCTTTTTCATCATCGAAGGCCCTCGTGGCTTTGACTCTGCTCTTCGAGATTACTCGCGCCAGACCACTCGAAGCTAGCTTGGAAGTCCGACAGGATGTTGAATGGGACGCCATCATTGTCGGTGCTGGACCAGCTGGTATCGTCACAGCTGATCGAATGAGCGAAGCTGGCAAACGCACACTCCTTCTTGAACAAGGTGGAGGTTCATACTACAGCACCGGCGGACGCGAGCGGCCCAATTGGCTCGCAAACACAGACCTATCTCGTGTTGATGTACCAGGCCTGTACAGCTCGATATTCAACGGTCCCTCGGATCTCTTATGCGGCGACAAACAGAATGGTGGGTACGGAGGCTGTACCATCGGCGGATCAAGTGCCATCAACGCAGAACTTTTCATTGAGCCGCCTGCATCGGACTTCGACACTTACTACCCGGCGAACTGGAAATCCCAAGATATGCAGAGCGCGATTGGGAAGGTCAAGGCGAAGCAGCCCTACACAACCATCCCTTCGGCTGATGGAAAACGCTACATGCAATCTGGATACGAAGCTGCCAAGAAGTGGTTGGTCAATGGTGCTGGACTCAAGAAAGTCACCCTCAACAGCGACCCCGACCAGAAGGATGGCGTTTTCGGTAGGACTAACTATGCTTACGAGAGCGGCCAACGCAGCGGTCCTGCAAAGACCTACCTCACATCTGCACTCTCCCGTCCCAACTTCACTTTGAAGAGTGGTGTTCAGGTCAACCGCGTCAGCCGCACCGGCGGCAAGGCTACTGCCGTTGAGGCCACCGTCAACGCCAAGGCCACGACATTCAAGCTGTCCCAGAACGGACGAGTCATCCTTAGTGGTGGCTCCTTCTTCAGCCCTCAACTTCTGATGATGTCTGGTATTGGTGATCCTGCTTCCTTGACCAACCTGACCTCGCACAAGTTGCTGAACATGGCCCCATCCCAGTGGATCAACAACACCGCTGTCGGCGACCACTTGTTCGACAACCCCAACACCTTCCTCATCCTTTCCGGCCCGGACGTTCAATCCTACAACTTCAACTACGACTCTCCGATCGCAGCCGACAAGGACCTGTACCTCAAATCTCGCAGCGGCCCTTACGCCAGCGCCGGCCCTACCAGTCTTCTCTGGGACCACGTCAAGCAGTCCGATGGCTCCAACATCACCGTCCAGGGCACCGTGAACGTCGCCGGCTCCTTCGGATACACCGCTAACGACACAATCACCCTCAACATCTACGCCACCTCCGGCGCCAAGTCCAAGTCTCGCATCGTACTCAACGAGAAGGGTCTGCCCGGCATGGCTTCCGACTTCCTCTTCAGCAACGCCGCCGACGCTGACGCCGTCGCAACCGTCATCGCGAAGATCTTCAAGGCTCTGCCGGGTAGTGGACTGAAGTCTCTCAACCTCCCGTCAACATCTTCCAAGGCCGAGATCTTGAAGTACATCACCACACCTTCCCAGTACACTCGTGGCTACGTCAACCACTGGAGTGGCAGCTGCAAGATTGGCGCTTGCGTTGATGAGCACACTAAGGTCATGGGCATGGAGAACTTGCATGTTGTGGACTCTTCTATCACGGAGGCTTT
The DNA here is from genome assembly GCA_030463185.1 of Cladosporium sp. BF-F. NCBI lineage: Eukaryota > Fungi > Ascomycota > Dothideomycetes > Cladosporiales > Cladosporiaceae > Cladosporium > Cladosporium sp. BF-F. The sequence continues at coordinate 1,496,372 of JAMRMS010000011.1, forward strand.
CACTACTAACCCGATCTTCGGCATTGTTGCCGTTGCTGAGAGGGCGAGCGAACTAATTTTGGGGCTGGATAGGAAGTGAAAGGATGGTTGATGTGTGTTTTGCTTTTTCCTGCAAGCGTTCAAGCGAATAGAAAGGAGGCTCTAACAATAATCTAATTATTAATCTCTTAAGCATCTTCTGCGCATTACTACAAGTATCGATCGGCCGACGCACTTGGACTTGACCTAGCAGGGAAAGCGTGCTCGTTACTTCTTAACCAAGTCTTCCTTCTCCCGAAGCGCAGAGTAACAATGCTGATGCGTATGTGCTGAATCAGCTGAATGAAACATATAACCAAGGAAAACTTGATGTGGCCATGCAATGCCGCATTCAGTATTTTCTTTGCTGTCTCAATACTCGATTATCGACCAGCATGAATGTTCAGAGGCTAATACTGGTGGCTCAACGTCACCATCGTGGACGTGAGATGCAAGGACTGTTGTGAGGGCCAGTCAAAGCTTTACCAACCAGCAATGGTAGCACGGTCTTCCACGTGGGAGCACACGACACTGTCAAATTATAGTTGGGATCGTAGAAAGTTTCAAGCTATTGTCCATTGTAATGGAATAGTTGACATTGATCTTTCGGCGCCCGCCCATGACGATGTCGTACAGAGAATCTGTCCAGCTTCTGCTTGTGACTTGATACCCATCACATTGGAAGAGTTGTTTGACCAAGAAATCGAACCCGACGAAGCCGCGGTGAGGTAGACCTGGTGATAATGCACAAAGAACAGCAGCAAATGGATACAAAGCGAGCATGGAGATTCATGATCGGTGCTAACACCCGTGCTTCGCACTTTCGGAAGCACTACATGCTTGCTCACCTGGTCGATATGCTGGTCGCATTAGTTAGACTGCTACACGTGCTGCCATGTCATCCAATCCCCGGCAGAGACGCTACCAAGGTGAAGTATGGTGACCTACCATTCTCTGAGCTACTTGGGTTTGGCCCGACACTATATAAGGTCTTGCGAGGTATATGAGACCTCGAGCCCAGCTTTTCGAATCAGACCCTTATACCTTTGCAGGTCCTCGACCACACATTTGTCATTTGCTCGAAATCACACTGCAAGCACGTTTGGCCACACAAGACCGATTCAAGAACATCAACGCATTCGCGGCGATGCTCACGCACCACCATGATCTGTGCTAGCTGCCGAGAAGTATGGAATTTACTGAGATTGCCCTCCATGTCTTTGAACATGTCCGCGAATACAATAAATCTGAAGACCTCTCAGACGATCGGAAAGCGGCCTATATCACCATGGAAGACCCTGCTGTGCTCTATCTACCAGTAGTGGTGAAATGGCTTGAGTTTGCTGGCAGGAGATCTTCGAATCTTCGTCACGTAGAAATGTGACCAACCCCTCCCACACGGGACCGCCGTGATAGGGAGTAGAAGAGTAAACGCTTTGGAGTGCTCGCCATTGGAAACCTTGGCAACAGAGACTGCTTTCCCTGACTGGAAATGCCCATGTCGATGCTGATCTTGCCGAGCTTACGATTTCTGCTACGAATAGCATTCCAAGTAATTTTGACTGAAAGCCTGAGAGTGAGTTTTGGAGGGAGGCACATGTGTGAAGCTGCTTGTTGAATCACATACTACAGAATGGTATATCTGCATACTGTATCGATCAGTATGGATGAGCTCTGTCAACAGCCAACTTGTGCATTCTAGCGAGCAACCATAGCTCGCCACTTGGACAATAGTCGCCACAAGCTACTCTTTGTCCCTCTGTGGACTCTGAGAATCATACTTCTGGATTGAAGAAGTAAATAGGACTGCTGAGAATATAGATTCCTGTGAAGGCACTAAAGAGCTACGCGTGATATGTCAGCATCATCGACCTCCCCGAGGAGCACTGTACGACTCACCACCAGCATGGAGGCAGTCAGATAGTTCCAAGTCATCAATGTAATGTGGGAATGGAGCACTCGGGACGATGGCGCTTGCAAGGGCAGCCCTTGAGCAGCTCCTCTACTTTGAATCAGCCGTCACAGCTATGCGCAGAGTTGCAATGGTTCATACATCTATAGTTGGCTCACTAGATAAAACCGGCACGCCACTATTTCTTGCGTACAGCTCAGAAAGCTGTGATCTTTCTATCACCGACTAATCGGACAAGATTGATGTATAGGGATGCGTGTCCTCGCAGACCGACTTCCCAGACTTGGGCTTGTCAAACCATAATTTGAGACTGAATGTGACCATGTGAACAGGTCGTACTTCAGTAGTGATGTGCGCCTCATTGGAACTGCAGCGACTCCAATTCGACACAGTCAACATGCTCGCGAAGCGCCTGTGGAATCTACGAGGTTGGTAAAATATCGGGTGTTCTGGAAGGGAGACAGTATTGACGGCACTGGGGAATCTGGAAGGCAAGACCATGGTGTAACGTGCATCGGGATGTGCAAATGACTCACTATCGCTGGACCTCTAGTAGTTGTTCGAGTTTGCATGTGATCAAACTCTGCTGCTATGTTTGTGTCTGCTGAAGCGGACCATTGGACAGTCAAATTCTGGGTATCGTCTATCAGTTACACAGCCCAAGGAGATAGACTTTGATCCCTGCTGTGATGTATGTCTGCCAGAAACAAAGCCGGTTGTTTCATTCCAACTTGGCTGATTCGGTTGTTCCTATACCGAGACCTCACGCTTGGCACTTCACTTCCAAGCCTAGTCACGCAGATTGGGAATGAGCCTAGGCTGCCAGTCAAAGAAGATCTTGTGTAACCTCTGGATAAACTAGCGTCGAGCAGCAATCGCGGACCTCCGCTTCGGATGGACCACAAGCAGCTCTCCGCTCAAGGCTTCGACCGTACACGCTTGCTTGTAATGGGGTGTACTCGGGATCAGAGCGTAAGCGAGGTGACAAGTGAATCAGGTGAGGAAGCAATAAGTAGCACACTAATCAAGATCGGTTATGATAGTGACTCTAATTATGTTACACAGATTAAGCACGAGGCTCCTATAAATAATAGTAAACTACCCTCCCTATATATAAAGGAGACTCGTGGGTTCCGTAAGTTGCTCTATATCTATAGAGTATATAGAGCAGTAGAGCAATAGAGCAACAGAGTACTCTACAGGTCACGTGATATATCGCTCTGCTATAGGCGACGAACGTCGTTGCTTCTATAATGCTGCCTAAGGCCACCATCTTGTAGGTTATTACACTATCCCCCTCCTAGGCTAGTTTCGTCCCTGGAACTTGCTTAAGAGGGTCTCGTACCCCAGCTTTCTTCCGTTATCATAGCTTCGCAAGATACCTCCAGTTCGTACTCGTAACAGTACTACCCACTATCTTAAGCTTACTGACTTCCTCGATAACTTTAGAGACACCATAGTTCAAAAATATAGTAGTTGTGCGAAACATAACTACATCTACAAAGTATATCTTCGATCTGGAAAATATAACTACTATAATCGTATAAATCAACGATACGATGTCAAAGTGATATAGTCAGAGTTCCGTTGCCTTATAGAGGAGAAACAGAAACTTAAACGCCAAATCGACGAGGCTCTTAGTGCTTAGGCCGATACCCTAGAGGCTCTTCGTATAGCGCGGGCGCGAGAGGAAAGACTCCGCTAGCAGATGGATCTTACTAACCGTCGTACTACGGAGGTAATTGCTATAGAATCTCGGGCGCTTAAAGAGTTAGAGGTAGTAGAAGCATAGGAAATACTTATTCCGGATACTTCGGCCGAGGGCCTCGCTCTTTAACTATCGCCTTCTACTTAGGGTATATTAGAGGATATTCCCGATAGTTTCTAGGAAACTTCCTTAAATCCTAATATACTAGCGAGCTACCTCGACCCAGCCCCCTTATAACCTAGTCGTAACTAATAAAATTCTTCAATCGGTCTTTGCGACTTAAAGTACTTACTAAGTTACTAGGAGTCTTCGGTATGGTTATATCCTTCCTATCGTACGAGATATTATTTCTGACCTTATATAGTCCTTTCTCGGAGGATCTTATTAACCTAATAGATAGGTTCTTATATTTCCGGGTCGATATCTCTAACATCTTATTATAGCGTAGCATCTGGTACTACTAGTTCCAGTAATGATTTATAGAATATTAGGTATATACGCATTCGTTTAGGTAGTTCTAGTTTATAGCTAACTGGTCCCTTAAACTTCCGAATTTTAAATAGTCTAAGTTTGACTATATCTAGTTTCTTTATCGGTTTGTCGGATTTTATATTACGCTATAGGAGGTAAACCCTATCCCCCTCCTTAAAGATTAGTCCTCTAAGCCTTTTATAGTTTACATATTTTACTATTTGTTAATACTAGAATATTAAGTCCAGTCGTAAATTCTCATATAACTCTTATAATTCCTTTGCTCTCTAGGTAGTAGCTGGGTTATCTGATATTTCGCCTATTACTTCTGAAATATCTTTAGGTTCGAACTTAAAGTTCGCGTAGAATAGTAATATACCGGTCGTAGTCGTTAGTAATTAGTTATACGCAATCTGCGTAACTGGTAGTAATGCTATCTAATTGTCTTAGTTGTCGTTAATATAACATCTAAGGTATTATTCTAAAATCTAGTTCAGTCATTCTGTTTGTCTATCAGTCTAGGGGTAATAAGCTATACTAAGCTTATGCTTTACGCCTACTATCTTTATCAGTTCTATCTAGAAATTAGATATGAATAACTTATCTCGGTCTGAGATCAGTTACTATAGTACGCTATGGTTTGCGACTACTTCCTTTACGAATACGCGGGCGAGCTACTCCGCTATCTAGGTTTCCCGATATAGAATAAACCTTCTAAACTTCGTGAACCGATTGGTAACTACTAATATACTATCATATGGTTCCTTAGTTACTAGGTCTTTTGATAAGGGTAATTTTATAATAAAATCCATAGTTACTAACTGCCAGAGTTAAGTTAGAACTAGAAGTGCCTAAAGCTTACTATAGAGTAGATAGCGATCGTGCTTTATACGACGATATATTATACACTTCCGAATATATTCTTCGATAGCTAGGTATATGCGAGGGAACTAGAACTAAGCTTATATAGTCTATACTATTTTCGCAGTTCCTAGATATCCTCGGATTAGTCTATTATAGTATACTTATAGTACTTATTCGCGTACTAAAGGTAGAATATAGATTCTTCCTTCGAATTCGAGGAGTCTATCCTGTTCCCGGAACTCGCTATATTCTTTAGGTAATTCTCGTACGCTTCTCGCTAGACTATCTTATTATAATGCCTTCTTAATCGCTTCGGGGATTATATCTGCGTTAACGACTAATATTATAGCGAGTTTGTTAACTTAAAAGGTGCTATTAGTATTCTATACTAGAAGCTGAATTCCTTTCTTAAGTTCCTCTTTTATATAGTTCTCTCTTCTGCTTATAGCATCTGCTCGAGTATTCTCGGATCCTTTCTAGTAATAAATCTTTATTCGGAATGTCGTAATATCCTAGTACTAACGTATCTGGCGTAGTATTATAATGTATATCGTTAAGAATCTAGACAGATTCTGATAATCCGAAATATACCTCGTCTCGTAGGCTTATCCCTTAAGATATACTCGCTAATATCGAAATGCTTCGATGATTACGAGGAGTTCCTTATTGTGGACCTTATAGTTGCTTTCGGCCGGGGTGAATTTCCTCGATAGGTAAGCTACTAGCTGTAACTTGCTCTTATTGTCGGCTTAACTAAGGTATGCTTTAATCGCTCGATCAGAGGCGTCTGTTTCTACTATAGAAGGCTTCTTAGGATCAAAGATTATAAGGATTAGTTTAGTAAAGAAGCGTGTCTTTAGCTCCTAAAAAGCTTCCTTAGCTTCGGCCGACTATTCGAACTCCCTGTCCTTCTTAGTAAGTTCGGTAAGTAGAGACGCAATCTTCGAATAGTCCTTAATAAACTATTAATAGAAGTTCGCAAATCCTAAGAATAATTAAACTTCTTTAATACTATTAGGTTTCGGCTAACTTATTATAGCTTTAATCTTCTTCTAGTCTATCTTAAGTCCCTCTCGGCTGATAATATAGCCGAGAAACTTGACTTCTGTCTTATAGAACTCTGTCTTCTTAGGCTTAATCTTTATCTTCGTATCTATAAGAGCCTAAAGAACCTTCCGTATATCTCGAATATGGTTATTATATATCTTCGAATAGATAAGGATGTTATTCAAATATACTATAACGAAGACATCGAGGTACTTCCGAAGTATATTATTAATATATGCCTAGAAAGTAGCTAGTACGTTTGTTAGCCTAAATAGTATTACCAGATACTTATAAAGTCTAAATCGAGTTCTGAAAGCTGTTTTCCATTTGTATCCTGCCTTAATCCGGATTCGATTATAGGCTCCTAGTATATCGAATATAGTAAACTACTAAGCTCCCTATAAGCGGTCTTATAACTTATAGATTAAGGGTAACGGATAACTGTTCTTTATAGTGATTGCGTTTAATCTGCGATAGTCTATATAAACTCGGTACTTATCTCCCTTAGGAATAATATATAGCGGGTATCCTACTAGAGATTCCGATTCGCAGATATATCCTTTCTGAAGTCCTTTATTAATATACTTTCGAATATATTTAGCTTTCTCGGCCGATATTGGTTATAAGGGTTCTTTCTTCGGTTCCTTACCTTCCTAGATCTTGATTTCGTGGTCCTAAGGCTAGTATTCTAATAAGGTATCTTTATTAGCTTCTTTCTTAAACAGATGCTTAAAGTCCGAATATTCTAGAGGAATATCTAGAACTGGTTTTCCTTCCGTTTTCTTATAATATAAGACTTAAACTTATTTCGGGTCTTGTTTAATTACTTCTATTAATTCCGTTATAGATATTATATAGATGTCGATTATATCTAGTTTAGCGCGAACTATAAATAGAGGTATTAACGAAGAACAATTATCGAATTTAATTATATTCTTCCCCTAGTTTATTCTTAGGTTAGATTCCTTAAGCTAAGGTAATCCTAGAACTATATTATATCCGGGTGCTTCGGTAATATCAAACTAGAGCTTCTCCCTATAGCATCCTATTACGAGAGGCAATTTAAAAGTCTCTTTATTAACTATACCGTAGTTATACGTAACTGGTTTTCTATTAATCGCCTTAAGCGGAAAAGGCTTATTCTTCCTCCTAGTCCGAATTTTATATCTCCTAATAAATTGCGGACTTATAAAGTTTCCTATATATCCTAAATCGATCAAAGCTCTAGCTGATACTTTACTAATCGATACCTAAACCCTAAGGTTATTAGCGTAATAAGCTTTGCTTATAGCTATTCGTTATAGCCTAGGTCGATCCGTCTAGAGACTATCTTCTAGCGGATTACCTAGTCTCCTATATTACGCGGTTGGACTATATATCGCGACCAATCTGCTAGTAACCCTATAGGATTAACCAGATAGCTGTTTACGTTTACCCTACCTAGGCTTTCCACGTATCTATTATTTGCTAGTCGATAATTTTGTCTTATCGCTACCGGTTCTTTATAATTTTCAGATAGGAGCAGATTTAGCCGGACCTTAGAGTATATAATAGCTTTTCCTTTATCCGAGACGCGTTTTGCCTAGTCTCGTCCTTCTAGGGCATAGGCTCGTTTCAAGTCTATAACTTAAGTTTAGAGTGATCTGGAGATATAGATATCGGTTAGAGTAAAATAACCCCCCCGTTCTGTAAATCGGCTTCCTAATAGTAGGAATTCCTGTACGATTCGTAGGTGATCGATACTATTTTCCTTATAGGGTATATTCTATAGAATGGTACGTATTTTGCTAACTATAATCCAGAATTCGCTCTTATTTACCAACTGTTCGTCTCTATCTGCATTCTATAGGAAAACCAAACTCTTTAATTCCTAGGTTAATACTAAGACTTAATAAATAACATCGTTACTATCCGCAGTTCTTACGAACTCGGTAGTTCTAGTAACCTCTAGTTCGTTATTCTTAATCTCGGAGACTTCTCCTTTCTCCTTATTAGAGGTTTCCTCCTTATCTTTAGTTATACTATCCTAAGGTAATAGTGGATATCCGGCTGGATATCGGATAATCTATCCTAGTTATCCGATCGTACGATATATACTTCGGGTAACCTTCGCTAGCTAATATCCCGAGCCGTACTTGTCGCTTATATAAATAGCGTAGTTATCATTATAGCAAGCCGTCTAAGATTCTATAGCGTAGGTATCTTAGGTGTGTGTGGCGATATTAGCTCTGTTAAAGTCGTATGCTCTGTAGCCTATAGTAGCCCGGAATGATTCGACTCTCGTTTCGTTATTACTATTATTAGTACTTTTAGCATTTTCGATAGTCGGCTGTTTATTCTTCTTACCCTTCGTGGTATTAAACTATTACTTCTAGCCGGACTTCTGTAGGTTATAAGTCTGCTTCTATGCCTTATATTCGTTACTATAGTAGCCTTTCTGATAACAGGCATAGTACTTAATCTTAGACTTGTCTTTCGTCCCTTTAGTTACCTATAGGTTTCTACCCTTCTTATTCTTATCTTTGCCGGAGCCTGGCTTGCTATTTGTCGTATCGAGCTGCATTTTTTATAGTCCTATATAATTGTCCCTTCAGGCCGGAATGTCCCTTTAGACCTTAGTATTTAGCTTTCCCTAGGGGTATCGTCCTTTCTTCTCTAACTATACCTCGAAAATGCGTATATCGATCCGGATAGCGAGTTTAGCTATATCCTTTAGGGTCGATAGTCGGTTATAGTATATAGTAATTTCTATCCTAACCTGGTCCTTTAGTCCTCGATAGAACTGAGAGGCTAATGTATTATCATTCTAACTAATCTTAGCCGTAAGGATCGAGAACTCTGTACGATATATAGTAGCGGACGTCCTTTGTCTCAGTATTCTGAGGTCGCGGTCGGCTTCTAGTATATTATTTCCTACGTCGAACGTTTCTTTAATCGTAGTAAAGAAGATATCTATACTACCTAAAATAGCACGTATATTATCGTTAATCGTATCTAGAGTAGTACTGTCGATATAGTTTTCCATATGTGGTTAAATCCATTCTAAGGCCTTGCCTCGGAGATAAGATATAGCGAAAAGCAGTTTCGCTCTCGTATTATTATTAAACTTTTCCGGATACATCTCCTAAAAGAGCTTATACTATAGCCGGAATAACTTGATCTGGTCGCGTTAGCTAGTAAACTCAGCTAGTAGGTTTATCTTAGTCCTAGTACCCTAACTGGTTAGGGCTCCGACAGTGGATCGTCCAGATATATTAGATCCTAGATGGAATTCGTCTAACTAATATATTATAGTTTCGATTAATTTAATTCGTTCTTCGTAAGTCGGTTCTAATCCGTACTCCGAAGGTATATTATCGATAGTTAATTCGCTAATAGCAGAGGAGAGTTCTTCCTCGGATATATACGATATCCGTTACCTAAAACACTTCTCGGTGCGTCCGAGAATAGTGCTTAAAATATAATAGGGTGTACTCGGGATCAGAGCGTAAGCGAGGTGATAAGTAAATCAGGTAAGGAAGTAATAAGTAGTATACTAATCAAGATCGGTTATAATAGTAACTCTAATTATGTTACTTAGATTAAGCACGAGGCTCCTATAAACGATAGTAAACTATCCTCCCTATATATAAAGGAGACTCGTAGGTTCCGCAAGTTACTCTATATCTATAGAGCATATAGAGCAGTAGAGCAACAGAGCAATAGAGCACTCTGCAGGTCACGTGATATATCGCTCTGCTATAAGCGACGAACGTCGTTACTTCCATGATGCTGCCTGAGGCCACCATCTTGTAGGTTATTACATTGCTGCTCAACTGCCAGGTATGAAAGTCACTGCCATCCCATATCATATATTGTCCTTCGATATACAGCTTAATATCGAGATTCCTCTGGCATGGGTCTTGGCAGTTTTGCAGCGTAGCCAAGTGACAGCGCTTTGTCATTCCACTTTGAGCGACCGTCAACTGTCACACACCACAAAGCATCAAGGCACACTGGCTTCGCATACTATGCATCCCGAAGGGTTCCCAGTTTGTTGGCGTTCAGCACCTAGGGCTGATCATAACACGCAGGAGCAGTCAGGCTCCATCTGCCCCGCAATGGTTCAGCATGGGGGTGGGAGAAAACGCGCTCAAGGTAGTACCGTTAGATGGAGTGGTAAAGACGGTAGATTTTGGATATCTGTGACGGCTCTTACAGCTATAGAGACATGAAGCAGGCGGCCGAACAGGACTGAAACGCAATTGAGACAGATCCGAAAGTTCACTACATAACTGTCTTGTTCCGATGTTCACACCAGTCAAGCAGAAGGAACCTGGTCGTTGTGCCAGCACAAGCCGCAAGGCCCTTCGAGTACCATACGTCAACGAAAGGATCTAACATATTCGAAAGTGAAGAAAAAGAATTCTATCAAATAATGAATCGTAAAGCTCTCCGCAGTCTCTTACACCTCGGAAGATGTTGCATTCTTCGTCCCTTCGACCTTGCTTGCATCCCGGACACCCTGTACGCGCAAGCATGCAGTAGATCATGAAGTTTCCAACGCGCACAGCAGAACTGATGGCGCTTGCACAGACTCACCAGTGGCTCGTGCAGCAAGTGGTGCGCTCTTCAAAGAGTCTGCTTGGGACTTCGCGTGAACACTCTTGAAGGACGATGCGTCGAAGAGCAGCACATCCAAAGTTGGAATCTTCAGGTCGGAACCATTCCATGTTCGACGCGCGAGGTCCCAGAACCTTCGAAGATGTGTCCGGGCGTCATCTGTTGTGGGAGCGGTCAGAAGTGACCGCTATACAATACAAGCGTGGCTAGGTGTTGGTAAAGTCGGGAAAGGGACGTGGTTGTGCCATGAAATCGCAGTCTTGCAAAGTCTGGTGCTTAGCTTCTTTGTTTTGACTAAGCTCCCATGCATTCCTCATCCACAAAAGTCCGTATGCATGAGTCCCGAGTCTTCGGAGAGGTCGGATCCCTGGCCAGTGTGGTCTGGTTGGGGTGTGGGAGATTCTCTTGAAGCATCGGCGTTATGCATAGATTCCGGATCTTCGAAAAGGTCGCTGCTCTCTCCAGTATGGGCCAGCTCAGACGCAGCAAGGTCTCTTAGGCTGGCGGGAGTGCAACTTGTACCCTGTTCAGTATGTTCTGACTCGGATGTATGCAAAGCCTTTGACACGAGTGTCTTCTTGCTGCGACCCCTCACCGACAGGTCCAGTATTTACCCACTCAAAACAGCCACGCTCACATGAGTACGGATGTGAATATATGATCAGACATTTGACTGTAGACCCCAGTGTATGTGTTGTGAATCGTGTACATGTGCGTTTGCTATTCGACGCCATGCAAGAAGAAGTTATACAGCTGTCACGGCGACTTGAAGGGCGGGAATTTCTGCGGCAACAAACGTGGGACTTGGGTAACGTGACACGCGTGAACTTCGATCCGGTGATCGTCATCTCTCCCGCACCACTACAACACGCTTCCGAGACTGCTTCAGAGAATCCGGCACGCTCTCCTCTTGATCCGGCTGATAGGCAACGGTCTCGACGTGACCGAGCCTGTCCGCCTTCGCGCAAGATCCCTCTCGTCACGTTGGGGACGGTACTCAAGCCTCCCTCGACTGCCTTACTCGCTACGGTCGGCCAGATGTCGGATATGGGTTCGTCTGCAGATAACAGGCGCCGACGCGCCACGTACTCCAAGCAAGACACAAAAACGATGTTGGCCAGCAAAGAAGAGGAGGCAATTTCAAGAGCTTGTTCTAGGATTACGGCCGGTATGACACGTTCTATGATAATGCTGGCGCTGTGAAGCAGTTGGATGGCCACCCAAGACCGGGGAAAGGCGATACTCGGTACAAGACGCTCAAAGTCGAGCGAGGAAGAATCGCCGAGGGCACCGTCGGGCAGGCGTGTAAAGGCGCGGTCAGAATCCGAAGTCTCGAGATCCGTATGCGAGGGGCGCCGGTTCGAGAACGCTCAACGACAAGATGGGAGGCGAGACGATACGGCGCACACTCGTGGTCTGTAACGCTCGGAGGGATCTCAGGGATATTGGTGCTGGTTATGATACTCTGTGTCGGTTCCTAGAGCAACAGCGGGCACAGATCAAGGCCGAGGTGAAGAACGAGCTTACGGGATCCCGCGATGCGGTGGAACAGGCAGCGCGAGCCCGATGTCGAAGTTAGTAAGGAGAGTCCCGACAGGCCGCTCCAGCACAGCAGTTGGTCTTAGCAAGACAGGCATGCCAAAAGATGAGTAGGTGTGATCTCCTCATCTTTTAGGACGCAATTGCTCTGAGCTGACACAGATGCGTCTGCCAAAGATCCATCCGTGCCGCCCAGCAATGAAGTGAAGTGCAGGAAGGGTTTAAGCTTAGCAACAGGACGACGGGCGCCAGGGGTTCAGCCGGGCTAGCATTAGCCACCTTGGCTCCTTGGCTCCTTGGCTCCTTGGATCAAGCCATCGCAGACCGGCTCTCTCCTTTGTGACGTTATAGGACTGCTCACATCGAACATGCTCCGCTGCTTCCGAACACGGCTTACCTGCACTTGCGCACCATTTCGCAAGTCCAGAGAGTCGAGCACAATACTACCCATTCCTCGCGGCGGGATGCAATACGTAAACTTCTAGAAGTCGATCACCAGCTTCGCTTATCATACGACTCTGCTAGCGGCCATGCATGGCCAATCTCAAGCTGATTTGAGGCACCGTGCAGCTCAAATCGCGCCACTCTAGCATTGCATAAGCTCGAAGCCAAAGTACGCACGACCCAGCTGCAGAAGTTGCGCATATCGGCACGGCGCTCATTTGTGTTGCGGACAGCAGCTCGGCGCTGGAATCGGCATCATGTCGTCATCCTACAAAGGTACGTGATATGCATGGCGCCCGCGAGGTGGTTCCAAATCTGGTAAATGCAGACAGTGCACCCAGCGGTGTCACTATGGGCGAGTCTGCTCCACAAACCGACGCAGAGAGCCCAGACCTATTCTTGCCTAGGTTCCCGCCCCTTCGACGATCAGCCTAGCTGATAAGTTGTTGCTGTGTCTTAGAAGAAATGTGTTAAGATTCTGACGTGGTCTGATCAGAGGAAGCCCAGTGTACTCGACTATAAACCTATGCCGGTGCGCACGAGATCGGAACACGCGCGACTCCGATCCCTCATACCTCGTGCTGTCAAGAAAGCCTTGCAAGATTCTTACAAGCACCATTTTACGACTGCACCTTTGCCACTACGCCTTCAGAGCTCGCATCGTCCATTGATTCCTGACATAGCAAAATGATGCAGAGCTTGCAAATGGTCCAAGTGCTTGCTTCATTGCTAGCTGTAACTGCGATGTAGGTTGCTCCTCACGTTGGTCTGCAAAACCTGCAACATTATGATTCCGAGATTGCTTACAAACACAATATAAGCAGGGCACATCACGACTCTCGACCGGCACCGTGGTACGACTGCTCCGGAAAGCAGCCTGGAAACTACAATGACCCCCGCGATTGTACTAGATGGATCACTTGCGATCCAGAGCTTCGAGCCATTGAATTCGATTGCGGCAAGTGCCACAACAGACCGGAAGCCTGTACCCCTCAAGGTCGAAAGGTCTACAATTCGACGGTGGATTCATGTCTTTGGGCTGACGAAACCGAATGCCTTGACTCAGAAGATGCCAAACAAAGCCGCTTGAACGACCTTCAACACGTCTTGCTTTAGGGAGGGTTTGTCACGCAGTTGTTACTAGTGCACATGTTGATCGAGATGTACTTGAAACCCTTGAGAGGTTCGGCACGAGCGAGTCGCGAAGGAATCGGGCAGGAACCGGGCAGGAATCAGACAGGGATCGAGTGTTCTAGACTTTTAGTCACGTCCAGTGAATAATGTTGTCTGAAAGCGTAAGGTTCGTAGCGGACTCTGGTCGTACACTAACCAAATTCGTGCTATGTGTCATCACCCGCCTTCTTTTGTTAGGTAATCCTACTAGCATGTTTGATAGGATAACAGGATGACGTACAACGATAACAGCCCTTGCTCTGCTATTCGCGTAGTCACACGTGAATACGGGCACATCCTCGGGACTCGGAGCCGAAAGCTGCGGCCGGACCGCCCTTGTCCAGGTGCGAAATCCATGGGTGTGCTAACAGCTGGGTGGTGCGTGTTTTGGCCGAAGCTCATGCGACGCTATAGAGTGGGCCTATATGAGCTGCACTCGATCGGACATCACCTGGAGACTGGTTATGCGTGGCGTAGCACAATGTCTCTTAATTTAGCAAATGCAGAAAACACTATACTTAGGATCTCAGGAAGCCCAGATTTCACTAGTGGCTCTACAAGTACTATGGAGGGACTTCAACTATTCAGGAACTAGTGTGATATTATGTACCTGTTTCGTAGGCTCTACCAAATATATATATATATATATATATTCTAATCTTATAGGTCGAATTTAGATATCTTGTTAGGGATTTATAAGGAATCTTCTTAGCGATCTAGTAGGCGAACTAGGAACATGCGCTTATATTATCTTTATATCATTCTACACGGAGGTACCTCAGATTACTGATCAAGAGTCCAGATTTATGAAAGCATGCAACTCTAATGCACCACAGATTCACCCCAACGAAGGGCACAAATCATAATTGCCAGCAGCATTATTCCCCCACCACTGTGGCAACGGCCTTGCAGAGCCCGCAGCGCCAAACACAGCGAAGGAAAGAATAAACAGAGCGCAGAGACTCGCGCCGTCGAAAGCGCCCATGATCATGTAAGCGTAGTGCTTGAAGAAGCCAGGCTTGTAGTTGCGCAGGTAGAATTGCACGAAGAAGCCTGATGCGATCCAGCTCACGTACACGCAGGTCTGCGAGCCGTTGTAGGGGATGTAGCCGGCGTAGGCCATGAGCTGAGGCAGGTTAATGGAGGAGGTGGAGACCCCGTGGATGTTTGGAACGAACTGGAATGGTGTTAGATCCTACTTGTTTGGGAATTTGATGGTTGAGGGGAAATGAGACGTACGTGGGCGAAGATGCGGTGGAAGATTACGGCCGCCATTCCGATCGCGAGACCGACAGGAACCATAAAATATGTTTGTCCAACTTTGTACAGGTATGTAGCGAGTGCCCAGGCGTTCGCGTTGGTGTTGTATGATTGCATGGTCGTTCCACTCCACGCTGAGTTGCCGTTGCCTTCAGTCAGCAAGGCTTCGTTGGATGTGACGATGGATACCATGACGACGTAGCTGATGAAGCCGCCAAAGATGGTACCCCAACATTGCGTCAAGAACATGACACGCGGAGGGGTTTTGACTATGCGGCTGGTTAGTGGTAGTATTCGCGTGCGTTGTGTTTCTTTCGACTTACGGTATTCGCCCATCTTCAGATCGTTAGATAAATTCACAGTGTTACTGATGACGTTGTGGGACCACGCCGCGAAGTACATATTTCCGACAGGACGCCCGGGTACCATCAGTCCGGCAAGCATTTTGGACAGATTATTCGTGGCAATGCCGTTACCGTAGCGTGCATAAATGATCGTGCTCTGTGAATGTCGTTCAGTAAGTCACTGACGCTGCGACGTCAGGGGGAAACTTACGAATGGGACAATGATGCAGCCGGCGAGGAGCGCAACCACATAGGCACAAGCAGAGAGCGTGATGTGGCCTTTCAGGACAACGATCAAGCCGAGGAAGAAGCTGATAACGAGTACGACCACATACCATCACCAAGGCGCTTCTTTGTAATGCTTGGCCATGTGATCATGGTGACGATCGTTGAACACGCCTTTGCGTGCACTCTTGTACGTTGCGATGATGTCTCCACCCCAGAAAATGACCACGTGGGTGATAAGTGCGCCAATCTAAACATTCAGTCAAAACTGTGCGAAATTCCGCAGCTGATATGACTTACAGCAGCATTTGCCATGAGAAGAGAATACGCAAAGCTTCCGGTCAATTTTGGAAGGCCGTACTGCGCGAGAGCAGTCTGGCTCAGCACGCCGCCAACGAACAGTTTCGCAGTCGGATAAGAACCTCCATCGGCTGAGCGGAGCTTAGTAGACATGAACGGGAATGTCTTTGCGCCCCAAGTGTTGGTGTAGTAGATGGCTAACATAGCAGATGAAGAGACCGACGGCTTGGTGAATTTGCAAGCTCAATGGCAAAGATGTCTGAAATGATCTGATCTACGATGGAATATGAGATCAGCATGCGTGATAGGAAGATACCGAATAGAGATGGACTCACGTATTGCCAGTCCGATGATATGGAGAAGAGACCAAGGCCTTCATTGTTTGTCGCTCCTCCGAAAAGTCTTGTCAGAGTTTCTCCAGTGGCACCGGTGGCATTCATCGACGCCAAACATGGAATGGAGACCGAGTTAAGCCATGGCCAGATATAAGCAGGCAGAAACTCGTACACGAACATTCCGCCCAGGCAGTACCAAAAGATTCGCAGTGGCTTTGAATCCTTCAGATTCGACCAATTCATTCCTTGCAGCGTCTTCACAGTCGGTAGTGTGCTCCAATATACGGACTCGACATGCCAGACAGTGATTGGACGTAGTAAGCCGCAAAGACCGTAGCCAAACAAGCCGATCGAGATGGTCGAGCAGATGACTGTAGCAGCCTCCAACGGCATGTTGTAGAACAGCTTCTGCGCGGCGAAGACCTGCGTGCTAGCAGCGGCGTTCGAAGCGGATGTGGCTGTAATGGAGCAGATGGCGTGTTCCTTCAGACTCCATGGTCTCGGGTTCAAGAATTTGACGACTTGAATTCTCAGGGGAAGCTTGGCGTCTCCGTTATTGCTCCTCCATCGGGCCTCGAGCAGGTCGCCACGAGGGAAGAGCTTGGACCAACCTTTACCAAGAAAGAAGGCGATGATAACGATGAAGGTACCCTGAATAGTGATCATTGTAGGTTTAAACTGCAAGAGATGTCAGTTGCGCTTGCAAGATGCATCAAATCCTGCGGATCGATTTACCATATAGATCTGATACATGACGGCATGGAACGCCGCCAGTCCAGTAGCCAGGAATACGCTGCGGAAAGTCAACGCAGGGTCGAAGTCGTCGCGCAACGGTAGGAGATGCGCTGATGCGTCAGCGCCCGTCTTGATGATAACTTCTCCATCATCGTTCTTCTCATCAATGCCAGAGCTTGTATCTGTGGTTTGAACCAGCACAGATTTCTTCAAATCTGCATCTGGCTCAACGGCAGGTAGATCTGTTGCCAATGCAGTCCTGGGGCGATCCTCGTTGTTCGTGGCTGCCACAGCTCGAGGCTTGTTGCCGACTGTGAAAAGATCGCAAGTCGATGCAGCGATTGTCTACGCAGAGACTTTGGCGGCTGTGGTTCTGATGTAGAAAATGAACCGCCTCAGCCGGGCAATGCCCTTTAATATCCTCACTCATGTCGTACTGCTAGGGTACTATCTCGCTTCGAACATTGAGCTCTTGACCACGGATAATTCTGCACCTGCCTCCTTGGGAAACACCATTGAGTTTTGGTGGCGGCCAGAAGGGTCAATGGAGCTCGCGTGTAGTGGCACGCAATTCTTAATGTTATCGTGTGCTCGTCAAGCTAGTATAACAAGGCCCTGAACGCCTATGGACTTCTGTGCGTGGTTTGGCTAGTGCGCCACATGGTTGCATATCACTAACCGTGGCCGCATGCCTGTGCGCTTGGAACTAGTCCAACATAATCTGTGAGCCGCAGAAGAAGACTGGGTAAGCGGATAAGGCTAAGAATGTGTGGAGCCTCTACATACTGGCGCTTGGTTTAGCGAGGTCTTTATCGGCATTGTCGCGATGCGAATGTACTCATTGTCCATACAGCATCTGCCCACCTTCGTCTTCCAGTGCGTCTGATCCGACTTATGCGGGAAGCCATAATGGCGTGCTGATTTGCGGTCCTTCATGCCCCACGGAATCCGAATATACGTTTGACGACCGCATGCTGTGATGTGGGACTGGTGTGGGGATAATCGTGCACAGAGCAGCACAGTGTTCCAGCGTGGTGTTTTCGACGTATCGATAAGCGCACGTACGTTTTCGCCATCCAGGCTTGTGAAAGCTTATACACCTTTTGGTGTTCTTGACAGGCGCTACTGAGGAACTTACATATTCGAATTTGCTCTGCATCCCGAAGATGCCCGGATTCATCGGGCTGATTGTTCTCGGCGGCATTAGATAGGGTAACACCTGCGATATGTAGGCGCGCCCCGTCAGTCCCCGTGGTGCCGATGAGCTGTGGTAGCCATGTAATTGAGAGAGCACCAAGAGATTGCGACCAGCGTGAGTGGACGGTGCAAAGCGGAAGTCAGTGATGTGTACCTAGCCGAAGATCGTTCAAGTATTGCTAAAGTAGAGGATACATTAGTAGGGAAGATTAGTATCAAGTTATAATCAGAAAGGGATAGTACGAAGATGGTAGTAAAGAGCAGTATACTAGTAGAGGTGAAATTTACTCTAAGAATAAAACCAACCTAGCACTTGACCGCTTCGACTGTTGCATACGATTGTAAGGCAAGGGAGCCTCCTAGAAATGGATACATACATATGTACTAGCAAGCTAGCTGGAATTCAGGACCTTGCATTTTTTTCTGCAAAAGCTTCTTGCGATCAGAATTAATCATTCTCAATTCGCAGATAACGAACTGTACACTTGCTGCAAATATCTGATCGTATCAGTACCAATTCCGAACTCTTCCGCTGCAGAGTTACCTTCTGTCAAGATACTCAAACCCCACGTGGTGATACATACAAGATGAGAGTGGCTAGCAGCAGCTAACCCGTCATCTTTTAGTCCATTTGAAAGCTCAGGTCTGGTCTCTGTGCTGATCGCGCGGCCCAGATCCCCGTCGCTTGGATGCTGAAGAAAGCGACTACGGTCCAGAATCGGGATCACGGACACACAAAGATGGGACACCAGCTTTTGCAGCAGGTTGGGCGCTTTGGCCAGGTATGCGACTAAAGACTCTGCAGTGTTGTTTCGCGTGAAGTCGCTCGTAGTATACAAGAGTTTCAGGGCCAGCAGATACGTGCATATATATTGGCCGAAGACAAAAGCTTTCTGGACCAGAGGTGCGTCACTGGGCCTCTCAAAAAAGCCATGCGTCAGGGGAGCGTCTGGAGAACAGAGTCCTTGGGACGCTTCATCCCTCAATCCTTCCAAGCGCTGGCACAAGCTTTGAGCCCGAGCAGCGTATGAGGGTGCTTGGGCTTCTCCTCGCGCGAAGAGGTGAGGTTCAGTGCTTGACAAGTGAGAATTTGACTTTCTAAGCACACGACCAGCTGCAAGATATGGTGTATGGAATGTACTATGTTCTCGTGTGGAGGGCTTATCTCAGGCAGCTTGGAGAGTGCATCTTGTTCAACACTTCCGTCGTCGGACCACAGTGCTTCCAGTAACAGATGGCCTCTCGTTGCTATGTACAGCGATTGCGAAATACCAGAGTCGAAAGCCGCCGGACCTCGGTGCTGAATCAACGCGAGAGCGCCTTGCAGGTGAGGGCGAGCATGGCGGAACGCGGTATTCTGACGGCGAAATTGTTGGGCAAAGTCCAAGCAAAGAATAGCTAGAAGCGTTTCGTCCTGCAAGCGTTGTTTGGGATCGGACAAAGCCACGTTGACGGCCTTGATAGTAGCTAACTCGGTCTCAGCGACTAGAGGCTGCAAATACTCTTGAATGTGATGCGCGGTTGCCACCTTGAGCGCCATGACGGAGACAGCGACTGAAAGGGCAGAAGAAGGGCGGGCCGAATTGTACAGAGGCAGGATGTGTTCAAAGTACTCATTGCCAAGCGGCCACTGTTGACGCGTTGGCAGTACACATTGCCGAAAGAAAAAGGACGTCGTCACATCGTGCGGATGCGAGCGCAAACGAGGCGAAAGAGTGGGCGATTTGGGAGCAGCCCGCCTGGCTTGACGTGTGAAGACGGCTCTGCTCTCGTCTTTGAAGACCACGCCGCCGGCGTCGCTGTAGCCAGGGCATGTCTGGCCACGCACCACGCACCTTGCGCAGGCAGGTCTCGCTTTGTCACAGCCAACGCGCCGCTCTCTGCATGTCTGGCAGCCAGCGCTGGGGCCACAGTTGACCATCGCGGACCCCCCTAGAAGGGCGAGCTGCTGCACATGCGGCTCTTGTGGAGAGACGCAGCATCTGTATGGAGAAGCATCAAGTTGGTAATGGTCGTTACTCTTGGTCGAAGAAGGATGAAGTTATTGCTCGCTCAGATGCGTGTGAAGTGTAAAGTGGGTCCCGCGCTATCTCTTTTCGGTAGAGGTTGCGAGCCGCTGGCACTGCGGACGCAATTTGAGTCAGCACCAAGGCACTTCTGTCAGCAACAAAACACTCCGAGTTGCGCTGCGTACCAACCCCCCAGACTGCTGGTGCAGCAGCACAATATCGAGCGCCGGCTCCTGCGTCGATCCACGGCCATTCATCGATCGCGTCGCAAAATAGAGCCAAGTCGGCTAGCTCAGGCTGCCACAGCTCTGCCAGACCATGTCGTTTGGCGTCGATTTCGCTGGTCCTCAGCGCGTATAACACACAGCATGTGCCATGCGCTGAGTGATCCATCACAGTAACTCCATTCCAGTGCAATCATCCGTCGCTGCATCTTTTGATCATTCCGCCGGCACGACATATCATGGCACGCGCTCCATCTTCTTCCCGCAGGCAGTCTGGCGCCTTCGGCATTTTCGCCGTGGCTGTCTTGTTGGTCGTCTGCTCAAGCTTCTCCATCGGCCTCACATTCGCTACATGCTATAGCAGCCTCTGCGTCGAGAAGTGGTTCCCTACTCAGGCTCGGATCCACATCGCTGTGTTCTACGGCGGCATCGGCATCGCGGCGGCCGGTCTTGCTGCTTGGTCCCATTCCAAAGCTATCAGGTCAGTCTCCAGTCGTCACATCCTCGACGCACCAATTCCAGTACTCGGCATAAGACTATCTGTCGGCGGAGTATCATTGTCATTATGGATCCTCGCCATCACATTATTGACTACCGCTTATTGGCCGCCCGCTGAGCACGCATTTTGGTATGCTAAGGGGATTCAAGCGGACTGGACACAGTACATGTTTCGTGTCACATGGGCTGGTGTGACAGGCCACTGGTGCGACATTGTATTCGGACTAGTGTTCTTACCTGTCGGACGGGACAGTATGCTCTCCAAGGTATTCGGAGTACAGGCATCAGCATTGCTGCTCGCTCACAAGTTCCTGGCCTGCGCGCTCTGCCTGTTTGGCCTGATACACGGCTTACTCTATTACGTACGTGCGACTTGGGTCGATTCATCCCTGCATTTCTCTTACTGACCTGGCTCCAGTCTTTCCTCGCCGCATATGTTGCCAATGCATCTAGGGACAACGTCCACAATGCCTTCAATCCTGACAATCCTTACTACACCTGGAAGCAGATCGAAGACAACATCGGACCATATGGCTGGTTCGTCCTACCCACAGGAGCTTTCGTTGGTATAATCTTGATCCCCGTCATGGTCATCACGGCGCTTCCTGTCATCCGAAGAAATAGCTACAACACGTTTTACTACATCCATATCATCTTCGCGCTGATCGCCTTGGTGCTTTCCTGCTTACACGCCAGCACCAACTTCTACTTCATCCTTCCAGGCTTGCTACTCTGGGTGTATGACTGGAGCCACCGGCTGCAGCATGGTCTCTGCCATAAGCAGACAATCGAAGTGGAAAGCGCCAGCAATGACTGGTACCGCATGCGACTTCCACAGACTCCCAGACCTGCGATCAGCGATACTGCAATCGCAGAAAAAGGGCTTTCACCACCCCTTCATGGTTCTACACCGTCTCACCCTCTGGAGACTTACTACATTCGTCTGAGCGCGGTCAGCAAAGTACAGATCCACCCTTTCACCGCAGCAGCGACTGCAACATCATCCTCTGGCCCGAGCTTGCTGTTCCAGAAAAGTCCGTCGAGGAAACAAGACGCCAAGAGCCGGAAAGAGTGGACTTGGCAGCTGGGAGCGATCATTGATCAGAATGCTGAAGATAATTTAATGCAATTAGAAGTAAGCCGTTCCCAAATGTGGACAATAGCCTTCAATACAGCAGCTAACCTGCGCACAGGCTCGTATCGAAGGTCCGTACATCACCTCTGTCCCTGAGCTCTATGCCGCCAACTGCGTCCTCGCAATTGTAGGCGGAACAGGGATCACTGGGGCCCTCTCACTAGCCGACTGGTGGCTCTCCAGGCAGGACACGGTCTCTCCGCACAAAAAACATCTCCGAATCGTCTGGAGCATCCGACATGCGAAGACTGCCGATATCGCCGAAATTCACGCGCTGCAAAGGCGTCTCCAAAGCGTGGAGCAAACACTGGCTAATTTGGAGATCCACGACTCTTCACTATCAGGCCGCTTACGACCCAATCTCGTCCTGGACAATTTCATGGAAGCACAAAGGAACACAGAAGGCGGGAGGACTTTTGTATACATATCTGGGCCGGCGGGTCTTGCTGCTGGCGCTGAAGCTGCTTGTATTGAACAGCAGAAACGGCTCCGGGCCAAACACGGGCGAGGCGCGAATGATGAGATCAGCTGGCACAACGCTACTTACACTCTATAGTTATGCCATAATGCTGGCTGCTAGCAGAGCGCTACTTGTAATGATCACTAACCAGCGGATGTGGGATATATGACATAGCGGTGTCAACATTCCTTCCTCTTCATGCCCTCATATATATCGTCTCCAATCCTTCCGCAGGAGCGCAAGGCTCTTCTTTGCTCCCGTCGTTGTTACGCGAAATACTGCAATGATTGGGGAAGTGGTAGACGTGCCTGAGCATGCTATTAAAACATCACACGACTCGAGAGTTGACCCCGCGAACGCACGACCCAGGCGGCTGAAGCATGTTTAGAGAAGTATTTTGCACGCTTTGCAACCAGTAGCTGGAAGAAGCTTTTTGAGAGAAACTCCCCAAAGAAATTACCTACTTGTCCAATCCAATCAACTTTACTCTTCTCGGGCTGTTCACCGTTCGATATGTGCCATCCTCACATTTTCTACCCAGTCACATTCCTCTGCAAAGCAGCATAGGTCGTCTCGTCAATTTGAGTGACAGCGCCATGCCTCAAACCCGTGGGCGTCAGGGAAGGCTCGCAAGGGTTATACGGAACAGAGAAGTCGCGAGTGAAATAACACTCGTATCCAGCTCCACTGTAATTGTCTTCCAACAGGTAATACTTCGCCGGATCGAGGATGTCTTGGTAGGAAGCCGGGCCTTCGCGGAGCTGGTCGACCGGGACACCAATACGTGTCCACGTGCCAAACAGTCCAGTGTCAGAACGCTCTGAAACAACCCGCTTCACCTGCTGTGTGTCGCTCAAGTAGCGGATATAGGATGTGCCCCCAAGGTATTGTATCTCTTGATCGATCACGGTAGAGGAAATGTCGGGGTTCCAGCGCTGAGGGGAAGTGAACGTCGAAAAATCATCCGTGTGCGAGTAATATATGAAGGGTCCCTGAGATGGTCCAGTATGGGCAGTATCAGCCTCATCAAATACCACAGAAGACCAGAACACGGCATAGGAGTTGCGTTCTACATCCCACGTAGCGGAGGGTGCCCAGACCTGAGGTAGTCAGTAGGGAACATCAGTGGGTGACCGCACTTTTGCACATACGTAGCCTGCTGTTGGTGGCATAAGCTCAACCAAACGCTCTTTCGACCAAGTATATCCATCGGCCGAAGAGTCCCAAACGAAAATGCTTCGGGAACCGGTTGCTTGCGCAGCGCCCCAGTTGGTCTTGCCAATATCCAAATCTGTCGCTAAGACAATATACTAGAGAGCCGAGGTTAGCCTCAGCATCCAGCCTTCGTGATACCAATGCGGTCTCAGCGAACCTTGGACTTATCTTGCGCACGAAAAATGTACGGATCGCGCGCACCACCAGTTCCAGTTGTAGGTATCAAAGTTGCTGCACCTCCGTTCAGGGCCTGAAATGTCGTAGGCTTGTCCGAAGGTGCTGTCAGCAGGAAGACTTGTGGGACATCGCCCTTGAAAGCCGCTGCCAAAAATCCTGCTGCGGCAGATTGTTCGTTGGAAACGCTTTGAGGTAGGGCTATTGTAAGAGCTCCCAACCACAGCAGCAAAGCAAATTGAAGCATGATGGTAGATTATTAATGATATCAAAATTGTCTCGAAGACGGAATTTGCGACTGTTGATCTGGAAATCACTGTTGGGTGGAGTATTGTCTAAGTTGGCCACGGTCGCATGGCGTGGTATTTGTAGCCATTCTAGCCGGTGCTTGGATGAATTGAATATCATGTGGAGCCGGCGCAATAGTTGTTACAAGGCAAATTGTAAGGTAGAATCATAATGGGACGCCCCGAACTCATTAGAAGAGACAGTAGTGGAGCGACGCAGTACGCCATCTAGCTAAACCCACATTCTGCTTGCATTGTACATTTGAAAACAACAAGATCGCGGTTATGAGCGGGTGCATTGCAGATCAGTGCAAGATTAAACTAGCGTCTAGGCCGTTTGCATCTCGTGACAGGAGAAAACGGGCTCAGGCGAAGTTTGAGAAGAGAGATACGACAATACGACAACAGAAGAGTGATCGCCAAGAATGGCAAGATACCTCGGAGGTAGCAAACCTTGTGACCAGGCTCAATGGTCAAGAATTTCGTGAAGTCGTGCAATAAGGATCTTCGGTATCTGCAAAACCTGATCCCATGCGGAAGACCACATGTACGAACGACATTGCTAATGGCAGAAGAAGAGCACGTAGTGAGAACAATCGATTTTCGCACGACCGGAGGAAGTTTGTTCATCCCAAGTGTGGGGGGTTGATGTGGGGGTGGGGGTGGGCAAGGCGGAGTACAGCTCCCAGGGAGGTAGGAGCAACGAAAGTTTGGAGCAGATCCATCGCCGAGTCGGTACTTAGGCTAAGGTGTCATTCGTGATCCTGTCCCGGCAGTCACAAACTATCGTAACACCATGTGGAGCCGGCGCTAAAGGGTAGGAAACATATCAGCCTGAAGGAAGGAGGATAGACTTGTGCCAAGCTTTGAAGCATGTCGGTAATGCTCACAATACTCTCGAATAGTGACGAACAATAAACGCTGCGTGCAACCTCCGGTTCGGTATTGCTCATTGCCTACCACTATACTACCTTCTGTGAGCCGAAAAAGTTGTGCTAGACTAAGGAAGATTGTGGTAGTGGCAGAGGGGTGGTTAGTATTGGTTCAAAGCCACCTAGAATTTGTGTAGAGGCATTACTGGTAGGAGGAACGGAAGTTGGCACATGCGTCGAACCCCACGGTCTTATAATGCTTCGATATTACCCCATCCAGGCACTTCTGTTACGCTAGCTTGTATCTCTGCCTTCATGACAATGCCAAAGCCAACCCGCCTTCCAGCATCTGTCTCAATGACGTCAAGATCGTTGGCCAGCCTTTGAAATTTGAACCTTCCAATCAATCCAAGTAGCATGCACGCCATCACTGCATGCGTGTAGTGCTGCCCAGGGCATTTGTGGGGGCCTTGACCGAATGTCATGAAGGCAAATAAATGACGCCGTGGTTGGTTGGCGTGGGTACTGTTCTTCAGGGACCATCGTTCGGGGTCGAATGAGTTTGCATCCGGTCCCCAATGTGCAGGATCACGATTAATTGCAAAGACCGGCCAGGTCAATATTGTACCCTTTGGAATTGGTTGCTCAAGGACTGTCGTGGGCGAGATGCAGACTCTTCCCCGGTGGGAAACATTGGGGTAAAGCCTCAACACTTCGTTGACTACGCCGGAAAGGTAAGGAAGCGAGCTCATATCCTCCCATGAAAGAGTGGCCGGAGCACTCGGGAAGCGTATGCGTATCTCGTCGCGGAGACGATCCTGTATCGAGATATTGTCCGGGTGTGAAAGAGCGTATATGGCCCAAGACAGCTCGTTTGAGATCATCTCAAATGACGCAGCCATCGTCGTCATCGCATGCCTCAGAAGAGCTCGCTCCGAGAGATGTGTATGTGCCTTGTGTAGCAAGCCTTGCAAGATGTCCGGGGATGGTGCAAGTCCATTCGAGGAAGACCCTCCGCTTCGTATTTTTGCCAGTCTTGCCTCAAGTGTTTTCCTAACCAGTGCTTCCATCTTCGATATGTCGATTCCCAAAAATGTGCTTACAAGCATAACAGCTCTGCGCTGCAATGGTTCCGGACAGATTTGTAAAAGCTTCAAGTACAATGGAGATTGTTCGCCCCGTTTGAAAGGACGTTGATATTCTTGAACAAGTGTTTGGCCGGCATTGCTTATCACATCGACATCGAGGGCGAAGGCGGCCTGCATCGCAGTGTGCAGAGACGCAGTCTGGAAGAAGGCATTGATTCCAACGCGGCTCTCCGTTGATACTGTCTGGGACAGGCTGTCGCTTGCCGTAAGCACGCAATTCCATATCTCAGGATAGAGACGGCGAATTGCTGTATCGTTGAAAGCTGCAATGGTGTGTCTGCGATGAGTCTAGGCAGAGCGTCAGCGATTTTACGGCACAATGCTTCAGCAGGTCACCTTACCTTATGCCGATCTCCTTTCGACGTGACTAATCCACTGACACCTGCTGGATTTTGTACGGCGGCTAACCAAGGCAATTTGACGAACTTGTGTGCTTCCCTCTGCAAGACTTCATTGAGTGGTTTTGGTTTCGTCATGAGTAGTCGCTCCTGATTCATAAAACCGAAATACCGCAGCAATCCATCGTTCGGCGTTTCCTCCATCCATCTCTGTAGCTCGAAGGCACTTGGCTCATGGAATAAGCGCAGTGATAAGTGGCATTGTTGTGCTCTTGGTAAATTGCGGAATGTGCTCAAGAGGTGTCTCACGAAGATCAGATAAATGACATAGCAAGTGATGCTCGCGAAAAGGACAGCGATGGCTAGCATCGTTTTGCAAAGCGTGATAGAGGAAAAGCTGCGAGATCAGAAATGAAGCAATGACATCTAGATAGGCTGGATCCAAAGTTAATGTCTGTGAAGCTGGCAAACGATCGTTGATCCGCAATAGTTTCACTCGGCAATGCGAGCCGCATCAATCACATTGCAGGTGTGCATATCGGCATTCCATATATGTACGTGCTCCGCCCATAGATTAATGCGGCACATGCACTGTTCAAAATAGGATTGTCTTGCAAGTGTGGACGACGACGGCTTTCGGGCGAGCCCCGCTTACCGGCCCAGCAGGAAGACTTGCATCGCTTTGTGAACAAAGCTGCTTATATGTGTCTCGGATGAAGCGAGACCTTGCTCGGAAAGCCGGTTCGATCAGGCACCAGCTGGTCAAGAGCGAACACCTCCAATCACCAATTTCACCATAGCTAATCATTTGCGCTAGGTGTTGTCTACATGCAGGCAGTGCAATTTCAGTTCACCAATGACAGGTGTGAGCTTCAAAGACCATATCACACCATGTCCGGCAGCTGATTTTACGGCTCACTGGCCAGACACTACGCATGCAGGAGCGTTGGGCTGCAGAATATACGTCGAAGAGAGCCCGAAGATGTAAGAAATCATCGCTAAAACCTGATTGCACATGTCATGTATGATTGACATCTGCTGTGTCTGATCGACGTTGCAGCTTACTTGCAAACGACCTCCACTCTGGAGCTCTTAAAAGATCTTCTGTCATCTGCGTCTGCGAAGCGGACAACAACGAGCAGCATCGGCGCAATGACGAACAATAATGATCTGCAAGGTCAACAGCCTCGAATCGCAGCGACGATTGCGACCTTTTGCCTCTGCATTTTTCTGGCGTCTTTGGACGCAGTGATCATCGGCAATGCCCTCCCTGCCATTGCAGAAGACCTTGAGGCACCACCAGGTTTGTATGCCTGGGTTGGTGCAGCCTACAATATGGCATGGGCAAGTCTGCTGCTTACTTGGGGAAGGATATCCGACATCTTCGGACGGAGGCCTGTGTTGCTGACAGGGGCTCTCGTCTTCTTCGCAGGGAGCATCATCGCTGCCGTATCACGGTCCATCGCAGTGCTAATTGTTGGCCGCACTGTGCAAGGTCTTGGCGCCGGCGCTTGGATTGTAACAATCAGCGCTTGCATAACTGATCTGTTCAGTCTCCGGTAGGCACGCCTGTTTCTCTATTACAATCGGTTGACTCACTGACAAGTTTTTGCAGCAAAAGGACACTCTTTTACGCCATATCTGGGGCGACGATGGCTTTCGCGGCCGCCATTGGGCCTTTGCTTGGGGGTGCCTTCTCCCAGATCCGTAATGGGGGATGGCGGTGGATATTCTGGATCAACTTGCCTCTTACATGCCTGGCAGCGGTACTAATGATGCTATTCCTGAGGCTACAAAATCCACGCACGCCTATAGTTGCCGGCGTACGAGCAATAGACTGGTTGGGCACAATTCTCGTGACTGGAGCTGCAATGATGCTTCAGCTTGGGTTGCAATTCGGTGGATCCTCACACCCCTGGCTTTCAGCGATAGTGATATGCCTGTTGGTCTTCAGTGCATTGGGATTTGCATTGTTCCTAGTTTTCGAGACTATGATCGCGCGTTCCCCGATCATGCCCGTGAGCGTTCTACGTGATCGATCGGCCGTCGCCGTACTCACAGTCGTCTTCGTGCACGGCTTCTTCTACATCTCTTGCATTTACTATATTCCTCTTTACTTCCAGGTTGTCCTTGGCGCCAGTGCAATCCAGGCAGGAGTCTGGATGCTTGTTGCTGCCCTGGCAATGCCCGTCGCCACAGTTGTGAGCGGTATATTCATGAATCGCACAGGTCGCTTTCGACCGGTCATCTGGACAACATCGGCATTCATGGTTCTTACTCCTGGTCTCTTCATCAACTTTCCTGCCCATCGCAGCTGGTCCAGGTTGATACTTTTCCAGTTGGCAGGGGCGGTAGGACTCGGTCCGATGTTCCAGGCTCCCCTTCTTGCACTCCAAGCGACCGTGGGGCCAGAGGAGACAACATCAGCCAACTCACTGGTACTTTTCATGAGGACAATCGCTTCTGCGGTGGGCCTGGTCGCAGGACAAGCGGTTCTTCAGAGCTCACTCCCTAAAGCAATTGGAGGACAAGGCATATCTGTACAAGACCTAGTTTTCGGGTCTGGAAACGGACTCTCTGCTTTGGGCATCGAAGAGCAGGTTCTCGTGCGGGAGGGCATTATTGAGGCTTTTCGTGACATGTGGACCATGTATACGGCAGTAGCGGCGCTTGGTCTCCTCGCGAGCTGTTTCATCAGGCGTCAGGAGCTCTCTAGGGAACATGTCGAGGCAAAGATTGGACTAGGAAAGGGTGGTAGCGGAACGGAGATTTCTCGTACGGGCAGTAAGAGCTAAGACACAAAGTCTTCAAGTCAAGAAGCCAGAGCGGATCATAGCTACGGTGTGCTTAGCTAGCAAGGATTCGAACAATGCTCAATATCTTGTTACCATACTCACATAGAGGCTGGCGAAGCGTGTAGATCATGTAATTGTTCAGAAGGACCAGATCGCCTCCTACATTTCCGCCACTATGGCTTTTCCTGTTATTACACTTCCGCAACTACCTCAATTTTTCTACACTTCTGCCAGTATTTTAATCAAATTTTGATCTGAATCGATTATTTGTATACATTCAAACCAGCCTACGTACGTTTATTCAATATATTTACTAGCCTACGTTCACCAGCCTACGTGCGTCTATTCATTGTTTCCGGAAGTGCCTCGGCCAACGACAACTTATCCTTCTCTCCTGTGCTGCCTTACTTAGCAATGCGCTGTCTGCCCGCCTCCGTAATTCTTAGGCCACAGCTGCCTACACACGTTGGTGCTGTCGGGCGCCGTGATGCAAATGATATCGTTGCTGCAGTATTCGTACGGGCTGTAATGCTCGGGGTCTGTGTTGCCTTCGTACACGCAATAATGGACAGTGGACCACGACGCGACTTGCGTCGAGAATTGGTAGTCGTTGTACATCGCCTTGAGCTGTGCCTGGGCCGGGCTCGAAGCAAACGCCTCCCCTCCGTCGTTGCCGACGATTGAGATGCTACATCCGCCATGGGTGATGGTGTGGACTGCACAATTCATTCCGATGAGGGGACTTTCGCTAGAGATCGCCCACTAGCTCGAATATGCTGTAGGAAAATTGCCGAGCGAAGGCAGGTTGTTGACCAAGTACGAGCAATCATCCTGGTTGGGGCTACCGTACGAGCCGCCGTTGAAGTCGTTGCTGCTCGTGGAGCAGATGCCGTACTCGGACAAGTAGCCGTCGGCCGCCACAAGCGTTGCGGCCAGAACGAGCGGGCTGAAGATACGGATGATGTTCGACATGACAGTGGGTAGGGTGGTACGAGTGGAATGCTAGGAGGATGGTTGTTGAGATCAATGGGATATGGTGAAGCAGCGACAGATGGAGGGTGTTTTATACCACAGTGGCGATCTGGCTTCTGTTACTTTTGCTTCACTGCTACTCCTTGGACGCACACGTGCGTCAGTGGCGCGTGTTCCAGCTATCCGGCTGCACCGACTTCGTATTGACGACAAGATACGGAGGAGTTAAGAGATCAAGATTCACACAGTACTTCGATAACTGCGTCAATAGTACAGTAGCTTGTAAGCTAGAGACGCCGGAGCCGATGAAAGTACTATCTAGTCCCACCTTGTCGAACATCGTGGTTAATATAGTGGGTTTCCCGCTTTCTCTAGACGCTCCTACAGTTGGCTTAGTAGCTGGGTAGACTGTTCTTCAGATCCTGAGGCAAATAAAGTAAAGAGTATATCGTCAAGTTTGATCTATAACACGTGGCTGTCTCCATTCAATGCTGTTGGGACCCGCCGTCTTAATAAGGTAGTCTTTTCTAGGACCCTTTCTCCGTAGTAGATAGCTAAGCCTTGTAATGGGCGAGTCAAGAATCTCGCGACCTGTGTGATAACCAGCATAACCTTTACCCGTATTGCCGACGATGATGTGAATTGTTCTAGAGCTGTCTTTCGTTGCATTCAAGCTTTTCCCACGCAACGCTGGTCAATCAGGTCACCCCATCGTGCTAACCAATAGCAGCCAAATCGATCACCAACTATGACCACAAGCGGATGTCAAACCCTCGTATTGAAGCCTCACGTGTCGTTATATCCATACGCGATGTACGACTTCGTCATTGCTCTGCTCCTTCGCTCCTTCGAGGCATGCTCTTGACCATGCAATATCAGCTACAGACCGAGTTAAATGCCAGATTCTCGTGTTGCCAAGTCTTCCACGGATACGCGACACCTCCGATCTACGACCTCGTCAATTTTTGCTGATCTGGATTTTCGATCGTATAAGACAAAGACTATAAAGAAATCCCATTGTGAGTTGATAATGTCACTAAAACTTCAATTCCAACACGTCCCGATTCCGTGAGGAAGCAAATCATCAACTAGCCGAATTCTGATTATCAGATTACTCCAGTAAATCGAACATTCCTGCTAATAAACCCAGTGAAGTAGGCTAACAGAGTCCGCATAAAGTCTTTTAATCACCGAACATGAAGTTCCTCCTCGCCGCCTCGAGCATAGCCATGCTCGGCTCGCAGACCAATGCCCTTTACCTGTGCTTATTCCAATCGTCAGTGAAGTACGCCGTGGGCTCGGCCACCTACCCTGAGCCAGTATGTTTCGCGCGGGCGGTTTCGTCCTTCTCCGACGGCACCGCTAGCGCTGGTGATGGTGCAGTCGTCGGAAATAGTTGCAATGCCGTGATCGAGCAGCACACGAGTCAAGGCGGTGGATTCTGGATCGACAATCATAACATAAACTACGAGAAGAATGGACAGCATTACTACTGCAACCCGGGTGAGTGTCCCTCTATCGGCATCGGCCAGGATTGCGGTTGTGATTCTGGGAATGGAGCACCGGCTTAGTCAGTCAGCACTTCTCTAAAGCACCAGGTGACAGTGCTTGTGGCATGATGTTTGTACTTGCTACTTTCTTACTTGGGCAGTCTTGCCTTGCAATATGCCACTGGTTTTGAAGGGCCACGAACATATTGTTTTCATTGTAGTAGGTAGTAATCGTAGGACATCAAATACGTCTTTTGAATGTTACCACCAGCAGACAAAATTCCTAATAGCATTTACATAGTGTTGTCACAACCGGAGAGCACGGCTTTCTCCTATTCCGCGACGGCTCCATTGAAAGTGTGTAAGATTCGTGAAATGCCGGTCCATGCTATCAACATCGATGTTGACCTTTTACAACGACCATATCTTACAATGTGCAACAATACTACACAACGTTCCCAGATTGAATGTCTCGCTCAACCCTTCCCAATGCCGCAGAAAACAGCGTCTTCGAATAAAGGGTATGGAATGTCTTCAGCCAGCCCTCATTCCTTGTAACATCCGCAAGAGGATCACAAGCAAAACATTCCAATTTGAGTGTGACTTGCGTCAACCCATTTCTCCGGACAGAGAATCTAGGGCATCCAGAAAAATTCCGCTCGTCGGAGCCAAAAGCCAGATCCACGAATGCAGCATCGCCCTCGACACGGAAGTCAACAAGATGAATAATGCCAAAGAGAATCGAGTACAAGTTCGGGAGAGAAGATCCGGGTATGTCCGAAACCGACCAATATGACTTCCCCGGCGGGACATCACGAAGCGCTACATGGCAGTCAGAGCCGAAACAATCCAGCATACATCCATCCGCCATCAAGCATTCCACCCGAGAACTCACCTGAAAACTCCCCAACGTCTATTCGCACTATCCTCAAACCAACTCCTTCGGGCCAGAAGATCCAACTCCCAAAGAACCCTCTCACCAAAGAAGCAAGCAGAATCTCGCTCGGGAAACTCTCCGCCAACCGCATTGGCAGTTCGATAGTTTGTTCATAGCAGTCTGCAGTCCCTCCGAAGCTTCGAGGATTGACGAGCTGTCGTATCGTCTTCGATTGTGAGAATCCCGGCGTCATGCCATCTTGGAAGCGGATTTGGCGATAGCGGGAGGGCGAGACTTCGCTGGCGACGGCGGCTGTGTAGGAAAGGGTGAGAGCGGAGCCGGCCCAGAGAGCGATTTGGCGCAAACGCAGCATGGTTTTCGCGCGTGGCTGCGAGTCTCGTAAGATGCTTCTGTATTGATCTCTTGTTAATGGGGCCGAAGCCGGGAGGTGGCGCTGTTCTCAAGTTGAAGAGTGAAGATACGTGGGTAGAGTAGAAGCGTCTATCTTGGGCTGACCCGTGGAAGTTATTAAACCTAGTCTTTGTCATAATCTGGAACGATACTCCATGTCGTTGACAAATAAGTGCAACCGCGATAGCGAGCTTTAGCAGTGAGTCACGGTCATATCCATTGTTGTTGACGGGAGTTTACGGATGTTTGGTTTCAGCGGAGGTATCGAGGAATACCAGCGCGGAAGCCCGGTGGCGCCGTCAATTAGAGTGCGAGATCACGCGCGCGTGCATATATCATGCTGAATCCTTCGGTTGAGCGGCAGAGAGAATGCTGATACCATTGTACGATCCTGTCTGTCGATGGCAGCTTCGTAGTCCTGACGAGATTTAGAAAGGTAATTTAGATTTCTCTAAACCAAGTCCCACAGGAAGAACAATAACCATCCACGAAAGAAGATATACTGGCTAGCATGCACGCTAAAGCATACCATCCGCCGAAATATGCTCAACGCCACACGCCCTGCTCCAGCCAAAGCCCATCAATCCTCCCCCCAAACAGACTCCACTCAGTTGTTTAAGTAATTTCTAATAGCACCCTGCAACTTCGTAGCTCCCTCTCCAAGCATACTCGACAGGTTCTCCAGATCATCGCCAGCAGTGATACCAAACTTGCGCACAAAGTCCTTCGCCGCGGTCTCCAAGTCGCCGTAATCCTCGACACCGCCGGCGCCCTCCTCGTCCTCGGGACGGCCGAAGTAAGCGTTGGAAGAGATGGATTGTGCGCCCTCGAAGCCTTGCAAGCGAGTTTTCGCTTCATTTTGTGCGGACGGGTCGAAGGCGCCTTTGCCGAAGAATTCGTCGGAGGAAATGCCTTTCTGGACGCCGAACTTTTCGCGTGCGTAGCGTTGGGAGTCGTCTGTGAGATTAGAGTCAGTAGTGTGCTTTGCAAGTGTGTTGATCTCAGATCTCGACTCACCCTCAACTGGAGCTCTAGTCGTTGATCCAAAGCCCATAGTCTTGGCTTTGGGTGCAGCCGTCTTGACTCCACCGCCAACCTGGCCAAATCCAAGCTTGCGAGTGCCCATGGCCAACTTGTCCATCTCTTCGTTGCGCGCTCTTTGCGACCCGCTCCCGTAGTCACCCTTAGGCCGGGGTGGAAGGCCTGTGGGTGTGGGCTGAAAGATTGTGGGCATGGAGGGCTCAGGCTCAGGAGCCTTGATCTGTACTGGTGCCGGAGCGGTATCCTCATCGGGGTCGTAACCCAATCTCTCCTTCCTCTCTGCCTCTTCACGAGCCTTCTTCTCAGCTTCATCGAAATCGAGAGCATTGGCATCCACCTTCTTCGCTCCCAGCTTGGTCTTCTTTGCGCCAAGGATGTTGGATTTCGGCTTGCTGGAAGTTGTAGTCTTGCGCAGAGCGGCAGTAGAGGTTGTGCGTGCAGTAGTGGGGGGCGCGGGTTCACTGGCGGTAAGAGGGGATTTCGATCGTGCAGGGCCATTGCCGTTGGCGCCGAGGAAAGGAGATGCTGTCCTGTTGATGCCTGGGGTTCCTGTGCGCGAAGGCGGGTTGCTGGGTCTCTTGACGGCGGGCTTGTCCCAGGATGAGAAGAAGTCGTCAGGCTCGCCTGCAGGGGTGTTGGTGCCGCTGCCTTCGCTGGCGTCTGCTGCGTCTTCCACAATCACGCTTTCGGGGTTTCTTCGAACCGTCAGTCCTGGGCTTCTTGCCGTTCATACTCCCGGATATACGCACTTCTTCTGGTCTGCCTCAACTCTCCGCGCCAACTCATCTTTGTATTTGTTCGCTGCATTGCTGGTGTACTTTGTCTTGGGATCCTTGCTCGCAAGCGCCGCGGCTCCACCATGTGATTGGAAGTACTTGGTCGCGCTCTCATTGCCGCCAGTCTTCATACGTCGTAGCTGTTCCCATTGCCATTCTGCCCGAGTCAAGTCAGCATCCAAAAGAGAGGACTACATAACGCTGACCCGGATTGTCGACTTACGGTCGAGGTTTGTGCTTTTGACGAAAGAAATGTGCACACCAAGGTTACGGTGGTTTGCCGAGCAGTCCAGGCAGAGATAGATGGCAAAAGGAATCGAGGACCATGTCGGGTTCTTTGCGCCGCAGTCGAAGCAGATCTTATTGGCCTCCTTCCTCTTCAGCTGTGTGAAGATGGTTTGCGACTCGGTCTTCGATGCCATAGCCATGATGGGCAAAGGAAATCGTGATAGCCAGGTGTTGGCGTATCGGTGGCTGCAATTGTGACGTGGTGGAGGTTAAGGGTATGTATGGGGTGGGATTATGTTATTTAGTGCCGGGAGGAGCAGCGGAGGGGCCAGGCGCTTTGAGGCTTGTTGTTAACTTGCCCTGCCCGACGTCGTGCCTGTGGCTGGTGAGTGTGGCGCGAGATGTTCGATCTGTGGCTTGAGCAGAGCTCGTCATGGCAACAAGCAGGCTTCTGTGCTGTTTGGGCGGGGATCTTATAGCACATTATAACACCTGCACTGCTGGTCAAGCCATCACATACAGGCATCGCTCTGATCCTGCACCCTCTCGCAACACTTCAGCAATCAGGCAGAAAAATCCAAAAGACTGTCGACACACTCCGTTCCAGCCTCGAATCGTCTACTCCACTCGCTACGTCTACACCGACTGTTAGCCGTCGCGCTACCACTCGATCCACCACGAAAAATACCACGGCACACCCTGCTGCGACACTCGATGCAACACCTCCGCCTCTGTTAAGCTGTCGCAGCAACGGCCAGAATGGTCTATCCATCGCCACCACCGTCGCAACACTCCATCTTCACTCCAGTCCACGGCCGCAACGCACACCTCTTCCAGCCACCCGAATCGCAAGCTTCAGTCGCAACAACGCCGACCTACGCCAGGAAGTCCTCAGACTTTTTCTCCAACGGCGCTTCTAAAAAGCGCTCTAGACCGGATTCTTCCTACCATGAACAGCACGTACACGAAAACAAATGGAACGCTGCACCGCCGTCCTGGATCGCATCGACTCCGCACGATGATGATGTCTTCAGCAGTGGACAAGAGTCGTACCTTGTAAACGAACAGTACAGGTTGGCAGGTGGCTATGATACACCAGGACTTGTCGTTAATACCGACTTTGACCGGATCATTGGCCAGGACATGGAGGCTCGTCGATTGACGAGGGACAGGGAAGTGACATTTGGAAGCTCGGGCAATCCACTTCAAGGACCTTTAGCGAGGGAGCGTAATGGAATCCCACGTCTGCCAAACGCAATCGACGCACAAAACGAAAGCAAAGTCAGCTGGACAAGATTCGCATTCAGCCTCGTCGGCAAAGCGTTCAACTTCGGCACGAACGTCTTCAAGGGTTTCTACGCAGGCGGAGGACAAAGCTACGAGTTCAACGAGAAGCAAGACCATGCCGGTATTGTTGATCGGCATGGCAGCCCACCAACACCAGTCCCCGGCCAATGGCAAGGCGATGACTTCTTCGGCGACTTCGAGCAAGACAATCCCTCTTCGCCACCGTCAGCCAGTCTCCGCCCGCCCAACAAGCGTCGCCAGACCGAAAAGGATGAATGGGTCCTGATCGGCACACCAGACGCGAGAGGCCCGAGCCCGAAGCGCAAAGTCTCAGGAAATCAAGTTTCCCAAGCGACCAAACCCGCAGCAACACGACCAAGCGCCTCACGCGCCTCTTCTCGCCGCAGCCTACTCCCGACCGCCATTAGACGCCAGCCGTCTCACGTAAGCCAAGTTGGCAGCCCAGCAGCATTCACGGCTGGGCCCGATCGCCGAGCCTCAGTCGCGCATGTTCGCACACCCACCTCTCGACCACACTCCAGCGCCGGCCATCGCAGCAGCCTGAGCGCAAGTTCAGAGATAATGAGTCCCGAAGCCGAACGTTACAGAAAGCGACAAGCAAAGCAAGACCGCGTAGCTGACAAAGCGATCGGCAACATGAGCCGCCAACTGGAAGAATTGATCAGACAGGGCCAGGCAGCTCTGGGTACCAAGATCAGTGTGGAGGGCGACGTTGACGAGGAAATGGACGACATTTACGCCGGAGGAAGCAGGTGGTGAAAGGCTTCGCTTTCTCTCTTTTCTTTTCTGTTTTCCTTCGTGGTGCTGTATCCACAGCCGGCACTTGAGCATTATCTTATTACTGTCATTAGGCATTATAGCGCCCACACCTTTTCCTTTTCCTGGACGGAGTTCTTTTTGGGAGCGGTGGCATTCTCTTCTTCGGTGGCATAGGATGATATGATACCCGTCAGCGGTCAAAATTGGACTTTCGCTTTTGCTTCTCTCTTTTCGTATGCGTAGCTTTTTATTAATGGAATTGGTTCGATGAGCGCCGAAACTCGGTCATGATTATGAATCCGTTACAGCCTTCCTGTCCACACGCGTTGTTGAATTGATTGAGTTCGCTAACAGCAACAATTTTCTTGACAGTCGGCTGGCGACACGAAATGCAGGCATGGTGCAATGTTATACAGTGGAGAGAAGTGGATCGGTGTGGCGCAGTCGCAGGCCAGCAAGCCGGCGGCGCTTTGTCACAAGCCGACTTGGCCGATTGACAACTCTCACTTCTAGACCTACGAAAACTCTAGCATTAATCGATACAGCCACCATTCTCCTGCGCAGCGGTCAATACAAACGTTCGCATTCCCGTCGCCACTAGTTCATCGCTTCTACTGCACACCCGCCAGCAGAATCAGCACGCACACTCCTTCAACGGCTGGACTGCATTAACTAGGCATCTCCCATCGCCCTTACAGTGGTGCACACATACGAACATCTGAACATCAGGCTTGAACGGCAATACGAAGTCCTGTGTCTTCACAGGCTCACGTAAACACAACCGCAAAGATGGCGCAAACAGAGACCTCGATCAACATCCCCCAGCTCCTCGCCGTAGCACTAGTAGGCTTCTTCGCCATCCGCTGGTACCTCAACAAGCCCATATCATCCTCCACAGGTGGCAGCAGCAGTGGCAGTTCCTCTCGCAACCGCGCGGTCGATCCTGCGCAAATCACGCAGATCAGCTCAATGTTCCCACAACTTGATCGCCGCAGCATAGCCTGGGACCTGCACCGCAACGGCGGCAACGTAGCCGGCACATCAGAGCGGATCCTCAGCGGTCGAGGGTTGGACACGCCGCCTCCAAGTTACCAGCCGGCTCTCCCTGCGCAGGCCGCGCCGGCGACACAGACTGCCGCCAGGGTCAATGTGGGACAGCCAGATTTGATCACGAGGTACGGATTGCAGGGACGGATAAATGACAAGGGAAAGGAGGCGGTGAAGAGCGAGGAGGAGCAGAAGAAGGCAACGGCTTGGACGAGTGATAAGGCTGCGAGGGCGGAGGGTTTGAAGAGGAGGAGGGAAGAGATGGTTTTGGAGGCGAGGAGGAGGATGTTGGAGAAGGATGCTAAGGCTTGATGGGTTGGGCTGTCTTTTGGGCTGTCTTTTGGGCTGGTACGGGATGGATCATGCGATGTATAGCGAAATACTCAGTTGCGTTGATCGCCTTCTTTGCTAGGATGCACCTGAAGATTAGCGATTATGTGAATATGCTCATGAACTATAGAAATCTTCTGCTGTTTCGATCTACCACTGGCAGTTCATGCCCTGCTTGCCAGGTTGTGGCTTCGCACTAGCATGTGTCCTCAATGATCAACCACTCCGGCTAATCCGTATTCGTCCACAAGTAGACTTTCGTCTTGGCCTTGGAGATGTACATGTAGATTTCAAGCACACGACTCACCCCTCAGCCTTACGCCACGATCGCCTTCTCCACGCGGCGCTAGTCAAGCTTCCCGACCGCCGCATTCACATTCACATCCACGCTGGCACCAGTGAGAGCGAGTCCCACGCAATTGTCGCCGAAGCACCACAACGAGCAGTGCATCAGATCTTGCTGGTTGCCATACACCCACCCGGCGGCAGACCCTTTTCAACCGAGACCCGCCTGCGCGCGAAGACGAGGGCCGAAGCTTTCCTCCACTGGAACAACCACTTTCGGTGCGTCGCATCTTCTGCATTTTGGCACCGCTAAAGGCTGGTGGGCACGAAAGAGACGGCAAAGGAGCACAGGACAAGCAGCAAGGCAGAGTGACGGTGTAGATGTGCGCATGTCGCCAAGTCAAGAGGCCCGCTCTCAACACGCTCTGCTCACGAGCGCGCCCACGCTCCTCCCTCGTGTCTCACCTTCATACCATACACTAACATACC
Source organism: Cladosporium sp. BF-F (assembly GCA_030463185.1). Lineage (NCBI taxonomy): Eukaryota > Fungi > Ascomycota > Dothideomycetes > Cladosporiales > Cladosporiaceae > Cladosporium > Cladosporium sp. BF-F. The sequence goes on from JAMRMS010000011.1 coordinate 1,535,714, forward strand.
CACTCTCCAGCCTCTCCTCCCCCGACCATGCGATCAATGAACAACATGCCATCTTACGCCTCCCAACAAGCCCAACAGCAACCCGCCAGCGCCGCCGCGCGCCAGACACCTCGACTCCAGAACACCCAAAAGCCTGCCCTGGGCAATGGCGCAGGATGGGGATTCGGCCTGCCAAACAACTCTGCGGGAGGCAATGCGCCTGGAGGCTTTGCAGGAGCGGCGGCAGCTGGAGCTGCTCTGGGAAATGCCCCGGGATTGGGCCCGAGGCCGACGCAGTTGAGCGGGTTTGCTCAGGTCATGGGTGGTGGTGGATCGCAAGCGCCGATTGATATGAGGTGAGTTTGTCATGTTTCTGCGCGGGAGAGGATGAAACTCATTGGGCAAGCTGCGTGCTGTCAAAATGGATGCAAGATAATCGCAGTCGTGGTGGTTGTGCATGCAGCTCATCGAGTTGTCTGCTACAGCACTATGCGTGATACGCTGCCATTGCAGCTATGCTTGGTCTTCCCAGATGCTTGGGCAACACCGCATTGCTGGGCTCTCCCTGCTTCATCCTATACAATTGTACCTTGGGGCCGGCGATGACTACACCATCTAAGCTCTCGTAAGCGGACGTTCTGATTGCACGTACTGACTCTGAAACCAGCGATTTCCCATCTCTCTCCGGTGGCCCGCAACCAGCCAGCAATGCCGGTCAATCAAGCTGGAATAGCAACATCCTCCGTCAACCACCTTCACAACAGCAACAGCCTATCCAACAACGAGCACCTCAGCAGCCGCAGGCACCTCCGCCTTCTCAGCAGCAAACTCAACCACAGCAGCAGCCACAGCAGCAGAGAGTGCCATCCAGCACACTATCTCAACACTCAGTAGACCAGCAGGATGAGCAACAAGCTCAGCAGTCATCCGCAGATCAGTCGAATGGCGGAGGAGATGAATTCCCACCTCTTGGTGTGCGCACAAATGGCGACTCCTTCGACCAGGCGAACGGTCAGGGTGGCGTAACCCTTCATTCTCCTGACGGCTCGCAGACCCAAGGCACGGGGCAACAAACGCAGCTTCCATTCAGAGAATCAAACAATGCTCCTTCACAGGCACAACAGGCTCCCATAGGACACCCACTAACGCAGACAACATCGCAACAAGTGAGAGCCGACTTGTTATTCCTCTTTCAATCATTTAGCTAACAATCCAAACAGCATCAACCGCAAACCATACTCGCAGCTGCAAACCAACCCGCACCACCAACTGGAGGTGTCAAACGCTATGCGGACATGACCGAGCAGGAGCAATGGGGTCTCGAAGCCTTGTCAGCGGCATACGAAGCCCGCAAGAATCTCGAAAAAGGTCAACCTGTGGACGAGTCTCTTCCTCCTATCATGCGCTCGGCCATCTTCTTCGGTCAGGATCTGAGCGCATTAGGCATGGATCTGGACAGTATCGATCCGATATACCCCACTTTCACACCATTCCCTGCACCCAATTCAACCGGCAGCACATTCGACTTCCACGACCGCCACACCATACCTGACTTCCAGCTCCCTGGTGCCTACACAGTCAACAACGTCCCTCCACTGGCAGGGCGTGTGGCTGCATTGAGCGATGGTAAACCATCTTCTCGAACATCTTCATTACTACAAGCTAACGTTCCTACTAGAAACCCTCTTTTGCATCTTCTACCAAATGCCCCACGACATTATGCAAGAACTGGCCGCCCAAGAACTCACAGCCCGTGACTGGCGCTGGCACAAGCTGCTCCGCCAATGGCTCCAGAAAGACACCCGCGAAGCAAACACCAACTCCAGCATGCCCATCCTTGATCTCACCAACGGCGCTCCCATAGCCGTGCAACCCGTTCGCGTAAGCGAGCGTGTCGAGCGAGGCGTCTACGTCTTCTTCGACGTCATGAACTGGCGCAGGGAGAGGCGCGAATTCGTCCTCAACTACGACGAGCTCGATCAGAGATTCGCCATGGGCGGTGCTATTCAGGTCGCTAATGGAGGTCCGGTCATGCCGCCTGGTGGTGGTGCCCTGGGTAGCGTGCCGAGCGGCGCTGTGTCGCAGAGTGGGATGGGAAGCAGTGGTATCCCTGGTGCTGGCTGAGAGGATCAACTTTAGATATTCGCACGGCTGTTATGTACAATTATCATCGGCTTGTTGATAGTCCGACAGTCCAGAATTTTTCGAATTCCTGCTGCACTGCCCTCTCCTGCTTTCAATAACAGTGTTCATCATTTCTGACGATCATTGTGCCACGTCCATCACCGCTGGTGCATGTTGGAACACGCTTGTATTGTCATTTCGCTGGCGACAGTCACTAAAAGCTAACAAAAGAACAGGGTCTATTTAGCTATCTATGGACCCCTTCCCAAACCTAGACAGCATACCCCGCAGCAACAATATTCTTCTGTACCAAATCCTCCGTATCATCAGACGGATACCCGGAAGTCATAACGCCCTCGTAAAAGGTTCCCATAGCACCATTGCTGTTATCACCACCAATACCCAGGATAATAGCACCCTCCTTGCTCATCGGGTTGTACCCACTCTCATCGGGGCGGACGCCCGCATAGAAAGTCGACAACGAGCCAGAAGTGGCATCGCCACCACGGATAGACCAGTAGTTAGGCTCACCCTTGACGATGGCGGTAAGGAAGCGGTCACTAATGGACGGGTCAGCAGTGTTCTGCTTCGGGTTCTCGCCGGAGAAGAGGCCGTTTTCGAGGTCGGCCATAATCCATGGGCCGGAGCCGGTGCCGGAGCCCCAGAACGAATTGGTGCCGAAATAGATAGCTTCCATATGGCCATTGCCGGTGTCTTTATTATTGGTCTCAGCGTTGCCGTAATCGAAGCAGCAGGCGTCGTTATAGTGCGTGCCATCGATAACGGCGTACATGCCTTCGGGCTCGTCTCCGGTAGCGACGCCTTTCGTCTCGTCGTTGCGGTAGCCCATGCCGGGAGAGATGAAGACACCATAGGCCTTTTCACCTTTTAAGGTGACTGGCGCGGCTCCGGCATCAGCCGGAAGGTCATAGCCGTTTGGACCGGTGCCTGATGCGGCGCCCCCAGGTGGTGCCGGTGTGAGGTTATTGCCTTGGCCGGATTGATCGTAGATGGTGGTGATCGTGCATCCAGTGTTCGAGCAAAAGGTATCGTGAGCGGAGGCATCGGCGACGCTGCCCGCGGACTTAGGCTTGATGTCTGAAGTCTGATGGTCGGAGCTGCGAGTCAACTGATAGAGAGGTCCATCGTAGTTGTCGTATAAGGCACGGGTGGTACTATGGGCAGCAACGCATGGGGTGTTGCCGGAACTGTAGATGTCGCAAGGCCCTGCGGCCGTGAGCTTTGCTGAGAACGCGAGGCTGAGAACCAGCTGACAGGTACGTTTGAAGTCCATCGCGAAAAGCTGCTGTGAGGAGAATCAAGGGTTGGCTAGAGGTATCTGTCTGTTGAGAGCAACGAGATATTCGTGGAAATCGACATAGGAATAGCCCACGACGTCCGCTCTTATAACCACAATATCATTACTGTGATCTGCAGACATTCTCATCACTCTTACGCCCTCTTTCCTGACGACCGGCTAAGATGCTCAAGTTGTGCGAAGTATGCGCCAGCTGCGGTATGTAGATCAAGTGCATGTGGCCCGGGAGATTTACTGTTGGCGTACACCCCCGTAAGCACCAATCATTAGACCTGACTATCAACGTACCTCATTCGTGGAAAGAATAATATGACCCGGAGCTTCGGGCAACTTCGCGTATTGCTGCCTCATCACGGGACTCGATGGATACGCGTCGATCCGCTAACTGCGCAAAGAAGACACCTGATGACTTCTAGCATGGTTTTGTGGGAGATCGGAGAAGATTGCACAGACCCCAGTCGTCGATCTTTTGCTGGGGTCCGGCAAAGCTGTGCCTAGCTTGAAAGTCAATGTCATACATGTGGGTGGGGAAAAGTGTGGAGTCGGATCTCGTTTCTTGCCGCATGCGAGGTGGCATTATTGACATGCCCAAAGCCAATCAAGCTTACTCGGCTAAGGGGATCGCTGAATGCTTGTCCGGAACCTTAGGGCTAGTAGTAGACGGAGAGAGATTGCGACTATCGATTAGTAGTGGCACTTGGTATTATAGCGAGTCCTGCCCACATCCCGAAAGGTGCAGCGGAGTCTGGATAAAACCATATCGTCTGGCTATGGATATCGGGTTCTCTATCCTACTCTAGTATTCTGCGGGCACTCGCGTAGTGATTTCAGAATTTCGCCTCCAATGTAGAAGTTGTTCCGCGTGAACGCGTCGCGATTCCAATCCAGAGCCAACTGAATGCATGATGTCAAGTTGAGACGCATTGCGAAGCAATCCTGATGGAGATACGTCGCGAAGAATCCTGGTCATGTGATATCTGAACCATTGGCCTCTGTCTGTAGACTTCCAACAGCCCTGCTTGACTATTAACCGGTCACACTACACTTGTCGTGTGTTACAGACCAAACACTAGGGACCTCGAAGCGGAATTTCCCCACATGTGCCTAACTGATATGATTGATTGATTGATTGATTGATTGATTGATTGATTGATTCTGTCAGGCTATTCACGGTGACCGTATGAGCCGTCCCTAGAGGGTGACCTTGCTTATCCAATGCTGATGCAAACGCCTTTGCTTAGCAAGAGACTTGTCCAATCTTACTAGGCCTCTGCTACCCGTCGTCGGTTGTCCAGCCTTCCAAACTGTTCGAGGAATCGGATCGTCGCTTTAACGGCCTCCAAGTCCGGCCTCCACTTCTTCTTTAGTCCGTCTACCAATTGTCTCTTACTATCTTTCTTCTTGCCCTACCTTCCTAAAAGGTAGGGTACGTCTCTAGCCCTTTTGCTTTGCTACTATCCGGAGTTCCCTACGCGCTTCTACCCACCGCGGGCACGACAGAATGATATATCTGATCGTCTCTTCACCTCGCCTACACTCGCGTAGCGCACTCTCTACCAAGCTAATCCTGGCGAGGCACCAGTTCAGTCGACTGTGATCTGTCCCTAGATCAGCGTCGCTACCCGATCCGACGTTAACGCTTCGTATAGTCGGAGAGTATGCCTCTCTGGTAGGGCTTTATCCGTCTTCCACGTATACTGACCGGCAAGCCATATGGAGTCAAACGGGGTCGAATTGTCACTCCTATCCCGATCTATCAAACGGACAACGCCTTCAACCTCTTACATGCTCTCTAGTACGGGTGCTGAAGGCTTACCCTTTCGACTCGACCTGCCCGAGCTGCCTCGTCTGCTCTTTATTACCTACGGTCCTTTCGTAAGCTGGTACCTATCTTGATCTAATGTCGGCATTATTCTTAGTCAAACTCGCTATAGCTTGCAAAACCCGGTATAAGAGCATCCTCTCTAACCCTAGTATATCTCCGATCTCTATAACTTACTTAAGTATACTACTTTGTTCCTTAAATAGATAAATATTGCCCCCTAGCGCGTGTATATACGTACCCGTTACTCCTCTAACTAGCTCTATAACAGATATAGCTGATTAAAGATCGACAGCTATATAAGAGCTCGCCTAGGCCGGCGTGCTGTATAAAGAACGACTAAGACGCAAGCGATACGTAACTCGAGAAGGTTATAGCAGTTCCTTTTTCTTCTAGTTTCAAGCTCTGCTTTTGGTTAATAGGATAATATAGAGGAAATATAGAGTTAAATCCACTAAGATATCGATCCCTTCGCTATATATATACGTAGAGAAATTTACGAGTAATAGTTTTATATAGTACTAATATCTTATAACGAGCACGCTAAGTACCCTTAGGCTGAGTACTATTAATAGGTGTAGGAAGCGAACCCGTTAGTCTATACTATAGGATTATATAAATAATTAAGGTAAATAGTAATACTCGTATTCGGGACGAGTATAAGTAGGTTATCTTAGTTTAATACTAAGTAATTATAAGTCTCCTTTATATATAGGAAGAGTAGTTTACTATTATTTATAGGAGCCTTATACTTAATCTAAGTAATATAATTAGAGTTACTATTATAACTAATCTTAATTAGTATACTACTTATTTAATCTTCCTATCCTAAACTACTTATTATCTTTAGGTTAGGGTTGTTAGGGTTAGGGTTAGGGTTAGGGTTAGGGTTAGGGTTAGGGTTAGGGTTAGGGTTAGGGTTAGGGTTAGGGTTAGGGTTAGGGTTAGGGTTAGGGTTAGGGTTAGGGTTAG